>JBBBDQ010000151.1:6757500-6815000 GCA_037127315.1 Ascarosepion bandense
ATCTATTTATTTAGCTAGCTAGCTAGAACGGTCTTATCTATCTATCTATCTATCTATCTATCTATCTATCTATCTATCTATCTATCTATCTGTTTTAGTCAGCTTCAGTTCTATCTATCTATCTATCTATCTATCTATCTATCTATCTATCTATCTATCTATCTATCGTAGTCAGCTTCAGTACTATCTATCTATCTGTCTCTCTATCTATCTATCTATCTATCTATCTATCTATCTAAATTCCTTATATCTCAATAAAAAAACTTTTGTAAATTTAATTATCACAGGGTGCATTAAGTTGAGTTAAGTTTGAATGAAGTAATTGACTAAATAAGCATCACAATAAAGAGTTAATCTGGCAAGAATAGCTTAAAGAAGCGAAATTGCAAAGTTGTAGAGATCGCCCACGTCTCATAAGGCATACCAAACACAGGGAGAGAGAGAGAGAGAGAGTTAGAGACTGAGTGTATGAGAGAGAAAGAGAGAGAGTTTAAATGAGAGTGAGATTGAGAGAGATTGAAAGAGAAAACTATAAAGAGAGACAAAGAGAGAGAGAGAGAGAGAGTGCGTGTGTGTGTGTGTGTGTGTGTGTGAGAGAGAGAGAGTGAGATATCCGTCCTTACATGCAAGTAATGTACTTGACACCTCGAAAATTAAGGCGGCCTAAATAAGTGCGCGTTTTTGCGTGTATGTTCGATTTAAAGAAATACAGAATAAGACAGAAAGAGAGAGAGAGACAGAAAGGAAGAGAGATAGATGAAAAGAAAGAGAGCGTGTGCTTCTCTCTCTCTCTCTCTTTCTCTTTCTCTGTGAACAGCAGTGGGAAGAGAACTAGTTGGAGGCGAATTTTAATGTTTAAGGATATGAGAAAAATGAAGAAAAGAATAAAGTGAAAAGAAGAGGTAGAAGAGCAAAAGAAGAAAAAAAATGCAAGAAAAACACAAGGAGGAGGAGGAGAAGAAAAACTAGAAGGAGTACGTAGTTTAAAGATGAAGATGAAGTTGAACGTTTAAAGGGAAGAGAATGAGGTATTGATGAAGAAAATCCATCATCAGTCCTCTGACCGTTTAAGCTCGTAGGGAGGTGCCCATTAGAACAATTTTCCGAGCACTTTCTTTATATATCATTAGTTGAAAGTCAGGAGGTGTTGTGTGTCTTGAAGTATTGAGCTGGCGATGCCCAGATGTCTTCAGGTCAAATGACCTCCAGATATCACACTGTCACCTAACCAGAGTAATTATTGGCTTTTCAACAAAAACAATGTTAAGGTTAGTTAAAGTTGGGTCAAGAACTTAAATAACTATATCTCACTGCATAACAGTATTTAAATAAAAATATGACCAACTTGAAAAATAAGTGTAACTCCACTATCGTAACCCTACCAAAAATAATTGTAACTGCCGAAAAAACACAATCTAAACACTAAACGGTCAATATATGAACGAATGAATAATTTACAAAGCTAGTATTCAATCTGAAGACGCTGTTAAATATTATTTTGGTTCAACAGACAAGAAAAAGAAAAATAGATTCTATAACCATAAATTGACTTTAAATAATAATAAATGCAAGAATAGCACTGTTATCTTTAAATATTTTGGGGAATTAAAAAAAGACAATAATTACCTGGGACATCATCGCAAAAACCAAATCATCATAAAACAGGAAATAGATTTAACTTATGGCTTTTAGAAAAACTTGTCTTCTTAAAAACCGGAATAACCACAATATATTAAACAAATGAAGTGAATTAATGACCACATGCAGGCATACAAGTAAATATCTACTTAAATATTTAAATCCTGACTAAACCATCCACTACTTTCAGTTTGAATTTGAGTTTTGTTTAACGGTATATCAACCTATGTGGGTTAGTTAATGGCAAAAAGATGACTTTCAAGGTATTTTTTAACGTTCGATTATAGTGAAAAGGTTGATTTAGTCAGATTTTAATGAAATTTTTTGTTTTTATTCTTTTTTATTTTAGACAACTGAAAAGGTCTTCTAGATTTGTATTCAAAAATGTTTTGCTCAGAATTTGTTTTCCTTTCAAAAATGTGTTATGGCAATAATTTTTCTTCTAAAATGTATATTTTTCTATAAAAGTTTATTTTTATGTATATATTTATATAAAAGTGTATTTTTATACTTTCATAGTATTTTAACTCGAGTTTAGGAGTTAACTATTTGCCCATAGCTGGGACCCTAACAGGTGCTACCACTCCGGGTCAGGGTGTACTTGAGAAAACAGTAATTATGAGGTGGTTCCATGCTCCTCACAACCTCCAAATCAAGGGCCTTGAGGCCGGATGCAGTTTACCGTCATGCCCAGAACCGCCACACCTTTCACTTTTTATTTTTCTTGTTATTTTTAGTTATTATTTATCTGTTTTTCATTTATTTTTATTATTTTTTATCTATTAACATTTTCCCTTTCTTTTTCTTTTATTATTATTTTGTATATATGCATATGTATATATATATATATATATATATATATATATATATATATATATATATATATTTAGAAGTAAAGACCACAATAAGACAAATATTTTTTTAAACTACTAGATAGACCCTTTCCAAAAGAATCAGAAGTAAACACAATTTTCAACAGAAACACGATGAAACTAATAATTTAGATAGTTTCATAAAAAACAAAACGTCAAAAATTTAAATAGCGTCGTACAAAACAAAACCACCAACAAGGAATGCAACTGCAGGGACAAAAATAAATGTCCACTTAAAGGTCTCTGCAACACAAAAGAAATAATTTATAAGGAGTTCAGTTTTGACGATTATATGTATAGGCAAATAGACTCTTCACGCGTAAAAATAAGCCGTCCATGTATTATCGGTTTGTAGATGATATTTTTTGTCTGTTTGATAATGCTAAATCCGCTGCTATGAAATTCGGTTCTCTGTGTAGAGCCCGGAAGTTTTTTCCGTCTAAATATATCCTGCACATATATAAATCTACCATCCGCCTGTGCATTGAATACTGCTGCCACATCTGGTCGGGTGCCCCTGCTATTCTCCTCGGGTTTCTCGATAAGGTTCAGAGGAGGGTCTGTAATGTGATAGGTACTGACTTGGCAGACAGCCTGCAGTCTCTCTCCCACCGGCGCGACGTGGCTTCCCTGTGTCTCTTCTATAAATACTTTCATGGCTTCTGCTCCGATGAAGTTAGATCACTGGTGCCCCCTAAATACGAATTTGAACGAGATACTAGATTAGCAACTAGATCCCACCATTTTACAGTGAAACCGATAAAATGCAACCGTAACTTCTACTCCAACAGTTTCTTTCCTCGCACTTCCCGACTGTGGAATTCCCTTCCACACGATTGCTTCCCCGACAGCTACAATCTCCAGGAGTTTAAATGTAAGGTCAATAGACACCTCCTAACACACTAACCTGCTCCTATTCTATCAAACACTCTTCTCTTCTGCCCAACCCTCATCCTCGGTATCCTTACTCATCTGTCATCTTCCTCCTGACATTCCCTATGTCTAACCACTCCTTCTCTTTACCTTCTCCTATGTAGCCCCATGCGCAATAGTGGCAGTGGAATGCCTTGCTTGGGGTGAGATGATTAAAAAAAAAATGAGTGACAGGCCGACGCATTTCTTGCTATGGTGAATCAGTTACACCGTCCTTAAAATTTACAATTGAAAAAGAGTCCGAATTTTCTTTATCATTTCTCGGTGTTTTCGTTCATCGGACTCCAACTAAATTTGAAACTTCCGTGTTTCGTAAAGCCACGTTTTCGGGATTATACAACCGGTGAGACTCATTTTGTCTTAGAAAACGAAAAATAAATTTAATTAAGACCCTTAAACACAGGACTATATATTTGCAGGTAAAGTTATTTGGACGTGGAGTTAGATTACATCCGCAGCACCTTATCTAAAAATAGTTATCCCAGTGATGTTGTTAATGGTGTTATGCAGGATAAAATAAATAATTTTTCAAAGGATAAGCCGTATACTGTGTAAAAATGTCTGGTGTACTTAAGGCTACGTTATATTGGGTCACATTGTGAGCAGCTGGCTAAGCAAATTTCTAGAGCAGTTACTTCTTGTTATTTTTCTGCTTAGTTTAGGGTCCATTTTGGCACTCGTTCTAATTCTCCATCTATGAAAAAGAACTTGCGTTCTCCCGATCATGTTTCTTCTGTTATTCACAGATTTATTTGTAGTTGTGGTAATGACTACATAGGAAGGACGTCACAGACATTGGATTGTAGGATAAAACAGCATGTGCTACTAATAATTCTCAAAACGGATGTTCGTGCGCGTTATCTTGTGAACACTTCCGGGTCAGCCATTGCTGAACACCTGATAAGTAGGAGAAATTGTGTAAATGGATTCAGTGTGAACCAGTTCACTGTGTTGTCTGGTTCATACTCTACATTCCATTTGTAGGCGTTGGAGTTGATACATATTAAGACTTAGACCCCGTCTCTCTGCAAACGGAGAGAATGTGCTATCGGACTCAATTTCATTATTATTTAGTACCTGCCCGGACCTCCCACCATAATTTCCCTCCAGTACCCCAGTGCCCCATAATTCATTTTCCTTTTTAATATATATATATATATATATATATATATATATATAAATGTATATATATACAGAGAGAGAGAGAGAGAAAGAGAAAGAGAGAGAGAGAGAGCTGTACTTCTATGCCTCACTGATGTCATATCTATATCAGTTATTATCTATGCATGTCTCTCTCTCTTTCTCTCTCTCTCTCTCTATATATATATATATATATATATATAGTACAAAATTTAACGGAAATCCATGAAGCTTGCATTAGCCGACATAATTAATATTTTATTTGTTTAATATTATTATTTTTTAATGAATACTCTTTTTTGTACGGAAAGTTTATATATATATATAGTTAAACAAAACATTATAATTCCCATTTGCTCGTTTTATAAATCGTTTGAAATAAGAACCTCCCACACCAGATGTTTCTTTACCAATTGACTCACGGAATTGTTTCATGGAAGACAAAGTTCAATTACACCATTATATAGGTTTTCTCCCGATTTTCATCGAACGATTAATATTTCTCAAACGATTAAGGCCAATGGAAATTATAATGTACTGTTTAACTATACATTTATATGTGCACATATAAAAAAAAACAGACAGATTTTCCACTTAAATACGAGAATGAATTTAAAAAATAATAATGTTATATAAATAAAAAATAAAATATGTCGGCTAATGCCAGCTTCGTGAAATAAAGTTAAATTCCGTATTGTTTTCTTTGGTTGAGTTTGTTTACATTTGGATACAATCTGAGCAGATATGAACCGTTTGATGAAAATCAAGAAAATACCTGTATAAAGGCGAAATTAAATTAAACTTTGTCTTCCATGAAATCATCTCTAGGTCGATTAGTAAAAACACGTCTGATCTAAAAACGGTATTTCTCCGGTGTTGAAGTTAGCAAGTTCGATTCCTGCCGGAAGATAGATACTTTCAAACAATTTCTGAAACGATTAGAGCAAGTGGAAATTATAATGTACTAGTTAACTTTATATATATATATATATATATATATATATATATATATATACATTTCTATCTATCTCAATTCTTATCAATGTATGTAAGTATATAGCTATCTATCTCAATCAATTTCTCATTATCTATATTCATTTTGTAAATATCTATCTATCTATCTATCTATCTATCTATCTATCTATCTATCTATCTATCTAAGTAAATTCGTATCTCTGTATCCAACAATTTATTTATCACTCTCATTCAAATCTTATCCGTCCATCTATCGATGTCGGTCTGCTAATGTTTATCTATCTATCTATCTATCTATCTATCTATGATGTTCACGGTTTGAGGGCTTGTTTTGAAAATAAAATCAGAAGTTCTATCGATATTTTGCTGGAATTCAACTTACAAAAAAGCCGTCGAGATCAAGCAAAGGACTGAGATAAAGAAAGAAAAAAATATCCCAGTCTGTTCCTATCTATCTATCTATCTATCTATCTATCTATCTATCTATCTATCTATCTATCTATCTATCTATCTATCTATCTATCTATGTCTATGTTAGTCATATTATATATATCTATCTATCTCGATCTGAAACATAAACTCTAATATACTAATATATATATATATACACTACTGGCCATAGTTATTAGGCCACACCAGTTTTTAAAAAATGATGTATTTAATACTATTTTTAGTATTTATTGCCAGATGAAAATAGAATTTTTTTTGTTATTATTACTTTGCAAAATTTTACAAAACAAGGAAGCAAAGATGAACTCGTCTGAGTCACCGCAAATATTCTTCATTTTTTTATTGATAAAACTGCAATATAGGTAATTATTAAATATTTATAAATTCATTTGATGCATATGTTATTGGGCAGTATTAACAAAAGGACTTTTTTATTTCTATTTACTATATTTCACTTGGCAATAAATACTAGCAAATAGTATGAAATGCATCATTTTTTCAAAAACCTAGGGTAGCCTAATAATCATGGCCGGTAGTATATATATATATATATATATATATATATATATATATATATATATATATATAATGTTTGGTTAACGCGTGATAGTGCCATTCAAATCGCATTGTTGATTTCAACGTGCATACTGTTTATATTTACAAATGCTCTTCTCTCGATATTAATCGCTCTTTCCCAAGAAACACTGCAAATGGTAAACAGAATCATGCATATTTCTATATAAATATATATATATATATATATATATATATGTGTGTGTGTGTGTGTGTGTGTGTGTGTGTGTGTGTGTGTGTGTGTGTGTGCGCAGATTAGTTTTGCATAATTTACAAAAACTGTCTAAGCATCAGACCCATTTTAACAGAACGCAAACTTATCCAAATATTTTTTTCGTTACAGTAATGTTTATTGCAGCACCACAATCTTCATTTAAATCGTAAATTTGCATTCATTTGAATTTTGGTCTGATAAGAGAATTCAAGCAGAGTGGATAAAAATGTCAGCCGCAAATCTCTCCGGGATTAAAGAAGCTGACAGGAAATTTAAAAAAAAACAAAACAAAACAAAACAAAAAAAAATGATGTATATAGAGGAAAAAAGAAAAAAGAAAAAAGGTAACTAGAAAAGTAAAAATAAAAAAAAGAAAAGAAAAATCTCTTCCCAAAATAGGCCATGGCGTCACTCTCAAATTAACGTGATAGCGACAAGAAAGAATGTCTTATCTAAAATTGTGTTACAGACGAAAACTCATAATACCAACAGAATCAGTAAGAGATATGAAATTATCTGATAAGAGTTTGAGAACAAACCGGGAGAAACGCTGCACAAGAAAATCTAACAATCAAAGCGCGTTAAATGAAAAATTAACACACAACAGAACTTATTTGCAATTTTGACCTACGATTGCAATAAAATTCTTCTTTAGTTCTTGTCCTTCTTTTGACTTAATCATAAAACTTCAAGAAAACTGAATGCAGGGTCATCAGCAAAAAAGAAGAACCCAAAGCGCCAACTACAGGTCGGAGAAAATAAAATAAAACAATTATAGAAATTTAAATATCTGGGAAGCGTGCTGACAGAGGATGGAAAGTGCGATGTTGAGATCCAAAGACGAATTAGCATGGCCAAGGATGCATTTGAAAAGCTAACCAGAGTACTGAAGGACAGGAAAATCTCATTGGAAATAAAGAAAAGAGTTGTAGATTGCTATGTGATATCTGTATGGCAGTGAACGTTGGACGATCTCCTAAAGGATGAAGGAGAGGCTTGAAGCAGCAGAAATGTGGTTTTGCAGAAGGATGCTGAGGATTCCATGGACTGAGCACGTGACTAACAACGATGTGTTGGAGAGGATAGAAACGAGGAGAAAATTGATACTTAATATAAAGAAGAGACAGATAAGGTTCCTGGGTCATGTAACGAGGAAGGAGGACATGGATAATTTAATACCCACAATACGGATAGAGGGAAAGAGAGACAGGGGAAAACAGCGCGAGACTTACTTGGTAGGTCTGAGTGAATGGATGGCAGAGCGGAATTTGGGAGAGATACCCAGAGGAAAGATTTTGAGAGCGACAAGAGACAGAGCCAAGTGGAAGTCCATGATCGCCTACGTCTTGAAGAAACACGGCACATGAAGAAGAAGAATCATGACAGTTTTACAGAAGGATTCTGAGGATACCATGGACCGAGCACGTGGGCAACAAGACATTGGAGAGGATGTAAATTAAAAGAAAACCTATACTTAACACCAGGATAAGTCAGCTGAGGATCCTGAGACACGAGATGAGCAACGAGAGTTTAGAGAATCTGACACTCACAGGACGGCAGGGGGAAAAGAGAGACAGGGGAAGCATCGCGAGATATATTTGATGGGTTTGAGCAAATGGATGGCGGAGTGATTTTTGGGAGAGATACCAAAAGAAAAAAAATATTAATAGCGACAAGGGACAGGGGCAAGCGGAATGTGCATAATCGCCTACGTCCTGAAGGGACACGGCACATAAAGAAGAAGAACCATGATAACGAATGTGAGTTTTGGTGGAATGGACAAAAATGGAAAAAGCGGAGTGCCGAGTTCGAATTCCAGTTGAATTCGTTGCATTCATTTACGGGCAAATATTCTTGGGAAAGGTATTAATCCATTCACAATTTTCCTTTGCTCATCCCTCCAACCATGGATTAAATAGCAAAACAGCTTGCTTTATATAGCCTTGGTTAGCCTACTCAGTCATGAATCGAAAGCATATATCAAGTCTGGCAAAAACAAAAAAATAAATAAATAAATAAAATAAAAAAAACAACTTACCTGTAAAAACGGTGTTACAGAAGCATCGACTCCCCCTCATTGATGGCCTATGCCCTACTGGGAACGATGAGAGTAGGTAAGTAATCATGTCTCACCATTCTTCCCTTACTCATCCCTCCAGCTATGGGTTAAATACCAGGACAGTTTGGGTTTTATAGTCTTGTTGCCAACCAGTCTACCGTATAAATAAATGATAGTATACTGCGAGAAAATCATGTCTTGAAAGCGAAATAAACGCCCAAGCGTTAAGCATTTAACTTACTGACTGAATGGTAAACTAAATACCCTTGGAAAACCTATGAATCCATCTTCTTAACCGGCAGTGAAAACTGGATTCTATAGCATTGTTTGTCGATCTAGCGTAGAAAGTAACGGTAACCTTCTGTAAAAAAACATGCTGCTTAGTCATTATCGAAAGAGACATGATCGCCCAAGCGTATATTATGTGAGGGCACGTAACTGACTGCTACCATACATTCGCCCATCCCGTGTTTGGCGATCCCTTCATTAAAAATCTTTATGTTTGACTATGAATAGGTGCTGTGGTTTTTAATCCTCCAAGACGCCTTTCATAAATATCATTTTTCTCTTTCTGATCTAAACTTATTTATAAATGGAACTTTGTCTCTGTGTGTGTATGTATGTGCGTGTGTCTGTGTGTGTGTCCGTTACCTAAAGACTCCGAAAGGGCAAAACCGATTTTCTTGAAAATTTACGCAGTTGTACTATAAGCGTCTGCGAGTGTTCTTTGCTAAGTTTTGTGTTGAGGTACCCTCGATAAATATCGAAAATCGATACTCGAAAAAATCGGGTTATAAAAGGAGTGGTCCGATTTTAATCAAATTTGATACACTCATAGACAAAGACATAAGAAACGATATTCAAAAGTTTCAAGGTTGCAGTTCTTACAATAGTGCAGAAAATCGATAATATATATATATATATATATATATATATATATATATATATAAAAGGTAAGATGTTTGTGTGTGTGTGTCTGTTTATCTGCCTGTATGTCTGTATTTTTTTTCAGCCCTTTTTTGCTTCGGGTTTGACTCTAAGTAGGTATAATTGTAGTTCTTAATCTCAGCCATGATACCATTTACTCAGAGGACTTATTTAGCCTTCAAAATTCAGTTTACGACGAAAAAAACTTATTTGATATCGATACCAGGAAATCAAAATTTGACTTACATCCATTCATTTTTTTTTTCAGTCTACGGTTTCGCTTTAACTGGAAACAGCTATAGTTTTTAGTCTTTCGTGCCAACGTCCAAAGAATCTGAGCTCCCGGACCATGGATTAGTTTTAAAGCTTTCAGTACACCTGAGCAACGCCGGGCTATACTGCTAGTTGTAAATATCACTCTTTCTCATTAAACTTCCTCATTTCACACGTGATCGCTCCATAGTTTTCCCAGTACAAGCGTATTTCTGAATCTTAAAGCCTCTTCTTCATATGTGAGACAACTGTACACCATTCACGGCTATATAAGAGATTCTATATTTCATAGACTCGTTTCTTTGTTTCTAGCGATATTTTCCTATCTCTTAATACTTTGTTTGATCATATGAAAGTATATGCGTTGTGCGGCAGTGGATATTGACACGGAACGACAAATCGGGGAACCGAGTTCGAATTCCAGTTGAATTCCTCGCATTCACTTACGCACAAATACCCTTGGGAAAGGTATTAATCCGTCTCTTCCCTCAAGTTATGGGTTAAATAACAGGACAGATTGGGTTCTATAGCCTTGGTCGGCAACCAGTCTACCGCCGAAAGCAATGGCAACCTACTGCGGGATAATCATCTGCCCTCTCAGTCATGTTTATTTCGAGACGAGATCGTCCATGCGTGTATCACGTACGGCACTTAATTGATTTGATCGTATCTTTGTCTGCTTCATATTTTTCTTCGTATGAGAACAGATCGTTCGGCGTTCACTCATCTATGAGAGGACTGATATTACATAGATGTTTAGCATTAATTTTGTGGTTTCTATCGAATTATTCCTGTCTTTGGGTATTCTTGATTTTCTAATCGCAGCTTAGACGTCGTACAGGGCCGAAAGAGCAGGGCAACCACTGAGGATCGATCTCACTACTCAATTGCAATGGTTTTAACTAGACAAGCTGGCTTACCATTCCACCTCCCTCGAAATGCCTCTGTCTCTTAGTACACTGTAGAACTAAATCTTTAACTGCTTCAACATATATTCTTCAACTGAGAACTGACCATTATTTACGGCTATATAGGAAACTAGCTGTGCGTTGTGGTGCAGTGGTTAACACCTCGGAGCGTGAAATCGAAGAACCGAGTTCGAATTCTTGTTGAATTCGTTGCATTAACGTGCAACGGATCTGTTCAACTTGTACAGCGAGAATATTTTGAGGACCCTAGAAGTTATGCCTGGATTCGTCATCGGAGGCCACAATTTAAACAACCTAAGGTACGCAGATGATACAGTGCTGATAGCAGACACAGAAAAAAAACTACAAAACCTCCTACAGAAGGTAGCAGAAGAAAGTAACAAGAAAAGACTAGAAATAAACTGCACGAAAACCGAATGCATGGTCATCATTAAAAAGGGTAGCCCAAAATGTCAAATACAGGTCGGGGATACCAGAATCAAGCAGGTACAAAAATTTAAATACCTGGGAAGCGTTATAACAGAAGCCGGAAATTGAGACGGAAAGAGATCCGAATGCGAATTGACATGGCGAAGGAAGCATTCCAGAAGTTGAGTAAAATATTAAGAAACAGGACAATTTCGCTAGAAATTAGGAAGAGAGTACTGGATTGCTACTTGCTGGCCGTCAATACCATCAAAGATGAAGGAAAAACTTGAAGCAACTGAAATGTGGTTCTACAGAAGGATGCTGCGAATATCAGGGATCGAGTCTGTGAGCAATGATGAGGTCTTGGAAATGATGGAAACAAAAAGCTGAAGCTGAAGTTCCTGGGACACGCAATGATGAAGAATCTGATACTAACAGGCCAGATGGTGGGGGGGAAGAGGCAGAGGAAAGCAATGGATAACATATTTAAAGGACCTAATCAGGTGGATGACGGAACGAGGATTGCATGGTGTAACAGGAGAAGTCATACTCAGAGCCACCAGGGATAGGGAAAAGTGGAAGGCCATGATCGCCTACGTCCTGAAGGATCAAAGCACATAGAAGAAGAAGAATTTACCATCGGGAAACGTATTCATCTATTTTCTGCTATGGGCTAAGTAGGAGGACAGGTTGGGTTCTACAGCCTTGGCTGGCAACCAGACTACGGCAGAAACTAATGACAATCTGCTGTGGGAAAATCTTCTGCCCAGTCAGTTATGTCTCTTTCTAGATCATACATTTCTATGATCATCCAAGCGCGTATAACGTATGACACTTAACTGAATGATAGTGGAGATTAGATATAACTTAACAGCCCAACGCACATTTTTTCTGGTTCTAAGAATATTTCCCGATCTCTTAATACTCTATATTCGTCTGTAAGACCATTTCTTTGTCGAATTCATTCGCAAAGAGATTGTCCATCATTTACATCCATAGAAGTGATGAAGAAGTTAGACACATTTTTCTTTGTTTTGAATGATATTTTCCGATCTCCTAATATTTTGTATTCGTAGCAAATTCTTCTTCTTTTCCTTCTTCTTCGTGTGCACTGTCCTTTCAGGACGTAAGCGATCATGGACCTTCACCTGGCTCTGTCTCTTGTCGTTTTTACGCTTACTGGCAATATCCTAAATTTGAACTGTATTTGCCTCATAGAACTAAATCTTTAACTGCTTCAACATATATTCTTCAACTGAGAACTGACCATTATTTACGGCTATATAGGAAATTAGCTGTGCGTTGTGGTGCAGTGGTTAACGCCTCGGAGCGTGAAATCGAAGAACCGAGTTAAAGGCCTGTCTGTATCCATGGCATGTTAAAAGTTTCGGCTGTACCGTTTTCATAATATTTTCTTTTTCTCTTTCTTTTTCTATTTATTTGTTTGTTCTTTAAAACAATCCACCAATTCTGCTATGTTTGATCTGTTTTACGATATTACCACCCATCCCCTCGTAGTATTTGACTTAAGGGTAGACCAATTCCCCTTGTATGATAGGTAAAATCACAGAACCTTTTTCTCCACTTCCTTTTTTTTTAGGTCGCCTGTGTTGCCCATTTAAAAAAGCAAATTATTAGTGACAAATAATGTTGGATTAAAAAAGTATATTTGTAGAAGTAGGGAGATGGTTAACGTTTTTTTTTAATTGACCGTGTGTGAAACAGCCAAACTTTCTACAAGTGACAGGTTTTATCCAGAATTAGCAGCCTGTGGATTTGTGGAAGAATAAAAATATACCTTTTGTATGTTTAAATAGAAATTTATTAATAGAAAAGAATAACATAAATTTACTCGCCCTAAAATCATTTTACTCGACCCACTCCAATTTCTTAATAGTCGCCTTACGTAAACATAACGTGAATCGCTAACGGAAAACAAAAAATGAAATTTTAATTAAAATTTCGAACTTCTTAGAAAATATTTAAAAATTTAAAAAGATAATAACAATAAAATTTGATCTTTCCTCTTAATAATTGCATAAACATTTTGATGATAAAACTTTGTTTTTATTAACATCATGAGATGCTTTTTTTTTTTTTGGCAATTGTGTGGAGGTACCTAATCGTAGTTTATTTCTTCTGTTTGACTACAAACTCTATCTCATAGATGATGAAATAATAAAAAATCTGATTTTCTCAACGATTTTCTATAAGAAATTACTTGTATAATTTGTTTTTCGGTGCGTGGTTGAAAGAAGTACGCATTTTTTTTCTTCTTCCTTTCAAATGTTCATTTTTACTTTTTGTAAGCAGGGAGGAAATATAGATGTTGAGTCAATGATAATATTTTTCCAAATGAGACACACGCTCCTCTGCCATTCTGAAGATGAGATTTTGATCTCGAAATATGAATGTATAATAAATAGGTAATACCCCAAAACTTCTTTACATTCCTTTATTTTACTAAACGCACTGTGACAGCCTTCAAGACCTAACTATACATCTAATATACACAATGCTTCAAGCGAATTACAAAACTTTACCATATATATATATATATATCAGTTATCCACATACGAGCCTGTTTCACTGTATCACAGCTCATCAGTGTGGCTAGACATATCCACTTGCTTCTGGCCGGGATTGAAACTCGACCGATTTGGTATCAGTCGGAGTTTCTCTCTCTCTCTATATATATATTTGACAAACGATGTTTAAGTGAGACCAACTTAACTCAAAATAACGTAACCCGTGTTCACCAGTATTTTTTTAAATTATAATAATTATAGGAAATGTATTAATCAATGTTTATACGGCATCGGTGTTAAATCGAGCTCCCTGGTTAGTGGACAAATCTGGTACGTAGCAAATTCGTGTACTATTGAGCAAGTCACTCTTGTACTGGACAAGTGCTCATATTTTATGTTGATTTTCTAAGCGTAACTTTGATATGATTCAAGATGGCTTAGATATAGCTATGGAGAACCCAACGAAGATCGAACTCACTTTTCCATAGTAGATCTTAAAAAACTTTGCTAACCATTACATCACGTCAATGTGCACGAGTGGTTTACTAAGCGTAGATTAGTTGTGTGACAGGACAGTAAGTATATGCCATTCACTGAGTATTGATTTCATTATTCGGTCGTAGCTGATCTAGAGAGAGTAGGTTGCCAACCATTATACACACTGAAGTAACCCGTGTGTCCTTATGTTATGTTTACCACTTGAGCTATAATAAAAATATTAAAAATATAGATATTAATAACTAGCAGTATAGCCCGGAGTTGCTCGGATGTAATGAAAGCTTTATAACTAATCCATGGTTCAGGAGCTCAGACACTTTGAACGTTGACACGAAAGACTAAAAAGCAATAGTTGTTTCCAGTTAAAGCGAAACCGTAGACTGAAAAAAAAAAACAAATGAATGGATGTAAGTCAAATTTTGATTTGCTGGTATCGATATATATATATATATATATATATATATATATATATATATATATATATATATTAATGCAGGTTTCACTGAATAATATAGACAATTTATTATTAATTTTGTGTAGGATCCGTTCATACCGTCTGATATACTTGATGGTGATGTCGTTGAAAGACAACAAAAAATCACAGTAATTGTTGATTTTTTTATCGGGTCTAAGCTTTCAGCTCACATAAGCCATTATCAAAGAGTAAATATTAACACACAGTAAACTTATGTGTGCCGAAAGCTTAGACCCGATAAAAAAATCAACAATTACTGTGATTTTTTGTTGTCTTTCAACGACATCACCATCAAGTATATCAGACGGTATGAACGGATCCTACACAAAATTAATAGACAAAACTTGTCTATATTATTCAATGAAACCTGCATTAATGAAAAAATGCTGCCAAAATACACACAATTTAAATATATATATATACATATATATATATTATCGATTTTCTGCATTATTGTAAGAACTGCAACCTTGAAACTTCTGAATATCGTTTCTTATGTCTTTGTCTACTAGTGTATGAAATTTGATAAAAATCGGACCACTCCTTCTATAATCCGATTTTTGCGATTATCAATTTTCGATATTTATCCGGGGTACCTCGACACAAAACCTAGCTAAGAACACTCGCAGATGCTTATAGTACAACTGTGTAACTTTTCAAGAATATCGGTTCAGCCGTTTCGGAGTCTATAGGTAACGGATACACACACACACACACACACACACACACACACACACACACACAGAGTTCCATTTATAAATATGTTTAGATTTTTATGCAGTGCTTTCTTGAGACATAAAAGTATGTCAAGAGAAATACAGATAAAACAGGAAACGCTAGGTTAGAATATTCATTTTGTAGCTATAAGATCAGGGTTCATTTCTCATTATGATCAATTTATTAAGAAGGTCTATTAATGATGCAATTTGTCAAGCGTTACCAGCATGCGGTACTTCTAACTAAGTTCTGTTTTCATAGGAATTCTTAAAATTATAATTATCAAAATCAGGTCAGTACCTTGTGACGGATAGGGAATTTAGAATTAAAATCAACTTCTTCTTCACTTTTACAAAAATTCATAATGACGTGTGAAATCCTGGTTTTTCCCAAATAGAAAACGGATTGACCATGTGCTTAAAAAAAAGAATCAAAACCGGATTTCGCAATCAGATGCTAAATTGATGGTGATGGGAGCGACTTGCAAGACTTGAAGACTTAGCGATCCAGTGCGAAAATCTAAAATACTATAAAAGTCTCCGGTCAGCGTCAGTCAGACAGTCAGGGATAGAAGCAGCAGAGACGACAAGCTAAAATGCAACGGGAGAAGCTTAAAACTGACCCGGACATTCGTCCTCTTTCTCTTTCTCCTTCTTTCTCGTGTGCTGATTACTTTTACTTCTTTTTCTCCATTCAAAGACACTCCTACCGAACAAATGCTAATACATACATACGTCCGTACGCATAAACTCTTTCTAACAAACTACTACTACGAAAATTCCTTGATACTTTTAACTTTTTAATTGAACATTAATTCCTACTAATTCTTATTATTCTTTCTTTTAATAAATTTCTATTTTAACAAGAAAAATGTATATTTTATTCTTCCACACTGATCCACACATTCCAAGCTTCTACCACCCTTCTGATGGAAACCTTCTGATGATGATAACGAAAATAACCTTCTAATAATTCTGATGATAATTCTAGACCAAGTTCGGTTATGCTTCGCACAAGACCGAATTAAATAAGCATTAACTACGGCTATAATCTTAGAGAATCAGCACGGAAATATGCTCGGTGAGGCCTGCCGAACATTCTTGCAATTTCTAGTGTTAATTTCCCGTTTGAAAGCCCTGAAGGTTTTGAAAATTTTCTGGCAGCCCAACCTTAGTGTCTTCATCGACATCGCAATGTATCTATTAATTTTATTCTTTGAAATTCAGGACATTTCTAAACAAATGGCTGCCGTTTGCTTACATCTGCGCAGAATGGCTGTGTTTGGTTTATATCCGCGCAGAATGACTGAGTTTGTTTATAGCTGCACAGAAAGGCTACTGTCTGCTTACATATACGCAGGATTGATGACCTTTGTCTACATCTACGCAAAATAGCTTTTGTCTGCTTAGATTTGCGCAGAATGGATAACTTTTGTTTACTACTGCGCAGAAGTAACCAGAAATCATTCTAATTGCGCATAGATACGCAGCCAATAAACCGTATACATATCAATGGATGTGTCTGTTAATATGTGTACGCATACATATGTATGTTGGCATATATATGTATAGTTTTCAATTGATTTACTTTTGTTTATTTATGACTTATGTGCCCATTTTAAGTTACTTTAAGCCAAGAGATATTTCGGATGATAAGAAGTTGCTTCCAATTTCTAAGTAGTGACTGCTTTGGTGATCAAATGTGAACAAGGGTTTGCGGCGTTATTTGATCATATACACATAAAAGTAGAACAAGGGACAGTTATATTCAGAATCAGAAAGTGATAGTTGAAATTTCTGAGACATGCAATGAGGAAATAGGGTATAGGGAATTTGACACTCACATGATATATTGATTGCAATAGAGACAGAGAGAAACAACAAGTAACCTACCTAATGAGATTGACTAAAAGGTTAACAGAATATAAACCGGGAAAGAAAATAAGTGGATAAACATTGCTTAGAGCTATAAAGCAAACGAAGACGTGAAAAATCATAACCACCCAGGTTCTTAACGAACACGACACATAAAAGATGTTTCTTATGCATTCACCTACGTATATAGTAACAATAATAGCAAAGACAGAAAAATAAATAAAATAAAATAAACACCTAATGGGTATCCACCTATGAGATAAGTGAATATGAATGCAGACCCTCACTCTTGTTAGATGTACGAACATGTCCTCAGAAATGTAGACGTACTCACAACGTAGTGCCGACTGTGGTTTGATGAGGATATTTGACCTATAGTAGGCTTTTAATTCAGATCTGTTCTTCTGCTAGACCGTTAATACCTAAGGATCAGACTATCTTGTTGTTTATCCATAGTTGGGATGGGGGATAAGAGACAGAGCCATATCTTTCCCAATCTTATTTGCACGTAAGTAATTGTAACTTGACTATCCAAATCTTAACTCCAAGCCGCTATTCATTAGCTCTTAAGAACCGACAACAAAATCTAGCTGGAAAAGACTTCGAACGAATTCTCTTGAGTAAGGTACAAATTATCAACTTCCAAAACGGTTATATCTACAAAGGACTAACACATGTTGTATAGGTTTAGAGCTAAAGTAACCGGACGAAAGAGGTTCGACGCCAAATGAGGCACAAGGACGGACCAGAAGGATCCCAACAGTCAACTAGTCGATAGGATGATTTGATCTGACGTGTTTTGATACGTGGTACTTGCATGAGAAAATTATAATCTCAAATTGACTAAATACACCCGATTGTCCGTACATTATTGAAAATAGATTCAGGGTTGCTTTGCACTGCGCCAACCATGTTTTATGTTCTCAAGATTGACGAGTCATTAATCACATGAAGCGCATGCGCATTTATTGGATTCTTTTTGTTCTTGTTTTCGCTTTTGTTGTTGTTGTTGTTGTTGTTGTTGTTTTCTTCTTTTTCCTATTAATATTATTTCTCTCTGAAGATTTAAAGGTAAATGAATGAAAGAAGTGATTTTTACTACTACAGTTTGATTGGGATATTTTTTTAATCACCACACACACACACACACACACACACACACACACACACACACACACACACACATATATATATATATATATATAATCCTACATCGGTGACACGACTCTGAGTGCCATGCACTACTTAAGTGTATACTGATATATAATTGTTAATTCACACACACACACACACACACACACACACACACACATATATATATATATATATATATATATATATGTATATATCGAGAGAGAGAGAGTAGACAGATAGATAAATAGATAGATAGATTTGGAAGCACTTTATCATATAAATTCTTTTTATGGATTTTTCACGCATTTTTCTATATATAGAACCATTTTGTGATTTTGGCCACACACACATTTGTATATATATATATATATATATATATATATATAGTGAGATATGCATTTTACACACACACACACACACACACATATATATATATATGTGTGTGTGTGTGTGTGTGTAAAATGCATATCTCACTATATATATATATATATATATATATATATAGGCATGCCTTAATTATATATATTTATATATATGCATGTATATATATGTGAGAGCCTAAGAATGTGTGACAAAATGAGTGTGATTCCCTGGTGTTTTTCTTAGGTGCACGCAGGAGTGTCTGCGTGAGTTATCATTTGTGCACAATCAGTAAAAAAGAGAATAAAGTTAAGTAAATGACAGGGTGGCATGGTTGTGTCATGGAACATGGACACGAGGTGGCTATTGTTACATATCTTTATATTTATATAAGATATCTTTATTATTATTATGTTTTTGTTGTTATTTTAGCCTTCTTCTATTTTGCATATTCCTGCACTTTCCCATATTTTTGGCATTCGTCTGCGTCTGTGAGTTCTCAAACTGAAATGTATGTCAAATTTCAGCACATTTCAGCTTTGAAATGTTATGTTTTCCTTATCTTGTTCTTTGATAAATCTGTATTTAAACGCTGCCTCTTTCGTTTATATATATTTCAGCCTTCAATACAAGCTTAAAATAGTATATATATATATATATATATATATATATATATATATATATATATATATATATAGCCTTTGAGATTTGAAAAAGAAATCACTCGACCAGCGGTAGAGAGCGAGGGAAAATTTACTCGAATGACTTCATTTTCTTAATAGTTGCCTTACTTAAACATAGCTCGAATCCCTGACGGAAAACAAAAAATGAAATTTTAATTAAAATTTTGAACGTGATAGAAAGGATTTCAATTTTTAAAAAAAATAATGAGACCAAAATTTGATTTTTCCTCTTAATAATAGCATAAACATGTTGTATAATAGCATAAACATCTAGTTTTCTTAACGATTTTCTATAAAAACATTACTTATGTGTATAAGTTGTTTTAAGGTGCGTTGTTGAAAGAAGTATGCGTATTTTTTTTCTTTCTTTCAAATGTTCGTTTTTACTCTTCGTAAGCGGGGAGGAAATCTAGATGTTGAATCAAGGATAATATTTTTTCCAAATGAGTTTCTGAAAATCTGTAAGCGTCTTTAATCTGGGCGACAGAGACATTTTGGCTCCACTCTGGAAGTCTTAAACAAAAGAATGTTTACACTGACCGGGAGTCAGGAGTTTGTCAATCTAAATTCCATTTGTTAGATCTTGCTTTGATGAATTCGAGATGTCGCTGTCTTTTGTTTAATCACACACTTCGACGTAAATCAGGCGCCATTCATAAGAACAAAGAATGCGCCATGCCACACCAGCAGAAACATTTCACCACATCAACCTCTTACAAATGAGCACTTAACTCCCCAAATAGCAACACGCTTGATTGAGAAAGAGGCCGACAAAACTTCTTATAACGTCAAAGATGAACTGATATACTATCTGGTTGTTTCGATATCTCTGTATATGTAGATGTGCGTGAGAAAGCGTGTGTATGTGAGAGTGCACACACAAACACATATTTATATATTAGTGATAGAAAATAATGGGTATATATTCCACATATTGGTGATGAATAGATTTTTTTATAAAGTCCTCGATACAGATTTAAAGCTTTTATAGAGATATAGTAATTATTAGTGTTATAATAATAACATATGGCAACGCAATTCAAAACCTTTCAGGTATTAATCCTTCTATTCCTTCCAGTTATGGGTTAAATAACAGGACAGATTGGTCGGCAACCAGTCTACCGCAGAAAGCCATGGCAACCTACTGCGGGATAATCTTCTGCTCAGTCAGTCATGTTTCTTTCGAGAAATGATCGCCCAAGCGTGTATCACGTATGGCACTTAACTGACTGACTTTTTACGTTCCCGTGTTGCTGATAATCTTTAGAACAGATGTTTTAAACTTCTATAGTAGTTGATTCATCTTAAGCCGTAGTATATATATATATATAATCGTTTCACCCCTAGCAAGACAGTAACGTCACTAATACGCAGGGGCTACATATGAGTAAAGAAAGACAAGTTGCAGGGGGTACCATTTACAGGGGCTGTCAGAGAAAGAGCAAGAAAAGGACAGAAACACAATTATTGTAAATCGTCTGAAAATACCAGATGGTAGAAAACTGGGTTGCGTAATATAACTCGTTTATCAGGTTTTGGTGCCAAGTGCATCATCATCAGTCAGTGAAATATTGTTCAATAACAGGGTCATATATATAATGTTATGAAAATTTAAAATCAAAAACATACATGATACCATATACATATATATATATATATATATATATATATATATATATATATAGATAGATAGATAGATAGATAGATAGGTGCGAGTTTGTGATCCTGGGTTTCACGCTCTTGCGATCGTCAGTTAAATTGATTAATTTTTTTAAAAATGGCTATATGTACGGCTGCGTATATTGGTGTATTTTTGTGGAAGTGAGAGGAAAATTTGTCATCGTGACAGACGCAGACATATATACATATTTATACTCCCATTGACTTGAGCAAAGGCACACACACACGAGCGCCCGCCCACCCGCCGCCGCCGCCCGCCGGGGCGAACACAAACATATATGCGAACTGTATGGGGCTTGGCATATATATGTATAGGTGTTCCGTTGCGCACATACATACGCATTCGGTTGGTGTATTCAAATAGTGTAGCAATGTAAACGCGCGGACACTTGTCGATTTTTCGTACGTACACATGTACGTATGATGGGGTCAGTGTGAAACTATGATAAGTAAAAATTGCTATTATTTTTAATTATTTTAGGCTGTATTGTTATTTTTTACACTTTTCACGCACATACATACACACACATGTATAAAATTCATTTATAAACGATGAGTTAATGCAATGAATTCGGCTGGAATTCGAACTCGGCTCCCCGATTTCTCGTTCCAAGCCGATATCCAATGCACTACAACGCACATCCGCCTCTGTTGTGCTTCAGATCTCCCCTTTACCGGTTTACGTAAAGTTACCTCTGTATAAAAATTATGTTGACTAGGAGTTTTCATTGCCTCTAGGAGATTTCATTTCCAACATTACTAATAATAAGACAAAGGCATTAAATTCTTACATCGGTCACATACATATATAACTTCTTGCGAGATTGACTAGTCACCTGTCGAAACTCAGGACAATCTGTATAGTTATCTACCAAGACATCACATACGACCAAAGTACAATTATCAACATAAGACAAATTCTACTAGATAACATCAAAATGCTCTACATCAGTGCTTCTCAAACTATCTGATGTGGCGGACCGGTAGTTTTTTTTTTCAATGTGCCAGGGGCCGGTATGCAAAGCAAGCCAATCCAGCTGAGTAAGTGTGGGAGAAATGTGAACCCGGAATTTTTTTGAGATAGGATGTGCGTTGTGGTACAATGGATATCGGCTCGGAACAAGAAACCGGGGAGCCGAGTTCGAATTCCAGTTGAATCCATTGTATTCACTTACGCGCAAATACCCTTGGGAAAGGTATTAATCCGTCTATTCCTTCCAGTTATGGGTTAAATAACAGGACAGATTAGGTTCTATAGCCTTGGTCGGCAACCAGTCTACCGCAGAAAACAATGGCAACCTACTGCGGGACAAACATCTGCCCAGTCAGTCATGTCTCTTTCGAGACATGATCGCCCAAGCGTATATCACGTATGGCACTTAACTGACTGACTATTTCAGGGACATTTTGAGACTATCTGTAATAAACATGAGGACATTATATCTTGTTTATTCTAAGGGCAGTCATCATTGACATAACAAGTCTTTCCAGTGTGCCATTGACCAGCACCATATTTGTGATATATTAGTTATGGCCACTGGTTATGTTATTGAAGGCTATCCCAATGCGTTTAGTAAAATAAATGAAGGTAAAGAAGGTGTTGGGTATTACCTATTTATTATTCATTAATATTTCAAGATCAAAATCTTATCTTCAGAATGTTAGGAGAGCTTGTTTTAAGTCCGCTTGTGGACCGTGCCTTTCAACGAATGATCATCTTTCGTTGCTACTGCTGTCGTTAACTGTAGTGAGTGTGTTTGTGCATACCTATAAGTGTGTTTGTGCATGTATGTGTGTGTGTTTATGGTTTATATATGAGTGCGTTGATCGAGAGTAGGATTTGGCTTTTTCGTATCTTTGTTAAAGTGATAATGGGCGTCGTTTTACGATCTGATATTTGCTTTAATTTATATTTTGTATATAGTCGCATTGACCGAGATTAGGATTTGGCCTTTTCGCACCTCTGTCAGAGTGGTAGTGGGCGTCGTTTTATGACTTGGTGTTATATCTATCTGCTTTAATTGGAGCCGTGTTTATTGCTACATTTTTTTTCCATCCGGTATTCGTTCTCGTGTGTGCGTAAGTTTGTCAAGTGTGTGTGTTTATGTGCGTTTATTTCTTGTATTTTTTTTATACTTTTGTGCTCATTTTATATATATATATATATATATATATATATACCTTTTCCGGTATCATATGTACGTGTGTGTATATGTGTGTGTATATTTTTTTTTTTTAATCATTTCACCCCGAGCAAGGCAGAAACGCCACTGATGTGCAGGGGGTTACATAAATGTAGAAAGATTAATTAGAAAAGAGTGAGGAGTACAAGCTAGTTAGAAAGGAACAATAGAAAACTGAGAAAGCAGGTGCAATGACAGGTACATGGGCGGAGAGAAAGGGAAGGTTATACAGGGGAGGGGAGAGAGAGCTAGAGGCCAGTGGTTAGTAGGTGAGTATTAACTTTGCTTTTAAATTTCTGGAGGTCGTAGCCGTCAGGAAAGCAAGAATACGGGAGTGAGTTCCACAGGCGGGAAGTGCGAGAGAGGAAGCTGCAGGAGTAGAATTGTCGTCTGCGTTTGGCTAACCTGACTGTGAATGGGTGGGACCCAGTTGCCAGTCTGGTTGAACGGGTAAACACCTGTTGAGGAGGCATCAGTGACTTAAGCTCATCCGAGCAGAAGCCATGAAAGTATTTATAGAAGAGACAGAGGGAGGCCACATTTCGACGATGGGAAAGTGGCTGCAGACGAGTCGCCAGATCAGTACCTATCACATTACAGACTCTCCTTTGGAGCTTGTCAAGAACACTGAGGAGAACGGCAGGGGCACCTGACCATAAATGGCAGCAGTACTCCATGCACGGACGGATGGTTGACTTGTATATATGCAGGATGGATTCAGGTGGAAAAAACATCCTGGATCGACATAGTGACCCAATCTTCTTAGCAGTAGATTTTGCTATGGATTCAGTATAGTGCTTCCATTTGAGGTCTGAGGACAGGGTAAGTCCGAGGAGGCGTAGTGTATTACTCTCCGGGAGAATCATCTGGTCCATGCTTATGGGAGGCAGAAGAGGTTGCCTGTAATGGTTGACAGACAACAGCTTGGTCTTAGAGGAATTGAAGTTGACAAGCCACTTCTTGCCCCAGTTCACCACAGAGTGTAGATCCCGCTCAAGGTCAGCAGCGAGATTATGTCTGTCCGCCACGACAGGTTTCTTACTGGAGCGGGAGTATATTGTAGTGTCATCTGCGTATGTGTGTGTGTGTGTGTGAATATAAATACTTATCATTTTGCCATGAATTAATATTTAGGGGTGAATTAATAAAAAAAAACATATATTACATATTTTTCATGCTTAGGTGATGGTTAGGCTCATCGAGGGAAGGGATAAGTACAGGTTGATTATGTTTTTAATTGCTTTTTCATCTTGTTTATTATTAGGGAGCATTTGCTTACGAAATAATAAGGTAATGGTGTATTTATTTTCGTGTCAGGTTGAGGCATGGCGTCCTTTTTTTAAAAATTTCGTTAAGGATAATTTGGTTTGTTGATCGAAAACTTGGTTAAAAAATTATTGTCGATCAGAATTTGTTTCCTAAATTCCTTACAGAATATATCCGAAGAAGAGATTACTGTGGCTCGGTAAATCATTATATATTTAATTATAAAAGCAAATTTGTATCTGAGAACATTCACTTTTCTAGTTGAGTAAAACCTAAGTTTCTGCTTTGGGTCTTTTGTAAATGGTGGTGGTAGAACTATCGCTATTTTTTTTTTTTTTAATCATATCACCCCAAGCAAGGCGATAGCGCCACTGATGCGCAGGGGGCTACGTAAGGGTAAAAAGAATGGAAAAGAGAAAGCCGGAAACCACACCCTAAACAAGGAACAAGGGATGCGCCTCTTCACCCGTTCAGTAGACGTGGGTGGAGTGTGAACTGGGCGATAGCTTAGTCTATCTACTCCAATTGGAAAAAAAATAAAAGTGAAAAGATTGGAAAAGAGAAAACCGGAAACCGCATCCTAAACAGGAAACAAGGGATGAGCCTCTTCACCTGTTCAATAGATGTGGGTGGAGTGTGAACCGGGCGATAGTTTAGTCTATATTGGTATCGAAAAAGAAAATTTTACAACCACTACGGTCTGTGATATTGAGTTTAACTATGTCCGGATCCATTTGAGTGGTTGTGTAATTTAGTAACGTATTGGCAAGATGTGCGTTGTGGTGCAGTGGATATCGACTCGGAAAGACAAATCAGGAAACCGAGTTCGAATTCCAGTTGAATTCCTTGCTTTCACTTACGCACAAATACCACTGGGAAAGGTATTAACCCATCTCTCCCTTCCAGTTATAGGTCAAATAATATGACAGATTGGGTTCTGTAGCCTTGGCTGGCATCAATCTACTGTAATGGCAACCTACTGTGGGATAATCTTCTGTCCAGTGAATCATGTCTCTTTCGAGACATGATCGCCCAAAGCGTGTATCGTGTGTGGCACTTAACTGATTGGCAGATGAATGACTGAATGAATGAGTTCCTGGTTTAATGAAGAGTGAATAAATGAATGAGAGTGTAAATAAGCGAGTGAATGGTTTGAATAAGGGAGTAAATGAATGATTATAATGAGTGAATGCGCGAAGGAATGCAAATAATAAATGAGTGAGTGAATGAAGGAAAATAAGAATGAGTAGCAAATGAGAGAATGAATGAGTGGAGAATTGAATGAGTGTGTGCATAAAATAGCGCGCGAAAGAATGAGGGAATAGATGTGTGAAAATGTGACTGATGATTAAGTGAGTGAATGAGAGTGTGTGAGTGGACGAATGAGTTTATGAATGACTGGACGAATGAGTTTATGAATGACTGGACGAATGAGTTTATGAATGGCTGGACAAATGACTTTATGAATGACTTTATAAATAAATACGTTAAGGAATCGGAAATGAATAACAAATGAGCGAATGAATGAATTTATGATGAGTGAATGAATCAGTAAAAGCGAGTAAACGAATGCGTGAATATAATCAATGAGCAAGTGAGTGAATGAATAAATGAATGAGCGAATTAGAGAGTGAGTGACATTTGCTTTTGTTTGTTTGACGGCTTATCAACCCCTTGTGGGTAAGTTGATGCCAAAATTTAAATATCTTTGAAATTTTAAAGTAAAAAAAATATGATATATGTTGTTCTGCTTCCACAGTCGAATACAAGGTAAATGATACTCAACATTTGTGATTTTATTGGATTTGTTTGTTTAACGGCATATCAACTCATTATGGGTCATTTAATACCGATATTTAAATATCTTAGGAATTTTGAAGTTATAGAAATATGGTATATGTTGTTCTGCTATGACAGTTGAATACATGGTAGATGATAACCAGATTTTGTGATTTTATTCGATTTGTTTGTTTAACGGCATATCAACTCATTATGGGTCATTTAATACCGACATTTAAATATCTTAAGAAATTTGAAGTAATGGAAATATGGTATATGTTGTTCTGCTATGACAGTTGAATACATGGTAGATGATACCCAGATTTTGTGATTTTATTCGATTTGTTTGTTTAACGGCATATCAACTCATTATGGATATTTAAATATCTTAGGAAATTTGAAGTAATGGAAATATGGTATATGTTGTTCTGCTATGACAGTTGAATACATGGTAGATGATACCCAGATTTTGTGATTTTATTGGATTTGTTTGTTTAACGGCATATCAACTCATTATGGGACATTTAATACCGATATTTAAATATCTTAGGAAATTTGAAGTAATGGAAATATGGTATATGTTGTTCTGCTATGACAGTTGAATACATGGTAGATGATACCCAGATTTTGTGATTTTATTCGATTTGTTTGTTTAAGGGCATATCAACTCATTATGGATATTTAAATATCTTAGGAAATTTGAAGTAATGGAAATATGGTATATGTTGTTCTGCTATGACAGTTGAATACATGGTAGATGATACCCAGATTTTGTGATTTTATTCGATTTGTTTGTTTAACGGCATATCAACTCATTATGGATATTTAAATATCTTAGGAAATTTGAAGTAATGGAAATATGGTATATGTTGTTCTGCTATGACAGTTGAATACATGGTAGATGATACCCAGATTTTGTGATTTTATTCGATTTGTTTGTTTAAGGGCATATCAACTCATTATGGATATTTAAATATCTTAGGAAATTTGAAGTAATGGAAATATGGTATATGTTGTTCTGCTATGACAGTTGAATACATGGTAGATGATACCCAGATTTTGTGATTTTATTCGATTTGTTTGTTTAAGGGCATATCAACTCATTATGGATATTTAAATATCTTAGGAAATTTGAAGTAATGGAAATATGGTATATGTTGTTCTGCTATGACAGTTGAATACATGGTAGATGATACCCAGATTTTGTGATTTTATTCGATTTGTTTGTTTAAAAACATATCGACTCTTTATGGTTCATTTAATTTAATATCGATATTTCATTTTCTTAAAATCTTTCAAGTCATAAAGATACGTGTTATTCTGCTTTCACAATTGAATACATGGTATATGATAATCAGCTTTTGTGATTTGATTTGATTTGCTTGTTTAACCGCACATGAACAACTTAGAGGTCATTTAGTGCTGAAATTTAATTTTTACAGAGCTTTGTTATTTTTTCTTTTTTTTTCTTCAAAAATGTATTGCTCATAATTTCTTTTCTTCCTTACTCAGTAATGTATTGCTGGTAATTTTATTACTGCAAAAATGTATTTTATCCACATTATAAAGATATTATTTTATTATTTTATAGTATTTTATCCATATTATAAAGATATTCTCTTTTCCAATCTTTTTCACTTTTCCTTTTTGTTTATTTTTTTTTTCAATTGGAGTAGATAGACTGAACTATCGCCCGGTTCACACTCCACCCACGTCTATTGAACAGGTGTAGAGACTCATCCCTTGTTCCCTGTTTAGGATGTGGTTTCCGGCTTTCTCTTTTCCAATCTTTTCACTTTCTTTTTTGTTTATTTTTTTCAATTGGAGTAGATAGACTGAACTATTGCTCGGTTCACACTCCACCCACGTCTATTGAACAGGTGTAGAGACTCATCCCTTGTTCCCTGTTTAGGATGTGGTTTCCGGCTTTCTCTTTTCCAATCTTTTCACTTTCTTTTTTGTTTATTTTTTTCAATTGGAGTAGATAGACTGAACTATTGCCCGGTTCACACTCCACCCACGTCTATTGAATAGGTGTAGAGGTTCATCCCTTGTTCCCTGTTTAGGATGTGGTTTCCGGCTTTCTCTTTTCCAATCTTTTCACTTTCTTTTTTGTTTATTTTTTTCAATTGGAGTAGATAGACTGAACTATCGCCCGGTTCACACTCCACCCACGTCTATTGAACAGGTGTAGAGACTCATCCCTTGTTCCCTGTTTAGGATGTGGTTTCCGGCTTACTCTTTTCCAATCTTTTCACTTTCGTTTTTGTTTATTTTTTTCAATTGGAGTAGATAGACTGAACTATCGCCCAGTTCACACTCCACCCACGTCTATTGAATAGGTGTAGAGGTTCATCCCTTGTTCCCTGTTTAGGATGTGGTTTCCGGCTTTTTCTTTTCCAATCTTTTCACTTTTCCTTTTTGTTTATTTTTTATTTTTTTCAATTGGAGTAGATATCCACCCACGTACTATTGAACAGGTGTAGAGGCTCATCCCTTGTTCCTTGTTTAGGATGTGGTTTCCGGCTTACTCTTTTCCAGTCATTTTCACTTTTCCTTTTTGTTTATTTTTTCAATTGAAGTAGATAGACTGAACTATCGCCCGGTTCACATTTCACCCACGTGTATTGTACAGGTGTAGAGGCTCATCCCTTGTTCCCTGTTTACGATGTGGTTTCCGGCTTTCTCTTTTCCAATCTTTTCACTCTTACGTAGCCCTCTGCACACCAGTGGCCTTACCGCCTTGCCCGAGGTGATATGATTTTAAAAAAAGTACAAAGATAGAAAAGGGCGTAAGACAAGGATGTGTCTTTTCACCGGATCTATTCAACTTGCACAGCGAGACTATTCTGAAGACCCTAGATGTTATTCCAAGATTTGTAATCGATGTCCAAAATTTTAACAACTTAAGGTATGCAGCTGATACAGTGATGATAGCAGACAAGGAAAAAAACTACAAAGCCTCCTACAGAAGGTAGCTGAAGAAAATGACTAGAAAGGACTACAAATAAACTGCAAGAAAACTAAATGGATGGTCATCGACAAAAAGATCAGCCCGAAATACCAAATACAGGTGGGGAATACAAAAATCAAGCAGGTGCAAAAATTTAAATACCTGCGAAATTTTCTAATAGAAGACGGAAAGTGTGACACAGGGATCCGAAGGCGAATTGGCATGGCGATGGGCGCATTCCAGAAGCTGGGTATGCTATTAAGAAACAGGAAAATTTCATTAAAAACAAAGAAGAGAGTACTGGATTGCTAAGTGATGTCAATTCTTCAATATGGCAGGGAATGCTGGGCAATATCATTGAAAATGAAGAAAAAACTGAAAGCAACTGAAATGTGGTTCTACAGAAGGATGTTGCGGATATCGTGAACCGAGCATGTGAGCAATGATGAGGTTTTGGAAAGGATGAAAACGAAAAGAAATTAATACTGAGCATCAGGAAGACACAGTTAAAGTTTCTGAGACATACAATGAGGAAGGAGGGCTTGGAGAACCTGATAGAGGCTAGATAGAGTGAAGGAGGGACAGGGAAAACAGGGTGTAAGGTACTTGTCTGGCCTGAGCAGGTGGTTGGAAGAATGAGAGTTGCGTGGTTTAACAGGAGAAAGCGTGATAAGAGCCAACAGGGATAGGGAGATGTGAAAGGTCATGATCACCTACATCCTGAAGAAACAAGACACATAGAAAAAAGAATGTTTTGATCCCAATACCGTAGTTGGGACTCTAACAGGTGCGGCCACCTTGAGTCCTGGTATTCCTTGAAACAACAGCAATCAAGAAATAGTGCAGCGTTTATCGAAACCTTCTAACCAAGGATATTACTGCCGGATGAAGTTTATCGTCATACCCTGGGAACGGGTGAGTGATTGCGCGAGTGACTGACTGCCAAAATGAGTAAATGTGTGAGTTTGTGGGTAATTAAATAAGTCAGCGGGAGAGTGAGTGAAAGAGTAAATGAGAAAATAATTGAGTGGGTGAGCGTTTATTCAAATATATTCAACATCACTCACCAACTCTTATTCAAAGTAATTGTTTGTAAGTAAAATCAATTACTTACCAGATGGCAAATCCCAATGTATATATATATATATATATATATATATATATACACATATATATATATATATCGGAAAATCAGATTGTTTCTCTTAAAATATGATTGTGCACGCAAAGATATCTAAGATATTTGCTGTCATAGACAGCAAAACAACACGCATTGGTACACAGGAAAGTGCGTTCAGCCATTGTTTGATGAATATCCAATGCTACAGGCGGGTTTAAATGGAACGTATATTTGGCATGATAGAAAATAAAATACGAAAAATAAAACAAAAAAAAATAGAATAATCGCTTGGTGCAGTGATGACTCTTAGCGGTATTTATACAATCTACAAACATTTTTCTTATAAGAGAATCCAAACTTACTCATATAGTTCGTTATACATGTTTAGTCTGACGCAATGACAAAGTTTCACGACGAAAACCCGTAGCTATAGGGGAGATGGTTAGTGTTTATTAACTTGGTCTTGTGACGCGCATAACCAAACTCCCTACAGCTTACAAGTTTTATCCAGAATTATTAGGTTTTCGTCAGGTCGGAATGAGTGGATTAGTTTGTGGAATGAGTGGAATAGTGGAATAGTGATAGAATAAAATATATACATTTTTCATGTTAAAATAGAACTTTATTAACGAAAAGGATATCATGAATTGTGGTAGAAATTAATGTTCAATGAGAAACAAGTAATGAGTTAAGGGTTTCAAGAGTTCGTACAAATGTTTGTTGTAGTAACTTGTTGGAAAGAGTTTATACGTATGTACGTATGTATGTGTTAGCGTTTGTTCGGTATGAGCGTCTTTGGGTGAAGAAGAAGAAGTAGAATGAATCAGCACACGAGAAAGAAGGAGAAAGAGGACAAATGTCCAGGTCACTTGAAGCTTCTCTCGTTACATTTTAGCTTGTCGTCTCTGCTGCTTCCATCACTGACTGACTGACTGACGCTGATCGAAGTCATTTACAATCATCTAGATTTTTTGCACTTGATCGCTAATTCCGTTTTTGTCTTGCAATTTGCTTCCATTGGTCAGAATATGAATTTAACATCTACTTGCGAAATCCGGTTTCGAGTTTTTCTCTGAGCACATGGGAAAAACCAGGATTTCACTAGTCATTGTGAATATTTGTAAAACTAAAGAAGAAGATTGATTTTAATTCTTAATTCCTTATCTACTACAATTCAACTGCTGCCGACACACACACTCTCTCTCTCTCCCTCTTCATTTATTTTCTTAATACCTATTTTTGGCGGAAATCGATTAAAATACGACATATTTTTAAATAATTTATTTAAACGATATTTTAATGGATGCTAACATTTGTGTAGTTGTTCTGTTTTTATTAATAAACAATATATTTATATTTTACATTCACCGGCAAGATTAGTCGAGAATTCCCTTTAAAAAACATGAACCCTCCGGCAGGATTCGAACCTGCGTCCACTATGGGAAAACGTTATTAGGTCAGACGTACCTTACACTGCACTGTCACATAAGAAGTTCTGATGAAAGGAACCGAATCGAAGATTTCTCGAATATAAAGAGACGTTAACATAAAAACCTCCACTATCGAAGAGGACATTATCTTGTGTTGACATAAAACATTTCTATGCAACGATAACAGTATATAATCATATTCGCAGTAAAAAGAACCTTCAGATATTGGAGGCTATGTACATTAAATCAAAGCCACCCACACTCAATAAACTCACATTTCAAACTGGTCACATCACATTACATTGCATTTAGACATATGGTTCTGTGAACATTTCGGTCTCTTACGGGTATATACATATATATATATATATATATATATATATATATATATATATATATATATATATATATATATATGTAACAATATGTAAGGACACATCGCCCAGTGGATATAGACGTTGGTCAGTTCCTGACTTGACTTTTAGACTTGTGAGTTCAATACCAGGCTTCAGCAGAGATGAACAAGTAACTTGCTGGGTTAGAGGGAGGTAACTCATATCTTCTAATCGAAGCTTTACGCAAGGAATGAGGATGATATACCCTTGTGATTGTAATAAAGGGTTCGTTTCGAAATTCCTAGCACTTGACGAAGGCCGGGGCGTACAACGACAGAAACGTCGTATAAATGGCAACAAAGATGAGAACGATAGTCCGAATAGTGTAAATACTATATATATATTGAATGTCATGTCTAAGACGTGCCAGATCACATGGTAGCTTCCCCTATGTGGATATGGGTCGCAGGTTCGAATCCTGCCGAGTGACACATATTTTCGTAATAAAAATTTATCGTAAATAATCAGGTCAGTAGATATAAATATATAATACTGTTTAATTAAAAACAGAATATCTACTTAAATACGAGTATCGATAAAAAATAAAGTTCAGACAAGTCATTTCATATATATGGTAATATTTTTATTAAAAGTTAGTCATAAAAACAGTTCGCTGCAACACTAGAGCCGTTGTGTTTCGGTAGTATATTATTAGCCCCTCGTCAGGTAGTGAAATATTTTCTTACTGTTAGGAATTTATATATATTGAAGCTTAAAGAACAATACAATATTTTACCAACTCCGGACAATTAAGTTGGTTGGACTTTTAGGGGCTTATCTCAGCTAAAAATTACAAAATCAGGTTATGATGTATAGGAAAAATTTGATTATAAACGTAAAGGGAGCTTGAGACTTAAAATGACTGAGGACCCAGACATTTTTCATGCCAGTGATGAAATGTATTGAGTGATACATATGTTGCAATTTCGCAAGTCTGAAAAATTATCGTGTATCATCGTAAAATGGCTACTGGATTTTCTTTGAATTATTATTCAACTCGAAGTAGTTAACAAGAGACAAGAACGGGAATTTTTTTTAAATCACTGCACGTCAAACATATGTAGTGTATTTAGTACGAGATCTATCCGTTAAGCTGCAACAAATTAAATTATCAAAAGGTTGGAGAATCAATCAATATATGTTGGGGATAAAGTGACGAATACTATATATAGTATTTACACTATTCGGTCTTTTTATATTATATTAGGAAAACTTAACTATATTTTAGGGTTTGTTTTAGACGATGATGACAAATGAATGTTACTTCGCTCCGTTTACTGAGTAAGTTTAGTTTTGGCAATTTGGTAATTTAAATTTTTCTAATAAACATAGAAAATATGGCTCATATAAATATTTGCAAGTTCTGTTTTTTTAATATTTTCAACTTTACAGTAGGGGTTTTATTGGCATCTTTTAATTGACAATAATAAGCAGAAAGTGAAATAAACATAGAAAATATGGCTCATATAAATATTTGCAAGTTCTGTTTTTTTAATATTTTCCACTTTACAGTAGGGGTTTTATTGGCATCTTTTAATTGACAATAATAAGCAGAAAGTGAAGTAAGTTTTATTATTAAAAACAAGATATGAATGAAATGGCGTGTCTTAAAAGTATTCCTGGTACAACTGATATAATATTTTATTTTATTTTTTAATTTTTTTTTTTTAATCATCTCACCCCAAGCAAGGCATTCCACTGCCACTATTGCGCATGGGGCTACATAGGGGAAGGTAAAGAGAAGGAGTGGTTAGACAGGGAATGTCCGGAGGAAGGTGACAGATGAGTAAGGATAGCGAGGATGAGGGTTGGGCAGATGGGAAGAGTGTTTGATAGAATAGGAGCAGGTGAGTGTGTTAGGAGGTGTCTATTGACCTTACATTTGAACTCCTGGAGATTGTAGCCGTCGGGGAAGCAATCGTTTGGAAGAGAATTCCACAATCGGGAAGTGCGAGGAAAGAAACTGTTGGAGTAGAATTTACGGCTGCATTTTATCGGTTTCACTGTAAAAGGGTAGGATCTAGTTGCTAATCTAGTATCTCGTGCAAATTCGTATCTAGGGGGCACCAGTGATCTAAGTTCATCGGAGCAGAAGCCGTGAAAGTATTTATAGAAGAGACACAGGGAAGCCACGTCGCGCCGGTGGGAGAGAGACTGCAGGCGGTCTGCATTATTAATGCGGGATCTTCTATGGTGAGATTACAGAATAGGTAGACTATAGAATCAGTTATACACTTATTTGCTAATAGACACTCAAGAGATTTACGGCAATTGCAATTATTGTTATTTTGATCGTTAGTTTTTTTTAGGATGATGTTGATTGTTTAGGTTATTATATCTGTTCAAAATTTTCTATGTTTTTTTATCATCTCAAAGTTATCACTACTGCTATAGTTTAATTTCAATATATTTTTGTTAAAACTTTTGCAAAGTGGGTTATTTTTAGGGAAGTGTTTTTCAATTAATTTTCGGAATTTATGCCCTAACTTATCATTTAGTGAAATGGGGGTGTATACCAAACGATATTTCTCTTTCTACTTTTATTGTTCTTATTATTATGTATATTGTATTTCACATGAGGGCATATATAGCTGCTGTTTTTAAGTGCTGTGTCATAGAATTTGCTATATTTTTTTAAAATCATTTCACCCCGAGCAAGGCGGAAACGCCACTGATGTGCAGGGGGTTACATAAATGTAAAAAGATTAATTAGAAAAGAGTGAGAAGTACAAACTAGTTAGAAAGGAACAATAGAAAGCAGGTGCGATGACAGATACATAGGTGGAGAGAAAGGGAAGGTTATACGGGGGTGGGGAGAGAGCTAGAGTCCAGTGGTTAGTAGATGAGTATTGACTTTGCATTTAAATTTCTGGAGGTTGTAGCCGTCAGGAAAGCAAGAATACAGGAGCGAGTTACACAGGCGGGAAGTGCGAGAGAAGAAACTGCAGGAGTAGAATTGTCGTCTGCATTTGGCTAACCTGACTGTGAATGGGTGGGACCCAGTTGCCAGTCTGGTTGCACGAGTAAACACCTGTTGAGGAGGCATCAGTGACTTAAGCTCGTCCGAGCAGAAGCCATGAAAGTATTTATAAAACAGACAAAGGGAGGCCACATTTCGACGGTGGGGAAGTGGCTGCAGTCGAGTCGCCAGATCAGTACCTATCACATTACAGACTCTCCTTTGGAGCCTGTCAAGAACACTGAGGAGAACGGCAGGGGAACCTGACCATAAATGGCAGCAGTACCCCATGCACGGACGGATGGTTGACTTGTATATATGCAGGATGGATTCAGGTGGAAAAAACATCCTGGATCGACATAGTGACCCAACCTTCTTAGCAGTAGATTTTGCTATGGATTCAATATAGTGGTTCATTTGAGGTCTGAGGACAGGGTAAGTCCGAGGAGGCGTAGTGTATTCCTCTCAGGGAGAATCACTTGGTCCATGCTTATGGGAGGCAGGAGAGGTTGCCTGTAATGGTTGACAGACAACAGCTTGGTCTTAGATGAATTGAAGTTGACAAGCCACTTCTTGCCCCAGTTCACCACAGAGTGTAGATCCCGCTTAAGGTCAGCAGCGAAATTATGTCTGTCCGCCACGACAGGTTTCTTACTGGAGCGGGAGAATATTGTAGTGTCATCTGCGTAGATGCCTACTTGGGACTTGATCTCATCTGGGAGGTTGTTGATGAAAATAAGGAAGAGCGTCGGGCCCAGGATAGAGCCCGTTGGGACACCAGCATTCGTGCTGTAGGACGAAGAGGCACGCCCATTCAGAACGACCTTCATTTTGCCGTTAACGACCTAAAAGACATCTTCGTTAAAAGAGTTTTTTTATCATTTCACCCCAAGCAAGGCATTCTACTGCCACTATTGCGCAGGGGGTTACATAGGGGAAAGTGATGAGAAAAATTGATTAAATATAGGAAATGTCAGAAGGAGGTTGATAGACGGGTAAGGATACCGAGGTTGGGGATTCGGTAGATGGGAAGAATGTTTGAGAGAATGGATGTGAGTTAGTGTGTTAGGAGGTGTCTATTGACCTTACATCTAAACTCCTGGAGATTGTATCTGTTGGAGAAGCAAGTATGTGAAAGGGAATTCCACAGGCTAGAAGTGCGAGAAAAGAATCTATTGGAGTAGAAATTGCGGTTACATTTTATCGATTTCACTGTAAAAGGGTGGGACGTACTTGCTATTCTAGTATCTCGTGCAAATTCGTACCGAGGCGGGCACCAGTGATCTAAATTCATCGGAGCAGAAGCTGTGAAAGTATTTATAGAAGAGGCACAGGGAAGCCACGTTAAGCCGGTGAGAGAGTGACTGCAGCCGGTCTGCTAAGTCGGTATCGATCACATTACAGATTCTCCGTTGATACTAATTGTGTTTTCACTTGAGAAGGGTATATGCTTGGTGATTGGTCGAGGGTGGTTAGATTTAAGGTGGGTTTATACAGAATTAGCGTTAGTTTTTAAACATTGAGAATATGTTTCATCAACTAAATCAAGTGTTATATCGAGGAAGTCTACGTGTTTTAGATTAGTTTTGACAGTCACCTTCAGGTTAAGAAATTTCAGTTCCTTGTGAATTAATTTACTTATTCTATTCGCTTTAACACTAGTGGAATTTATTGCCACCATAAGACCATCAATGCGATATCACACACACACACACACACACACACACATATATATATATATATATATATATATATATGATTGATGTGGAGAAGTTTCTCACTTAACTGAGCAGAGTCTTCCGACTTCGCAGTTACGTAAAGTTGTCACTTATATGCCCTCACTCCTCAGGGGTGTTTGAATCTTATGAGGAGGTAAAATTCTCCACATTAATATGCTGAAATCCTGTTTAAGATCTATGTTTATCTCGATAATGAGCACATTACAACAACAAAAAATAACTGCTTGCCAAAATAGCGTTTTATCAGTAAATTACATAAAAACAAACTTGGTACTAATCATCAACACAACTCATATATATACATATATATATATATACCTATTTTTAAATTGAACTTTGTCTGTATGTGTATGTGTGTATTTGATATCGATACCAGGAAATCAAAATTTGACTTACATCCATTCATTTTTCATTATATATATATATATATATATATGATTAACTGAGCAGATTCATGTCTACTTCTAAGTTAAGTAACAAACTTCTCTATATTAATCACAATAATGCTGAATCGCTATTTCGATATCGAGCACTTTACGACAAACATTTTCTCATAAGTAAATCGACAAAACTCAACAATATATATATATATATAAATGGTGGTTACGGACGAAATTATGTGTGAAATTCAAAGAAGAGAAAAAGTGTGAGACAGATGTTTATGGATGATATTCATCTCAGTTGCGAGACTTCACTGAGCTCCTAACGATTGCGTCCTACATAAAATTAAGAGTGGCGCTAGAGAGAGAGAGAGAGAGAGAGAGAGAGAGAGAACGAGAGAGATAAATAGACTCAGATTGATATATATATATATATATATATATATATATATATATATAAACAAGCAAAGAAGCATATAGATATGAATAGACTGCAAAAGATAGATAGATAGATAGATAGATAGATAGATAGATAGATAGATAGATAGATAGATAGATAGATAGATAGATATGATTAGTTTGGGATAGATAGATAGATAGATAGATAGATAGATAGATAGATAGATAGATTCATTGATCTGGCCCCAAGCACCAACGTCATAGCTTCAATCAGCTAATACACATCCAGTACAGGTAAGCTGCATTGATGTGTATAAACATCGAACATTCGTAATAAATCCAGGTTAAAACAAATGTATTTATTGACATATTTTAGGAAATTTGATTTATAATCCTCCATGTCATATCTCAGAATGAACGCATTGTCTCACGCCCTCATCTTAGGATACTCGAGTTATTAAGCGAAATCCTTTCCAGGATTACATCTGTGAGTTGTTTAATCTCACTTACAGACCGTCCAAGAGATTAAACAACAACTGGGCAAGTTGCATAACTCCTTGGGTCGTTTGATGTGGTTAAGCTTACGAGTGTTTTAATTACTGACTCTATTTGATATTTGCAAAGATTTTTGAGTCGAGACATTATTAATCCCGTTATAATTTTAGGCATTACTTAATTTGATTAGACCGACAGAATAAAAAAAAAAACAGAAAGAAAGAAATAACAAAAAATAAACATGGAGAAATATTTTGTAGAATAGATTTTACACTGTTTCAAATGTTTGGACTGTTGCCTTCATTGTTGTTGCCATATTCCTGAAGTATTGCCCTAATACATTCACAACTCTCAGGGGTAAGTTACTGAGTTACTTCAAATAACGCATTTATCTTGTGGACACATAACCAAGTTAATAATTTGGTTGTGAACCTGACACGAGAGCAAACTACCTCAATAGACGAAATAAAGTGTTCGGTTCGGAATTCCAATCACCTAGAGACGGCTGGAGATTACAACGGCCAAAACGTCGTAAATGTGACAACAAATATGATGACAACAGTCCGCTCATTGTAAATATTGTAAATAATTTCAATACTGCATTAAAGAAATATAAGAAGACATTATATTATTATATGACTGGAGAGATAAATTAAAGGGAAATAACTGATACTGAGATATACGTAAGTGGCATGTCACGTGGAAATAGAACATTGATTAATTACAATAGCTCTACTTAAAAATGTAGACAAAGAATAAATTTTGTTGATTAGTATTCATTGGATATTTTCTTACTCAAAACATTTATCAGATTCGTTTTTGTTTTTAGAAGGTGTGTTTCCTGTTAACTCCGTTGTGGGGCAGTGAATACCGCCGAGTTTGAATTCCTGTTGAATTCATTGCATTCACTTTCGCGCAAATACCCTGGGAAGGGTATGAATCTGTTTTCTACCTTTAGCTATGAGTTAAAGAAGGACAAATTGGGTTCTGTAGATTTGGCTGGCAACCAGTCTACCGCAGAAAATAATGGCAACCTACTGCGGGAAAACCTTGTGTTCAGTTTGTTATATCGCCTAAGCGTGTAACACGTATGGCACTTGACTGTATCCTGTTCATAATATAATTACAGTATCAACTCGAACCCTGTCTTCGTAAAGATGTATCTGTACTTCGTTTGTATCAATTACAAATGTCAAGTTAGAAATTGTGCTTACATCCTTCATAAATTCGTGATGACCTTTTTCTAAGTTCGTAATTGTAAGCAATTATCAATGACTTATCACAACTTTTAATATTGATGATTACAAATACCAATTTTGAAACTGGACTTCCATACTTGGTAACTACTTTCTCGTGATCTCCTTTTTCTAAGTTCGTAACTGTGAGCAATTATCAATGACTTCATATAATCAGAGAACGTTAGCCCGAGAAGGCGCAACGAATCCCTTTTTCAAGATGCTAGTATTAGCTATGCTGAGAGAAGGCAGATATTTTAACTTCACGAGTAAACACATGTGGACGAGGTATCAGGGAAAAAGCTCGTCAGAGCAGTTGCTATGAAAATACTTGTAGAAAAGGCAAAGGGAAGCCACATCCGGTCAGTGACAACGTAACTACAGACTGCCTGCAAAGTCAGAATCGTTCATAATGCAATTCATCTTTTTATCTTGTCGAGAACCCCGTGTTGAACAGCAGAAGTCCCCGACCAGATTTGGCAACATTATTCAATGCACGGACGAATAGCAGATTTATAAATGTGCAAAATAGATTCTGACGAGAAAAAAACTTCCTGGCCAGTAAACCAGCCTTCCTAACAATAGATGCAGCTACGGATTCAATGTAGTCGTTACATTTCAGGTCATTCGAGACAATTAGACCAAGGAAGCGCAGTGTGGAGCTCTCTAGGAATCTAGCGTCGTCCATTCTAATCATAATAAGGAATGTTCCTCTATTCATTCGTAATTTTATAAAAAAAATACTTCTGCATAAAAAAATGCACAGAAAATGCATTGTCTTCGAAATTTATAATTTATAATACAATTCCAGTAACTCTTTATTATCTGTTTATTTAAGTGCTTGACAGACGAGTTTTATAAATGTATCAATATCATCTTTATTTTCAATTCATTTATTTCCAAATTGATAAATGATAGACATTTACATTATTTGCGTTGTCCGGACTGTTGTAGTCATCTTTGTTGCAATATTTCGGTCGTTGTACGCGGTGATCTTCTTCAGATAATTTGAATTTTGAACTGAACTCTTTATTCGGGGGGATTGTTTTAATTCCATGAGTATGTCTGCTTCCAGATGCCTCAGATACCTTCATTTAATTCAACTCGCTAAATTATTTTTTTTTTAAAATCACAACCCTTTGGGTCAAGTCAATGGAGCTAACCAACGTTAATGTGTCCTTGAGGAAATCAGTGTATGAATTTCTGGGACTTATAATGTCTCAGTAGCGATTTTCTACCAGAGCTCATATTACAATCTTAGTGTTTGTAATTGTTTTTTTTTCTAGCACTACTTATTACTGCTTATCATATTGGATTCCTTTCTTCGCTAATAATTAGGAGGTTTTGTGGTCGAGCATATGCGCTAATTTTTTTATCATTTCACCTCAATCAAGGCGGTACCGACACTGATGTGTAGGGGGTTACATAAAAGAGTTAAAGTTTTAGGCAAGAGGAGAATGAAGACAAAGACGAACCAGCTACATGGGATGAAAGAGAAAGGGCACGAGAAGGATGGGAACACAGGAGTGAAGACAGCTGTGAAGGTAGAGGGAAAAGAAAGAAACAAAATATACAGGGCGATGTAGAAATAACTGGAGTCAAGTAGATAAGAGATGGGAATTGACTTTGCATTTTTTTTAATCATTTCACCCCAAGCAAAGCGTTAACGCCACTGATGTGCAGGGGCTTACATAAGAGAGTTAAAGTTTTAGGCAAGAGGAGAATGAAGACAAAGACTAACCAGCTACAGGAGGTGAAAGAAAAAGGGCAAGAGAACACAAGTGTGAAGACAGTTGCGAAAGCAGTGAGAAAGGAAAAGAACAAGATACACAAGATAAATGTTTGACAGACGAGTTTTATAAATGTATCAATAAAATTTTTATTTTCATATTCATTTATTCACAATTGATAAATGATAGACAGCTACATTATTTGCATTGCCCGGTCTGTTGTCCTCATCTTTGTTACAATATTTCAGAGGGGAAGTACAAGAAAAGTAGAAGTACGGTTAGATTTGACTATTTTGCCGGTAAAAGTAAGGGTAACCGATTAACTTCGGGTAGCCTGGACACCAGAGAAAGAATCTCGCCTGACCCGTCGTGAAAAGACAGAGGGAAGCCACATCACGTCGGTGAGAAAGTGACTGAAGTCGAGATGCCAAGTCAGGATCGATTATATTGCAGATCCTTCATTAGATTTTGTCTAAATCTTCAAGATGAACAACAGTGTTTTTTAATTAGTTTTTTTTTTTAGAAAATTGAACTTAGTATGACACAAGGGCACTGGAACTTAGCGTTTCGTTAGGATCAAACATCATAGAAACTGTTGAATTAACAAAGAGATCTTGTGTACGTTTCCATGAATACCACGTTAGAGAATGTAAATATATTTCTTAGACTTCTCGTTTCCTGGCACATGGCTGCAATACACGGAATTTAAAAAGAGTTGAGATGTTTCATCAAGAAAGAGTTCCCGGCTGAATTACAAATGGGAAAATAGGTTTATGTTTGAAAAAGTTGTTCTGGAAATTTATGAGAAGAGACCTATAAGGTGTGAGTTAGATAGGGTGGTATTTTCTCGTCGGGACTCCAATGCAAAAAAAAAAAAAAATCAAATCTTCTCACCTCATCTGGAAGATACCTACGATTTATCCTCATGACCCTGACAGAACGAAATAAGAAAAGGAATCGACATCTATATAATAGAGAAAAAAAAAAAAACAGTGGGGAAAGAGAAGAAAAAGAAATGTAGGAAGACATGAGAAGGAGAAACAAATCGAAAAAGAAGAAGCGGGAAACAAAAAGAGAAAGGGATGAAGGCGAGACAAAGAGAAAAGAAAAGAATAAAGAAAGAGAAAGAAAGGAGAAGGAGAAAGGGGTGAACGGGAAAGTAAAAAAGAAGTTATTAGAATGAAAGAGCTAAAATGAAGGCGAGACAAAGAGAAAAGTAAATAATGAAGAAAGAGAAAGAAAGGAGAAGGGGAAAGGGATGAAGGAGGAGGAAATTGAGACCAAAACAAACGGAAATAGAAAAATAGAAAAAGATTAAAAAATGTTGGGAAAAAAGGAAGGAAATTGAGAAACAGAAAGAAAGAAAGAAAGAAAGAAAGAAAGAAAGAAAGAAAGAAAAGATAAAAGGAGTAAAAAGAAAACGAATATGACCAAAACGGATAAACGTTGTGTTGGATAAAGAAAAAGAGGGATTAAAGAAAGAGAAAGACAGAGAAGAAAATAAGACAATAAAAAAAAGAAAAAGAGATGGAAACAAACAAAGAAAAGAGGGGATATTTAAAAAAATTGAGAATGAAAATGACAAAAGGCGAAAGGAATGTAAGCGAGAAATGGAAAGAGTGAAATGAAGAAAAAGAAAAAATGTGGTAGAAGCAAAGTTTAGACGGAAAGATGAAACTAGAGGAATGAAAACAGAAGAGAATTCTAAGTTGATTGATTTATTTTCCAAACACGGTGAGCATATTGTGGCCGTGTTTGTATAATTGGTAATTTTAAGTGCTGGCGTTTTCATTTTTATTAACAATGCTTCCATTATTTTTTAGACATTTTTTGCATGTGGATGATGCTATTATATTTGAATTATCGACGAGTATGTTACGAGTATAGTTTAGTTAGTCCCCATGTATATTTGAGTCCAAATAGAGTTATGGTCAGCGAGATATAACGTGAGTCTTCTAGCTAAACATGTAGTAGCATATCCAATATAATCACAAATCTGAATTAATCAAGAACACACTTTAAAGATCATATAAATTCGTAAATAATATTAGTACACTGTAGTTTACATAATGCTCGTGCATTGTTATTTTTGAGGATAAGTTTAGAAGTTTTAAAGTTTGTGTAATAGAAAATTCATTTAATTTTTTGTTTATATCAGCTGAAGTTGCGTATTTCCGTTTGATGTTTCTAAGATTCTTCCTGTTTATAGTTACTACACATTTTATTTTTGTAGAAAATATTAATGTTACTATTTACATAATTTACATTATTCGGAACAATGGTCCTCATACAGTTCACGATGGAAAAAGAGAGTGAGAACAAACTGGCATTCCTGGATGTGCTAACAGAGGTGGGGTTCAAGACATCCGTATACCGCAAGCCAACATTCACCGGACAATACCTTAAATTCAATTCCCGCCACCCATACAATGTTAAAAAAGGGATCGTCTACTGCCTTCAACATCGAGTAAAAGTAAAAAGCGGCGACCCAGAGTTATATGAAGAATAAATATTCAGTATAAGCAGTACCCTACAACGAAACAATTATCCAGGGTACATGACAACTACTCATGGAAGAGAGGGGATAACAACTCTCAGAAAAAAGCCTCTGTCTTTCTACGCTCTGTGAAGGGGTTATCGGAGAAAATACAAAGAATCTGTGGTCCATTTAACCTCAGCACGATCTTCAGCAGTGGTTCTACTTTTTCCAGGTACTCTCCCTAGTAAGACCGCCAGCAGATGGGGACATGACTAAGGACTGTGTGTGCAACATTCTATGTCGCTGTGGAGAGAACTATAATGAAGAAATAGGCTGTCTCCTTAAGTTAAGGCTACAAGAACATCGCAAGGCTGTATCACGAGGGGAGACAGAAAAATCAGGCGTTGCTGACCAAATATGGAGGGAAAAATGGGATCACCGCACCCTATGGGAAGAAGTTTAAATAATAGATAGAGAACGCCACGGGAAACTACGTAAACTTAAGGAATCAGCATATATTCTACGCTTCAAAAATCTCCTAAGTCGACTAAGCATAGATATGAACACAATATAGGAACCAGTAATACGGAGTGCCAGAGAAAATCATTAGTATCAAAAATTGCAATATGAGCTCTTCTAAAAAAATATTGCTAGAGAAAACCATTAACATAAAAAAGTACTAGAGAAAACCATTAACTTCAAAAAATTGCAATATGAACTCTGGTAAAAAAAAGAGTAACTGGACATTAAGTTTATAAGTCCCCAAAATTTAGTCTATATCCTCTGGACCATGTGGCTTTAAGGAAAAAAAAAAGAGGAGAAAGGTCATAATTTATATTAAAAATTTCTTTATTCTTATCCTGACATGTAACCATCAATTCATTTGTCTTGTTTAATAAGCTGGGGTTATTTTGGTGTTTTATCGAGCATTGTTTTACTAACACCATCAGTCTATATGCGATCTCTTATATATATATATATATATATATATATATATATACTAGCATCATAGCCCGGCGTTGCCCGTGCAACGCTGAACATTTTTACTTAGATGATTAATGCAGCGTTTTTACGAATTCTGGGCGCTTGTGGTCTCCGCCTCACTATAAAACTATGTATAAAAAAAATAATAATTATATAAAAATTTGTTGTTTAAAAATTGACCAAAAATTTCATTAAAAAAAATCTATTTTCTTTTGTTTTGCGTAATGATTTGTATGACATTGTAAACAACATTTCGTTTGTTTTTGTTTCAAAATTACGGGGGAAAATATTTACATTTTTTGTTGACTAAATAAATTGCAGAAATTTTCGAAGATTATTTAAAAATGTAGACATTTAATTTTAGAGGAAAAGTTACATTAATGCCACACGAACTACAGACAGTTGATTTCCTGCATTAAATATTTAGCGACTAAAACAGCTTCATTTTTTTTTCTGAAGTATGAAATATTAAATCTGAAATAAAAAAAAAGACTTAAATAATTAAATTATTTCAAAATTACGGGTGAAAATATTTACATTTTTCCGAAGAATATTTAAAAATATAAACATTTAATTTTAGAGGAAAAAGTTACATTAATGTCACACGAATTACAGACAGTTGATTTCTTGCATGAAATATTTAACGAAAAAAAACCTTTATTTTTTAAAATTTTATTTTCTGAAGTATGAAATACTAAATCTGAAAAAAAAGACTTAAATAATTAAATTAAACATTGGCACTTTTGTTTTTTACATATTTTGTTTTTGTTTGAAAAAATACTTTTTTTTAAATATTTCTTTTGTTTCAAAATTACGTGGAAAAATATTCACATTTTTTGTTGACCAAATGAATTTTTAAAACGTCGGAATAAAAATTAAACATAATGGCTCATTTCTTTTTTTAATAAAAAATATCTTAGTCGCCTTTGACACGTGTGATTTGATTTCTGTGACGTCATTTAGCAACTATCTTAGATCTTAGATGTTTTACGGAGCAAATGTAAACAATTGGCTCCATTGGACAAAAAGTGCGAAAGGGAAAATTGCTGAACTTAAACTCAAAAAGTATGTGTCGACCTGGCTTCCCTGTAGATATGTGTCCCTAGAAAGTTTGAATGGCGAAGCTTAGAAAATGTAGAAAAGAGTCACACACAGACTCACAGATTGCCTTATATATATACATATACATATATATATATATAGCGGTAATAAATTCTAGAAAAAGATTTGGTAAGTAATCCCAACTGACCCTAGTGTATTAGATTAAATATTAAAACTGATCCAATATCTGTTAATCGGAACTGAAGAAATAGGTTTTTAAAATTTTGTTGAAATGGATATTCTGCCAATGAAATATATTAAATTTATATGTGGAATAAATGAGTAAATCTCTTTCTGTATCTATCTCTCTTTCTATGTATAAATATATTCTTCTATGTACCCTGTCCTTTCAGGACGTAGGCGATCATGGTTCTCCACGTCTCCTTATCCCTGGTGGCTCTAGGTATGTTTGCTCCTGTTACTCCTGGCAACCCCCTTCACCGTCATCCAGCTGATCAGGCCCTGCAAATATGTTATCCGCTGCCTTCCTCTGTCTCTTTTTCCTTCTATCTGGCCAGTCAGTATCAGGTTCTCCAGGCTCTCCTTCCTCATTGCGTGTCCCAGGAACTTCAGTTGTCTCTTCCTGATGCTCAGTATTAATTTCCTTCTTGTTGCCATTCTTTCCAACACCTCATTGTTGCTTGCATGCTCAGTCCACGATATCCACAGCATCCTTCTGTAGAACTACATTTACGCTGCTTCCAGTTTTGTCCTCATTTTTGATGATATTGTCCAGCATTCACTGCCGTATTGAAGAACTGACATCACATAGCAATCCAGCACTCTTTTCTTTGTTTCTAGTGAAATTTTCCTGTGTGTTAGTACTTTACTCAGCTTATCGAGTTCTTTCGGTGACTGGCGTGTGCATACATTGTTTATATAGAACACGTTAAAATTTCCATTCTCTGATTCCATACGCTTATGGCTTTGGAGGTAGCGACTTAGACTGACACCAAATCGGCTGAGTTTCAATCCCGGCCAGAAGCAAGTGGATGTGTCTAGCCACACTGATTAGCTGTGAAACTGGCTTGTATGTGGATGACTAATATATATAGATGTATGTTTTTCTATTTCTAATGTAGCCAATAGTAACATCATGCATACAAATAACATTAATTGTCTATATTTCTCTGATGAGGTAGTATTTAACTCTTTATTGCCAGGTTTATGACGTTTCAGTCGTTTTACGCTCTGGATTTCTTCAGATGCTAGAAATTTTGAACTGAACCCTTTATTATCATAACTGGGTTATATAATAATAATTCAACGTGTAATGCTTCTTCCGAATGCCATGTAGTTATCTTCCCTTTAACTCAACTGTCTAAGTTATTTGTTCACTATTGCTGTAGCATGGTATTGAACTCACAACTCTTTGAGTCAAGTAACTCGTACTAACCAAAGCTTGTATCCAATAAACCGTATATCTTCGATGAATTATTCTAATTATTATTCAAGAAAGAGAAAAAGATTTTTGTAAAAATTATTTATTCATCGATATTTTTCTTAAGACAACTATATCCATAATATATCTTATTCATAAAAGCAAATTAGAATCTTTGCTAATTAAATGATAATTTAGTTTGGTTGCATTTTATATTTTACGATTCAAAGCAGATTTTTGGTAAATTGTTAGAAACTCACGTGTTACTTTTTTCAAGAAGCCCTGTTTTCAACTAATATAAATATGAAGACGGACAAAATTTAATTTATGGAAATTGTGACACTGAGATCCGAAGCACACTGACATGGTCAAAGACGCATTCCAAAAGCTAAGCTGTGTATTAAGAGACAGAAACATTTCGTTGGAAACAAAGAAAAGAGTATTGGACTGTTTTGCGATATCAGTCCTGCTATATGATCAATTATCGCTTCAAAGACGAAAGAGAGAATTGAAGCAGTAGAAATTTGATTCTACAGAAGGCTGCTGAGGATACCATAGACAGACCATGTGCGCAACGACGGGGTTTTGCAGAGGTTGCAAACGAAAAGGAAACATACTCTAGAAGGTATAGATGAAGTTTCTTGGATAGGTAATAAGGAAGGTGGGCTTGGAGAATCTAATACTCACAGGACGGATAGAGGGAAAGAGAGGGGAAATCAACGCGAGACATACTTGATTGGCTTGAGTAAGTGGATGGAAGCTAAGTTTGGAAGAGAGACCAAAAGGAAAAGTGCTAAAAGCGACAAGGGGTATGGATAAGTGGAGGTCTATGATCGCCTACCTCCTGAAAGAATACGGCAAGTAGAGAAGTGGAAGGGGCACTTCGAGGTGGTGCAATGTTTAGCAAGCTGGTCTCGGTAGAACCATTACAATTGAGTAGTGAGTTCGATCCTCACTGGGTGCCCTATACTTTCGGCTTTGTGCCACGTCTAAGCTGCGCTTAGAAAATCACCTCATCATGAAGTGGGATTGCAGAAAGAATTATTAAAATCCAACAATTATTTGTTTTTGCAAGAATTTCGAAATCATTAGGTGCGAAATCTCTCAAAACTAATCATTGCTGACGCAAGAAAAACAAGATTTTTTGACCAAAATTTTAAACGTGCTAGAAAGGATTTAAAAATTTAATAAAATAATAAAAAATAATCTTTGTTTTTTTTGTTTTTTTTTTGTTTTTTTTTTATTTATTTCGGGGTTTGTTCCTCATTGCTCCATTGTTTTGTCATCTTTCTTTTAGAATATTCAGAAACCGCGGATATTTTCTGTCGAGTTTTTTAGCAAATACATTTATAATATGTTGGATACAGTATCCTTGAATATAGATGTCATGCAACATGACAAAACTAGACCTAAAACACCCAGACTGTCATCTGTATACAACCACTTTCTTTGAGATCAATAATTAAAATGGCTTCAACCGAATGAAGCCGTCAGGTCATATCGAGTATTATACTTCTTCGAACCTTGTGGAATGGCGTTACACAATCATAAACAAAGAACAAATACCACATCGATTAAGGATATTCAACAGCCGTAACAACTAAAAAGGATAGCATGTATAACTTGAAGGTTAGGTAAAAAGCCCGATCAATAATTGAAAGAGCCATACTGGTGGAGTTGAGAAATATATTCTCCAGAAAAAGATTATTTTATTTGATAGAGTTTTATAAATTTTAACCGACTGTAGTAGTGGCTATTCGGTCAGTAAATGTCAAATATTTCTTCATAAAGAACTTCTAATAATTCAGTTATCATTTCCCTTTCTAGGAATAATTCCTCGTTATTCTCTGTTTTGTTAATATGCACATAAGTCTTAGGGTCATTTATCTTTTTATGGTGTATGTATTTCTCAAATGCCTTTATAACTGCTGAGTACAATATTATATATCGTGCTTTCCTCTTTGTCTGAGTGAATCATTTTAAAGTCATTTCATTTTCTTCTCCTTACTTTCAAAATAAATATTTATTAAATTAATTTCCCATAAAATTATATCTTAAAAATAATCATGTTTTAATCTTCATTAATTTCATTAAGTCAGTTGATTAGATTCATTTCCTTTCCAGTTGTTTTTTTCTCCCCCTTGAAGGATATTTACCTAAGTAGTCGGTATGTAATTAAATAAAAGGGCCGTCGAGTTTATTTCCAGATTTCTGCAAATGTATCGGGATGTTTAATTCTGAAATTGTCTATTTATTTTAATAAAATTTATTTTAATATAACAAACAAAAATTCATTTCATAAAATTTAAAAATGTATTTTAATATAACAAACAAAAATTCTTACCTTAATCAAAACTGATCCTTAATCTGTGTGAATTCATTCCACCTTGACAGGAACTCATCATTTCTCTTCTGAAAAACTTCCGCATTTAAAAAATATTCATTAAATTCATTGAAGGTTTCTTCAATTGGATCCTAATTGGAGAGGTTCCTGCCTCTTCCAAAGCTGTCTGAATGTGAATGAAAATGTGTGGGCGCGAAGCAAGTTTGAAATAGAGGATGTCATGAACTCAGTATTTTCAAACGATTTAATTTATTTTTAAAATGAAGACGAACTCGACAATATAAATAATTTAATAGGTATTGTTATACAATACTAGCAGTATAGCCCGGCGTTGTTCGGGTGTAATGAAAGCTTTAAAACTAATCCATGGTCCTGGAGCTCAGACTCTTTGGACGTTGGCACGAAATACTAAAAATCAATAGTTGTTTCCAATTAAAGCGAAACCGTAGATTGAAAGAAATATGAATGGATGTAAGTCAAATTTTGATTTCCTGGTATCGATATCAAATAAGTTTTTTTCGTCGTAAACTGCATTTTGAAGGCTAAATAAGTCCTTTGAGTAAATAGTATCATGGCTGAAACTAAGAACTACAATTATACCAACTTAGAGCCAAACCCGAAGCAAAAACTAAAATAAAAGGGCTGAAAAAAATACAGACATACAGGCAGATAAACAGACACACACACAAACATCTTGTCTTATATATATATTATCGATATTCTGCACTATTGTTAGAACTGCAACCTTAAAGATTCTGAATATCGTTTCTTATGTCTTCGTCTATGAGTGTATCAAATTCGATTAAAATCGGACCACTCCTTCTATAACCTGATTTTTTCGATTATCGATTTTCAATATTTATCGGGAGTACCTCGACACAAAACCTAGCTAAGAACACTTGCAACCACTTATAGTGCAACTGTGTAAATTTTCAAGAAAATCGGTTCAGCCGTTTCGGAGTCTATAGGTAACGGACACACACACATACACACACAGACAAAGTTCCATTTATAAATAAGTTTAGATTAAGTCTATTTTAGTGAATAGTTTCTGCTATTTTGAAAGGATTTATTAGAAACTACTTCTACCCTTTCAGTAATCAAATTAAAATGACATGTCTTCATCAGGACATAGGCCATCACGACTCTCCACAGATTCCTTCACTACATTATTCGTTAATTGCCATGACTTCCTGAAAACAGTCACGGTTTCCCACGGCCTTCTTCAGAACTTGAATCCAGTTTCCATTCTTTTAAATCGCTTACCAGGGTTTTAAACATTGTTGTTGATCAATTCACCCCAAACAAGGCGATAACTCCACTACGGGGCAAGGGGGTTAGTTGAAGTGAAAGAGAAGGAAAAGACTTTAGAAGTAACCGAAAAGGGAATTCTAAACCGGAAAGAAGGGATAAAAATCAACACTTGTTCAAAAGACGGGGAAGGTGTGCTAAGGGTTTGTGATTTTGAAACAATTTTACACATTATTTTTATTTTTTTTTTTTTTAATCATTTCACCCCGAGCAAGGCAGAAACGCTACTGATGTGCAGGGGGTTACATAAATGTAAAGAGATTAATTACAAAAGAGTGAGGAGTACAAGCTAGTTAGAAAGGAACAATAGAAAGCTGAGAAAGCAGGTGCAATGACAGGTACATGGGCGGAGAGAAAGGGAAGGTTATATAGGGGAGGGGAGAGAGCTAGAGGCCAGTGGTTAGTAGGTGAGTATTAACTTTGCTTTTAAATTTCTGGAGGTCGTAGCCGTCAGGAAAGCAAGAATACGGGAGTGAGTTCCACAGGCGGGAAGTGCGAGAGAGGAAGCTGCAGGAGTAGAATTGTCGTCTGCGTTTGGCTAACCTGACTGTGAATGGGTGGGACCCAGTTGCCAGTCTGGTTGAACGGGTAAACACCTGTTGAGGAGGCATCAGTGACTTAAGCTCATCCGAGCAGAAGCCATGAAAGTATTTATAGAAGAGACAGAGGGAGGCCACATTTCGACGATGGGAAAGTGGCTGCAGACGAGTCGCCAGATCAGTACCTATCACATTACAGACTCTCCTTTGGAGCTTGTCAAGAACACTGAGGAGAACGGCAGGGGCACCTGACCATAAATGGCAGCAGTACTCCATGCACGGACGGATGGTTGACTTGTATATATGCAGGATGGATTCAGGTGGAAAAAACATCCTGGATCGACATAGTGACCCAATCTTCTTAGCAGTAGATTTTGCTATGGATTCAATATAGTGCTTCCATTTGAGGTCAGAGGACAGGGTAAGTCCGAGGAGGCGTAGTTCTATACAATATTAAGACAATCTTTGTGTGCTTTTGGAACGTTCGTAATCAAGTTATTTTGTTAGAAACTATTTCTGCCCTTCGATTAATGAAATTCAAATAACCCTCACCTAGCAGGCGAATCACGACTTTCCACGAATTCCTTTAATATATTGTTCTGTAATTGCTATGCATTCTTGGGGAATATAACGGTTTCTAATTGTCTTTTTTGAGGTTTAACAGTAGAGTTTTCTTTTTGTAGACATTTGCTGACAACCAATGCAATTAAATAAATCCTCGATTGGAAGTTATAAGTTATCTTCCTCTAACCCTGCAAGGAACAAGTACGATATACCCAAGTGATTGTAATAAAGGGTGCGGTTCGAAATTACTTGCAGCTGAAGAAGGCAAGAGCGTACAACAGCCGAAACGTCGGACAAATAGCAACAAAGATGATGACAATAGTCCAAATAAGGTAAATACTGGAAACCTATCAGTATTTATCAGAAAGAATTATCTACCTATTTCACAGGAAGCTTTAATGTATTATAGAAATAGGCACTCTATTACCTGACGGCTTACAGCCACTTCACATTCAAATACCAGGTCCCATACGATCACTGAAGTTAAGCAACGTCGAGGCGGATAAGTACGAAGATAGGTGACCATTTGGGATACAAGCGCTGTAATGTAAGCTTGAATGTGCGCATAAATAATGGATAATGGCACAGAGAGCTCAGTTCCAATTCCAGTCGGGTTCGTTACATTGACTTACGCTCAAATATTCCTGGAAAAGTTATTAATGCACCTCTTCTCTCCGCCAACTATGGGTTAATGACCATCATCACAATTTAACAATATATATGTCTCTTCAGGACGAAGGCGATGATGGCCTTCCACATCTGCCTATACTTTCTACCTCTCAACACCCCTTCTCCCGTTCCCCTCCAAAAACTGCTTCTCCGCGTATTTGTTCAGGTCCATCGAGTATGTCACAGGTTGTTTCTCCTGTCTCTTCTTCTTTATACCCGTCCCGTGAGTATCATATTCGCCAAGCCCTCTTTCCTCATTACATGTCTCAGTAACTTCATTTGTTTTTCCCTTATGTTGAGTATTAGTTTCCTTTTCGTTCCTATCCTCTTCAATACCTCGTCGGTGAAAGTATGTTCGGTCCAGGGTATCCTCAGCATCCTTCTGTAGAACCACATTTCGGTTCCTTCAAATCTTTCCTTCGTCTTTGATGAGATTGTGCAGCATTTACTTCTATATTGAAGGACAAGTATCACATAAAAATCCATTACTTTCTTCTTTGTTTCCTGCGAAATTGTCCTGTCTCTCAATACTTTACTCAGCTTCTAGAATGCATCTTTGGCCATGCCAATATGCCTTCGGGAGTTAGTGTCCCACTTTCCGTCCTCGGTTAGAAGATTTTCAAGTTATATAAATTTATTTACTAGCTTGATTTTAGTATCCTCGGCCTATAGTAGGAATCTTGGACTCCTGTTTTTACTGATGAGCATGCATTCAATTTTTTAAAACTTTTTTCTGCTTTCTTTAACTACTTGATGTCGGCGCTCTTGTGGTTTCCTTTCCGTGTCTGCTATCAACACTGTATCATCTGCGTGTGATATGATTGTTCAGTTTGCGACAGACAACGACGAATCCTGGCTGGACCTCTAGTGCTCTCAGAAACAGATTGCATTTATAGAAAACTAGCAGTATAGCCCGGCGTTTCTCGGGTGTAATGAAAGCTTTAAAACTAATCCATGGTCCTGGAGCTCTGACTCTTTGGACGTTGGCACGAAAGACTAAAAACCAATAGTTGTTTCCAGTTAAAGCGAAACCGTAGACTGAAAAAAAATGATTGGATGTAAGTCAAATTTTGATTTCCTGGTATCGATATCAAAAAAGTTTTTTTCGTCGTAAACAAGGCTTCATAAATTCTCTGAGTAAATGGCATCATAGCTGAGACTAAGAACAACAATTATACCTGCTTAGAGCCAAACCCAAAGCAAAAACTAAAATAAAAGGGCTGAAAAAATACAGACATAGGCAGATAAACAGGCACACACACAAACATCTTGCCTTTTATATATATATACATTATCGATTTTCTGCACTATTGTAAGAACTGCAACCTTGAAACTTCTGAATATCGTTTCTTATATCTTTGTCTATGAGTGTATCACATTTGATTAAAATCGGACCACTTCTTCTATAACCAGACTTTTTCGATTATCGATATTTATCGGGGATACCTCGACACAAAACCTAGCTAAGAACACTCGCAGACACTTATAGTACAATTGTGTAAATTTTCAAGAAAATCGGTTCAGCCGTTTCGGAGTCTATAGGTAACGGACACACACACACACACACACAGACACACACAGAAACAAAGTTCCATTAATAAATAAGTTTAGATATACAGAGAAGCTACGTTACAGAGGTGACAAAGTGACTGAAGCCGAGATGCCAGGTCAGGAACAATAATACTGCAGAATCTTCTTTATTTTTTTATAAATGCGGAATCTTCTTTAATTTTTATAAATGTGTAAAATGACAATAGTAATAAAGACAAAAAGATAACTTTTTCTTTAAAAACGCGTATCGTTCTTTAATGGATTTTATCAAGGTAAAAATAGGAATTTCATTTTTCAAAATGTATTTGTGGTGCAGTGGATATCGGCTCAGGACTAGAAATCGAGGAGCCGAGTTCAAATTCCAGCTGAATTTCTTGCATTTACTTACGCGCAAATATCCTCGGGAAAGGTATTAATCCATCTCTTCCCTCCAGTTATGGATTAAATAATAGAAAAGATTAGGTTCTATAGCCTTGGTTAGCAACCAATCTACTGCAGAAAGCAATGGCAACCTACTGCGGGATAATCTTGTACCCAGTTAGTCATGTGTCGCAAGAGAACCACATTTCTTACTTTTTCTCTTCTTCTTCTTCTTCTTCTTCTTCTTCTTCTTCTATGTGCGTATCTCTTCAGGACGTAGGCGATCATGGCCTTCCACATCTGCTTATACTTTCTACCTCTCAACACCCATTCTTCCGTTCCCCTCCCGTTTCCCTTCCCTCTTTCGAGACATGATCGCCCAAGCGTTTATCACGTAAGGCACTTAACTGACTGATTTATAAACTTAAGTAAAAAATATATCATTAGTTTTGCAAAATTTACGTACGCTACACGTTCAAATCATTCTGAGGAATGTACTTAATAAGCCTTATATATATATATATATATATATATATGTGTGTGTGTGTGTGTGTGCGTGCGCATATATAAAGGTTAGAGAGAGAGTGTAAGAGAGGGGCAGAGACAGACATGCTAAATGGAGAAGACAGAAAGAGAAAATACATAGAATTGGTCGGAAAAGAGACAAAGTAGCGAGAATTAAAGAAAAGTTTGCGAATAGGGAGACACAAAGAAAATCAAAAAGTGAAAGGGAAAGAAAGATACAGTGATGAAGAGAAAAAAAGAAAGAATATCAGTTTTCAACAATGTGAATTCGAGGTGTTAACATTTATGAGGCCATCTCTGATGCTTTTTGCATATGTTGAAATACGCATTCATTTTACGTGACAGTATTAACTTCAGATATTTTGTAATGAATAAAAAAGTCCATTGTCATATGATTGTTATTTAACTATATGCATCACAGAAGGAAATCTGTTTGGGGACGACAAATCCCTTACAATGTGTTTTCCGATTCTAGAGCCTATTTTAAATACCAATTCAGGAACGTCATGATAGAAAATTAATTCATATTAAAAACATAATAATAATAATAATAATAATAATAGTGTCCATTCCAATGAGCAGGACGCGTTAATATAAAAAAAAATCTCCTAAGATATGACATTAAACATCTATCAGAAAAAGCAACTTTAGATTGAACCATTTCAGCACGACGGGAATCCGGATTTGACAACGACACCCGGAGGACGCAATCTGTCGCAAAATTTTCGGTGTTCATGTACTTTTCTTTAAACTCATTGAATCCACATCTCACCAAACATATTTACAGAAACGTAACACGTTGACGCCTGTTACTTCGCGTATTTCATCACGAATGCCCTTGGGGCTCTAGTACTTGACGCTTGCAGTTGATACCACTCACCAAAAAGGGCGAATATCCCTTCACCCTCACAAAAAAGGCCGATGTAGACTGTGCGTAACACTCTGTCAAAACGACAACAAATCGCTTTAAAAGGATAGAATCTTATTAGAAAACTGAAAACGCACGAAATGATTGAGAAGTCAAAGGTTTGCCTTCGACTTACAAATAAAAACAAGAGGTAACGAATACAGAAAGCCGGGAATAAGAAAAAGACAACAAAAGAAGAATTAGATCAGATTTCTGATAAGAGACCACCAGTATTTGTATATATATATATATATATATATATATGAGAAAAATTAAGACAGACACGTTATTTCATGGTGAATCGGAAGTGTGGCCTATTTCAGGCGAACCATCGTCAGCTTCCGTCTTTATTTTACAAAAGATTTTACACGAATTTTAGTCACATTCGTGTAAAATCTTTTGTAAAATAAAGACGGAAGCTGACGATGTTTCGCCTGAAATAGGCCACACTTCCGATTCACCATGAAATAACGTGTCTATCTTAATTTTTCTTATATTTGCTTTATATGTATTTATATACTTATATGCTTAGAGCACTCTTAGAGAGCTATCCTACAACTGTATGTACAGGATACTCCTTTGGATACTTCTATACCCACACTGCATGCTGATATATATATATATATATATATATATATATATATATATATATATATATATATATATAAACAGAAACTGGTGATCTCTTATCAGAAATCCATACATACATATATATATTAAAAAAGGATTAATTCAAAGATGTTGAATGGCCATTTCGATATGAAGATCCCCACGGGGAACGACACATCACCTCAAATTTCTCCATAGGAAAGGTGGTGTTGTATTGGTAGAAAAAATCCGGGAATAAACCAAGAGAGCTCAAATAACCAAAAGGTAGTTAGTTAGTTTGTTAGTTAGTTTTGGTCATAATAAAATTAGACCGGTATTCAGTTGTATTAACCTTGGAATTGAAGTTACACCACTACTAACCATTGCTATATCATACCCGATTTTCAAAATATCAAAAGGTATTAAATATAAATCTTTATTTGAAATATTTTACATGTAGGCACTTCAAAATTTGTACTATAAGTACAGGAATAGGAACTGAAAAACATATTATTTCAGTAAGAGAATCAGGTACTGAAACTTTAATCAAATTGTAATTAAAATGGCGACATTTGCTCTGGGTACCCATGGTTAGTGTTCTCGGGTTAAAATGTGTTCAGTATGTTTATATTGTAGAACTTCTGAATATCTTTATTTGGAGAACGAGTTATTTCCACAAACTAAATTTTAACCTTGCGGTATCTTCAGGTGTTTTGTATTAACTAATAATATAAATCGCCTGAAGATATCAAATATTTGAAACCTAGGTTGCGTAAATAACTAATTAATTAATT
>JBBBDQ010000151.1:6820000-6887500 GCA_037127315.1 Ascarosepion bandense
ATTCCTCTTTTAATAAAACAAAGAACCGACACCAAATTCGAAAAGAATTTCAGAAATTTTTTTCGAAACATACACTTAAGGAAATTCTTTCCCAATTTCTTGCCTTCCAAATCCAGTCGAATATTTGTGTCATGAATTGAAATCGATCATCTTAAACGAAAGTGAAAATCTTCGAGCCCGAACAATAAGTGAATGATTCCGCACAGAAAAATTGCCAAATGAATGCAAAATGCTTACTAATTAAAAAGATGACAATAATTGCAAGGAACATATCATTAATTTTGAACAGTAGTGTAAAAGACACGTAAATGATAGTCACTTGAAGAAAGGTAAACGTTTTAACTGTACGAGCCGACAAGGATTCCACTATTGAAGAAATCAAATCAAGAGACTCGTTCAAGATTCACAAAAACTACTGGAATATAGGGGTTTGTTCTGACGGGCGAAAAATAGAACTTGTACATTTATAAACAGTAACGTAACGTTTTGGAGAAGAAAGAACGCATTGCAAGATGTCAAATATATAATCTTGAAAGGGAATCGTTGTGATGAACGCTTCATTTTCATGGATTTGCTTTAACGCAACGGGGTATTAACTCCACAGGTTCCAAGGAAGACATAGATTTGATTCAATATCAGCCCATTCTTTCTGAGAAGCGTTTACTATCCTTCTTGGAATTTGTGACCGATTCATCCTTTAACAAGACAAAGAACAGAAACCTATTTCGAAAAGCATTTCAGAATGGTTTAATAAAAATACGTTTAAGATAATTGAATGGTCTTCTGAATCGTCTGCCCTGCATCCAGTCGGACATTGATGGAACGAATAAGAAGTTGCTATTCGTAAATAAAAAAAAGCCAATGAATTCGAGTGATTTGGGAAGATTCTTCACAGATAAAAATAAAATACAACTGGGGGAATAAAGAAGTCTTAGCGGAGGTTGCGGATGACGTACATTTTCAGAGATAGACTCGAAAGGAAATAAAGCTAACCATTAGATACAAAGATTGAATATATATATATATATATATGTGTGTGTGTGTGTGTGTGTATATTTACATATATATATATATATATATATATATATATATGTATATATATATATATATATATATATATATATATATATATATATGTTGTGGAGTAGTTTTCGCACTGAAAGTTATGATCGTGCTATGTCGGTTGCTAATTCACCCCAAATGTTAGGAACTTGGTAATCTTCCACTGTGAGCTGACTCCTTAGTATTCGGCTAACTGCCGACTAATATCAACTGCCTTAGTCCAACTTTGTCCGAACTGGAACTAACTATTAATTCTACTGAACTGCAATAGAATTCTAAAGAACTCTCTAGAAATTCTAAGAACCCCAAAGAACTTCCCAAGAACTTTTTATTTATATACTAGGGAGAGTTCTCTATCTGAGGAATAGGTGTGTTTCACTACAACAATATATATATATATATATATAGGGTGTCCCAAAAGTCTCACACTATATGCTAATTGTTATTTTTTCTATATTTCATATTTGATCTGATATGGGTGAGAAAACTAACAGTACAAGAAAAAGTTAAATTGGTTTTATGTTTGGAAGAGATGGGATAACATACCGCTCTGTAGTTCAAGAATTTAACGTAATCCTCCTGAGGGGAAAAAAACCCATTGAGCCATACCATACTGGATCAGTTGCTAACCGTGAGAGATGTGATCGACAAAAGAATGCAAGTGATGAAGAAACATCCGCTATGGTTCTGGCGAATGTTGTTAGAAGCCCCGTTAAATCATTAAGGAAAATAAGCCAAGAGCTAACGATTAGCAAATGATCAGTACATTGTATTCTGAAAACCCTGAAAGAGAATTGATGCATGTTTTAATGTAGAGGGTGAACAATTTGAGCATCTGTTATGATTATGATCAATACAATTGATATTCATATATATTTTTATAAAAATCTGGATGGTTCGCTACTTATATATATATATATATATATATTAAGTTCCTGGTTATGACGATAAACTACATCCGGTAGCAAGAATGTTGAATCACTTTTTAATTGTTGTTGTACTCAGGTCTACTCTAATCCGAGGTGGTAGTACCCGTTAGAGTTCCTGCAAGGGGCAAATAGTGGACCCCAAACTGGAGTGCAAAATTATGAAAATATAAAAATACATTTTTTTAGTAAGGGTATTCTTGTGGTACAGTGGATATCGGCTCGGAACGAGAAACCGGGGAGCCGAGTTCAAATTCCAGTTGAATCCATTGTATTCACTTACGCGCAAATACCCTTGGGAAAGGTATTAATCCGTCTATTCCTTACAGTTATGGGTTAAATAGCAGGACAGATTAGGTTCTATAGCCTTGGTCAGCAACCAGTCTACCGCAGAAAGCAATGGCAACCTACTGCGGGATAATCTTCTGCCCAGCCAGTCATGTCTCTTTCGAGACATGATCGCCCAAGCGTGTATCACGTATGGCACTTAACTGACTGATCAGTAATACATATTTATAGTAAAAAATTCTGAAAAAAATGCCTAAGCTCCCTGAAAAATTAAATTTCGGTATCAAATTGACCATAAGTAGTTGTTCATAAGCCGATAAATATAAGACTCGTACGCTGCGTGAAGTAGAGACACTGTTAGTGAACTGCTAATCAGTATAATCAATATAACCTACTAAGTATTTACCAAGGCGGATAAAACACATGGTCAGTTAAAGTGGGGGTTGTGAACCTTTAAACTCAGATAAAAATATTCCTTACAGCCAGCTTAAGGCTGCGTGGGGCTCTTGTTTATTCACCCCAGATGAGACTCTACTTTTTTGATAGAGCTTCGGTTGGATTCCTCTTCACCCGGAGGTAGAGAGAGAGAGAGAGAGAGAGAGAGAGAGAGAGAGAGAGAGAGAGAGAGAGAGAGCGTCAGGATTAGTGTGATCACTTTACTAGGTATTTACCAACTCCCCACCAAGGCAGATGTGACAGAAGGTTAATTAAAGTGAGGATTCTGAGCCATAAATATCCCGTAGAGCCAGCTTAAGGCTGAAACCGGCTCTTGTTTATTCAGGGTTTTGTCTTCCATTAGAATAATGCACGACCTTACTTTTCATTGGCGGCCTGTTAAAAAAAAAAAAGTTTCATTTTATCTTTCTTTCTGTTTTTTAGAGTGTGTGTGCGTGCGTGTGTGTGTGTGTGTGTGTGTGTGTGTGTGTGTGTGTGTGTGTGTGTGTGTGTGTGTGTTAATATTTTTTTGGCTTTCAGGGAATAAAATTTTAAATTTATAAGCTAAATAAAAAAATTAAGATGCAAAAATTGTGGAAGAATTTTTTTTTCACTTTTTAATATCCTAGAGTTGTATTTTGATCACTTTTTTCTGCATTTTATCAATGTTGTTTTTTTCCTTGCTTCTGGATAATAAATAATAAATTTCTAGGGGAGGTAATTCAATATTTAGCATGTGAAACGTACGAAAAAATTTTAAGAAATATATATATATATATATATATATATATATATATATATATATATATATATATATCCCAAAAACTTTATCTCGTACCGAACCCAAATTCTAATCAATTCGTGCTAGTCGTTCGGCTGAAAGATTTATCCGTATCCATCCAGCGTGTCTTAATCACGTACAGATCAACAAACGAACAGACAAAAGCAATCGAATGCAATATCTCCAATTTAAGAAGGAGGTCATACCAAAATCCTAATGACTAGTTAAATTGTAAGCTTTATTTTAACCGTTTTTTAATGTAAGAAATATCTAAACAAGCAAAAAATATATATTCATATTGTTATATGCATTATTCCAATTCTTTTTCATTTTTACTAGCAGTATAGCCCAGCGTTGCTCGGGTGTAATGAAAGCTTTAAAACTAATCCATGGTCTTTGGACGTTGGCACAAAAGACTAAAAATCAATAGTTGTTTCCAGTTAAAGCGAAACCGTAGACTGAAAGAAAAATGAATGGATGTAAGTTAAATTTTGATTTCCTGGTATCGATATCAAATAAGTTTTTTCGTCGTTAACTGAATTTTGAAGGCTAAATAAGTCCTCTGAGTAAATGGTATCATGCCTGAAACTAAAAACCACAATTATATCTACTTAGAGTCAAACCCGAAGCAAAAACTAAAATAAAAGGGATGAAAAAAATACAGTTGGCGTGGTCGGACGCGCAGCCGACGACAACACGCCGGCGTGATTGGACGCGTGTCGCACGGATACATAGCACGCACGTTGGCGTACTCGGACGCGTGTCAAATACAGACATACAGGCAGATAAACAGACACACATACAAACATCTTGTCTTATATATATATATATATATATATATATATATATATATATTATCGATATTCTGCACTATTGTAAGAACTACAACCTTAAAGATTCTGACTATCGTTTCTTATGTCTTTGTCTATGAGTGTATGAAATTTGATTAAAATCGGACCACTCCTTCCATAACCCGATTTTTTCGATTATCGATTTTCGATATTTATCTGGGGTACCTCAACACAAAACTTAGCTAAGAACACTCGCAGACGCTTATTGTACAACTGTGTAAATTTTCAAGAAAATCGGTTCGGCCGTTTCGGAGTCTATAGGTAACGGACACACACACACACACACACACAAACACACACACACACACACAAACACACACACACACACACACACACACACACAGACAAAGTTCCATTTATAAATAGGTTTAGATTCTTTTATAATCTATATATGTTTATATGATAGGAAGTTTTTCAGTTCATGCCTTTCGACTTTTGCTAAGTGGATTGGATTCAGTTTTATTAAAATTCTAAAAATATCTTATCCATTAAAAATTATACACAGTAATAGTGATGTCGAGAAAGAAAAAACATCTTTTTGACACAGATTTTTATTTGTTTTTTAGAGTAGGTTTAATGAAATTTCCCTGTATTTTTCTTTTCATTTCTTATCTAATAAGCTTAATTTCTGACAATAGATCTGTAGTAAATAGCTGCTGAAAAAAATAAAGACATCACGCATCAAAAAGAAATAACATAATTCTATTCATACGAAGAAGTTAACAAACAGAATTTAAATTTGAATGCTTTGTCATTTAGGCACCAGGGTGTCGAGACACCCTGACTGATGTTCGGTCACTTTATTAAGATAGCCTGATGTGTCTCAGATAGTAGTAACGGATGTTGAAGACAATTAGTTAAGAAAACGAATTTACAAATCATTAAATAAAGTGACAACATATTTTATTGAGTAAACTAAATATAAATTCAACAAAATGTGTTGAATTAAGTGGTGTATTGAGAGATCTGCGTTATGGTATAATGGATATCGACTCTGAATAAGAAGTTTAAGAACCGATGTCGAATTCGTTTCATTTTGTCGTGGAGTAGGTTAAGAGGTCCAGTAAGAAATAATACAACAACTACCAAAATAAGAAATAGCGATATATATATATATATATATATATATATATATATATATATATATATATATCCTTAAAAAGAGTAGACGTCATTTTGTTTTCCCAAACCCGAGGAACCTTTCAGCCAACACTTGTCAAGGGTTTCGTTGGCACAAATTACAAAGGGGTAAAGAAGAGGACAAGACCAAAAAGGGAATACTTGCAATACTGGGAGAAAAATAAATTTATTGAAAAATATTAAAATTAAAATGTGAGGGGGGGTGTAAACATATAATTCCACAAGAGTGAAATAAAAAAGAAAAATGTTACACTCACAAACTCGCCAGTAATTGCAAGGAGCGCAGGAACTGCTCTTTCTGCCTGCACAGGCTCGGCTGCTGGATTTTTAGGCAAATGGCCTCCAAAACACGTAAATGGTATGCCGATCGAGCATTGTGCAGGACAGAAAACCAATTGTCCTCATAAGAGGAGGCACAAGCTTGACTATCCAGCAGGTGTTGGCCGATTGCTAAATACAACACAGCTTGAGTTGTTCTAATATATATATATATATATATATATATATATATATATATATATATATATATAAACTTATTTATAAATGGAACTTTGTGTGCATGTGTGTGTATGTCCGTTACCTATAGATTCCGAAACGGCTGAACCAATTTTCTTGAAAACTTACACAGTTGTACTATAAGCGTCTGCGAGTGTTCTTAGCTAGATTTTGTGTCGAGGTACCCTAGATAAATATCGAAAATCGATAATCGAAAAAATCGGGTTATAGAAGGAGTGGTTCGATTTTAATCATATTTGATACACTCATAGACAAAGACATAAGAAACGATATTCAGAAGTTTCAAGGTTGCAGTTCTTACAATATTGCAGAAAATTTTATATTGATACCAGGAAACCAAAATTTGATTTACATCCATTCATTTTTCATTCAGTCTACGGTTTCGCTTTAACTGGAAATAACTATTGCTTTTTAGTCTTTTGTGACAACGTCCAAAGAGTCTGAGCTCCAGGACCATGGATTAGTTTCAAAGTTTTCATGTGATATTTTTTTGTGATATCTGTCCTCATATGTTGCAAAGGATGATAGACAATTCCTATCAAAGATAAGAGAAGCACTACAGAAAGATACTAAGAACTGAACGCGTGAGTAACGACAAGGTTTTGGAGAGGATGGAAACGAAAAGAAAACTTATACTTAACCTCAAGAGGAGACAACTGAAATATATGGGACACGTAATGAAGAGGATGCGCGTTGTGGTGCATTGGGTAGCGGCTCGGAACAAGAAATCGGGGAGCCGAGTTCGAATTCCAGCTGAATTCATTGCCTTCACTTACTCCCAAATACCCTTGGGAAAGGTATTAATCCGTCTCTTCCTTCCAGTTATGGGTTAAATAACAGGACAGATTGGGTTCTATAGCCCTGGTCGGCAACCAGTCTACCGCAGAAAGCAATAGCAACCTACTGCTGGATAATCTTCTGCCCAGTCAGTCATGTCTCTTTCGAGACATGATAGCCCAAGCGTGCATCACGTATGGCACTTAATTGACTGAATGAAGAGGGAGAGCTTGACGAATTTAATACTCACAGGACGGACTGAAGGAAAGAGAAACAGGGAAAACAACGCGTGACTTACTTGATATGCTTGAGCAAGTGGATGGCAGAGAAGTTTTGAAAGAGAAAAGGTGTTAAGCGTTTGAAAGAGAAAAGGTGTCATGACTCATTTCGCTCTCCAACAAGGGAGAGCGAGATGTGTCATGAACGGACACAGTGCATCAAAAACGAAGATGCAACGATGGTGTTTCAGCATGTAACTATGCGTGCAGTCCCTATTAAAGAGATTGAGAGACTGCAGTAGAGAGTACTTCATCTGTTGGAGTGGAATTAATACTAGGTACCGCATACTAGTGTATGATACGACTTGAGTAACATAGGATACCACGTTTCTGAAGCTAAAACCCGGGAAAAATTCTTCTTCTTCTATGTGCCTTGTCATTTCAGGACGTAGGTGATCATAGTCTTTCACGTCTCCCTATCCCTGGTGGCTCTTAGCACGCTTTCTCCTGTAACGTCTCGCAGCCCCGTTTTGTCATCCACCAACTCAGAACATTTAAATATGTTATCCGCTGATTTCCTCTGTCTCTTTTCCTTTCTATTTGGCCTATTAGTATTAGGTTCTCCAAGCCCTCTTTCCTCACTGCATGTCCCAGGAACTTCAGTTGTCTCTTCCTGATGCTCAATATTAATTTTCTTTCCGTTTCCATTCTTTACAACACCTCGTCATTTCTCACATGTTCGGTCCACAATATCCGCAGCATCCTTCTGTAGAACCACATTTCAGCTGCTTAAAATTTTCCCTTCATCTTTGTGGATATTTTCCAACATTCAATGCCATATTGAAGAACTAGCATCACATAGTAATCTAGTATTGTCGTCTTTGTTTCTAGTGAACGTTTCTTGTGTCTTTATACTTTACCCAGCTTCTGGAACGCGTCCTTCGCCATGACACTTTCCTATTGGATCTCTGTGTCGCACTTTCCATCTTCAGTTAAACACTTCCAAGATATTTAAATTTTCGTACCTGCTTGATTTTAACATCTCCCACCTGTATTTAGTACTTTGGGCTCCTTTTTTGCTGATGTCAATGCATTCAGTTTTCTTGCAGTTTATTTGTGGTCTAATTTATTTGTAGTATAATATGACCCCAGGATTTTGAAGTTAAAAACCGTGAATAAATTACACACATGAGTATAATATGGCCCCAGGATTTTGAAGTTAAAAACCGTGAATAAATTACACACATGAGTATAATATAGCTCCAGAATTTTGAAGCTAAAAACCGTGAATAAATTACACACATGAGTATAATATGGCCCCAGGATTTTGAAGCTAAATCCGTGAATAAATTACACACATGTGTATAATATAGCTCCAGAATTTTGAAGCTAAACCCGTGAATAAATTACACACATGAGTATAATATGACCCCAGGATTTTGAAGCTAAAAACCGTGAATAAATTACACACCTGAATATAATATGGCCCCAGGATTTTGAAGCTAAATCCGTGAATAAATTACACACATGTGTATAGTATAGCCCCAGAATTTTGAAGCTAAAAACAGTGAATAAATGACATACATGAGTATAATATGACCCCAGGATTTTAAAGCTAAAAACCGTAAATAAATTACACACATGAGTATAATATGGCCCCAGGATTTTGAAGCTAAAACCGTAAATAAATTACACACATGAGTATAATATGGCCCCAGGATTCTGAAGCTAAACCCGTGAATAAATTACACACATGAGTATAATATGACCCCAGGATTTTGAAGCTAAAAACAGTGAATAAATTACACACATGAGTATAATATGACCCCAGGAATTTAAAGCTAAAAACCGTAAATAAATTACACACATGAGTATAATATGGCCCCAGGATTTTGAAGCTAAACCCGTGAATAAATTACACACATGAGTATAATATGACCCCAGGATTTTGAAGCTAAAAACCGTGAATAAATTTACACCCTTGTGCATTATATGAACCCGTAGCACAGCCGTTCTTAAATAAAATGTTTTTGGGAAGTTTCACCATAAAAATCTATTAAAATCTCAATATTGTACACGTATATATATTTCACAAAAACATTTAAATTTTCACAATATAAAAAAATAAAAATTAAACCATGCATTTAGCCAATGCGTGTTATTTTTAATTTCTGTTTCAAAACTAATTTTAAAATTTTCGGGGAAGTGTGTTAATTAAACATAATATATGTTAAGGTGTTAATCAATCCATCATACATTTTTATCTTATGTGACTTTTGTAAGCAATTGTAAACGACACCTGCCTATTTTCTGTTTGATTATCTAATGTGCTAAATGAATGCATTTGAAATTTCGCTGTTTCGAATAAGAGGTGTTTTAAGCAAAGTAAAAATTCGATAAAAATACGGAAATATTAGGTGAAATCGGTCCATCTGTATGGCGGTGAATGTTTTAAACAATCTCACCGAGGGATAAAAAAAAACGACCAAACACAAAAGAAATGTGGTTCTATACCATGAACTGAATATATGAGCAACGACGAGGTTTTCAAGAGGATGAGAACGAAAAGGAAATTTATGCTTAACGTCAGGAGAAAAAAAAGCTTATCAAAGATAAAAGAAAGATTTAAGGCAACCGAAATGTGGTTCTACAGCAGAATGATGGGGATAGCATGGGCTGAACGTGTGAGCAACGTCGATGTTTCAGATAACTTTTTTTAAAATAATTATTTCAAACCAAGCAAGGCAGGACGGGGCACTTGTAAGCAGGGGCTAATGATAAATATAAAATTTGCTCCATCACGAGTCACATGCACACACACATACAGAACCACCCCCACATATGAAAACACACACACACACACATGAACACTAACGTATTTATCACAGATACAAAACTATCACAACTCAACTCTCTCTCTCTCTCTCTCTCTCTCTCTATATATATATATATATATATATATATATATGTATATATAAATATAATTTGCTGAATTGCGATATTTTGGGGCGACAAGGGTGTTGTTTTTTTAGTAGTTTTACTGATAAAAGTGACTTTGGCAAACAGGTTTTTATCACAAAGTGCTCGATATCGGGGTGTAGATACAGCGTTGATAGTTTTAGTGCAAATAATTAGTCGCTTTAAATGAGCAGGTTCTTGCCGATTTCGAAATTTCGTGAGGCCACCGTTATGATGTCGTCATTCATCGGGGATTGTTTTTTCTTATATATATATATATATATATATATATATATATATATATATATATATATATGTATGTGTGTGTGTGTGTGTGTGTGTGTGTGTGTGTGTGTATTTGTGTATTTAGTCAGCAAATTTTCTTTTAAACATGTCAGATTAATTGAATTACAAACACTATGCTTGCTTATTGTTAATAAAATCCGTTTATACTCACAGATAATCTTTCGCGTCTTACAACCAAAAGATGTCAGAAATGAGCTGCAACGTGAGAGATGTAATTTTTAGCAACACAGTTTTCCGGTTACATTTGTTACCATAACTCACAACCCTGAAGATGATCTCGGAAAAGTTTGAAAGTACTTGGGTACCTTAAGAAATGAATGAAAATAACAACTGTCAACGTTACAGCTCATTTCATTGAGAGTTCCACAGGCAGGAACTGCGAGAAAAGAAGCTGACGGAGTAGCATTGTCGGCTGCATTTAGTTGATCTAACTGTAAATGGATGGGACCTTGTTGCAAGTACATTCTTGAGGAGGGGACACAAGTGACCTAAGTTCGTCGGAGAAGAAGCCGTGAAAATATTTGCATGACAGAGGGAACTACATCTCGCCGGTGAGAAAGTGGCTAGATTCGAACTTCCAGGTCGGAACCTATCACATTACAGATTCTCTTTTGGAGCCTGTCGAGAATACTGAGATGAACAGCAGGGGCGCCTGACCATATATGACAACAGTATTCCATGCATGGTCAGATGATACGCGATTTTTATGTGTTTTGGTATTTTATAGAGGTAACTCCAGAAAATACAGTTTAATGCAAAAGAATAAAGAAAAGACGATTGACTTTCTGGACGGCCTTTAAGACCCCTGCAAAGGAAAATGCTCTATTTTAATCGTCTGAGAAAACATTTTTGACTTACATGATGCTCATCTCCAGGAGAGTGACTCGTTGGGACTTTTGTGGCTAACCTTTTCTGCAAACCTGAAGTGATGGGATTATATTGAATCATTTGAAGGGTTTCCTACTAGGAAGGCCTGTCCATTATGTCAATTTTACTCTCCAAAATGTGTCTCGCATATTTATAAATCTACCATTGATCCATGCACTGAATTTTGCTGCCATATATGGCCTAGTTCTTCTGCCAGGTATTCTTCATAAAATCCAAAGAAGCATCTGTTATGTTATTAGACCTAACCTGGCATCTCGGCTCTGGTCGCTTTTCCTCCGTCATAATGTGTCTTTTCTATAAAAAGTTTTATGATAATTTTTCTGGCGAGATTTCCTCTTGGACACCTAAATATTATCAGCTTAAACGCAGTAGTAGATTGTTTGTGGTGCGTTGTGGTGCAGTGGATATCGGCTTGGAACGAGAAATCGGAGAGCCGAGTTCAAATTCCAGTTGAATTCATTGCATTCACTTACGCGCAAATACCCTTGGGAAAGGTATTAATCCGTCTATTCCTTCCAGTTATGGGTTAAATAACAGGACATATTGGGTTCTATAGCCTTGGCTGGCAACCAGTCTACCGCAGAAAGCAATGGACACCTACTGCGGATTAATTTTCTTCCCAGTCAGTCATACCTCTTTCGAGACATGATCTCCCAAGCGTGTTTCACGTATGGCACTTAACTAACTGACTAGATTGGTCCATGGTCTCCTAGAATACAGTGGAAATGGCTAGTTGTGACGTAAGTTTTAACTTAACAGTTTCTTCTCTCACATTTCTCGTTTGTGGCCTAGCTTCTGCCGGGAATTCTTCATAAAATCCAAAGAAGCATCTGCAATGTTATTAGACCTAACCTGGCATCTCGGCTTCGGTCGCTTTTCCTCCGTCATAATGTGTCTAGCGCGTGTCTTTTCTATAAAATTTTTATGGTAATTTTTCTGTCGAGATTTCCTCCTTGATACCTAAATATTATCAGTTTAAGCGCAGTACTAGATTGGTGCATGGTCTCCTAAAATACAGTGGAAATGGCTGGTTGTGACGTAAGTTCTAACTTAACAGTTTCTTCTCTCACATTTCTCGTTTGTGGAACTGTTTCAGTTTTTTGATTTGCAGTCAACTTTAGTCATCAAAAATTAAAATGCAATGTTAATCATAATCTTATGACTTTTTAAATCTTGTTTTCTCGCTCCTTAAATTCTCTTTTTCTTATTCTTTCACACTCAGTATTCACTAGTGGTTTAATGGATTTATTTCCTTGCTTTTCTTAAGAAAAGAGAGCACGCGAAAAAGATTAATGCAGCCGGATAGCAATGAAAGAAAATGGTCGGCTTGATATGGCGACAGCAAAAGAAACATCTGAAGAATCTTACAAGTCTCGCGAATCATCCAGCTGTATTGAATATCGCTTATGCTTCTTCTTCATATTTTGTACTAGAATCCTTACCTTATTTTTATCCCGAAACATCGTATGAAACATGTATAGTCTTCATGTTGGCTTAGTTTCAGTATTGGGACTAATAAGCCATTTTGATTTCAAGGTTTTAAATAGTTCGAAAACTCAGTTAACCCGGCACATATCCGGCTCCAAACACGCAGAATTAATAACTACCAATCTATTTATCTATCTACCTAACGTAATCTTTTCTATGTTTGTTTTTACGTTTATGTGGTACGATGGGTTGAACCATATCTATTTATTTCAGTCTGTCACTATCTATCTATCTATCTATCTATCTATCTATCTATCTATCTATCTATCTATCTATCTATCTATCTATCTAGTCTGTTCTATCTATCTATCTATCTATCTATCTATCTATCTATCAATCTATCTATCTATATCAGTCTGTTCTATCTATCTATCTATCTATCTATCTATCTATCTATCTATCTATCTATCTATCTCAGTCTGTTCATATCTATCTATCAATCTATCTATCTATATCAGTCTGTTCATATCTATCTATCTATCTATCTATCTATCTATCTATCTATCTATCTATCTATATCAGTCTGTTCATATCTATCTATCTATCTATCTATCTATCTATCTATCTATCTATCTATCTATCTATCTCAGTCTGTTCATATCTATCTATCTATCTATCTATCTATTTATCTATCTATCTCAGTCTGTTCATATCTATCTATCAATCTATCTATCAATATCAGTCTGTTCATATCTATCTATCTATCTATCTATCTATCTATCTATCTATCTATCTATCTATCTCAGTCTGTTCATATCTATCTATCTATCTATCTATCTATCTATCTATCTATCTATCTCTGTTCATATCTATCTATCTATCAATCTATCTATCTATATCAGTCTGTTCATATCTATCTATCTATCTATCTATCATATCTATCTATCTATCTATCTATCTATCTATCTATATCAGTCTGTTCATATCTATCTATCTATCTATCTATCTATCTATCTATCTATCTATCTATCTTTCTTTCTTTCTTTCTATCTTTTGTCGCAGTTTCACCTATGTTTGTTTTTACATTTTCGGGGTACAATGAATTGAACCATATCTATTTATATTAGTCTCGGCCTGTTTTAAATAAGTTCGTCATTTATAAATTTTCCACTTTGTCGCATCATCTAGACGTGGTGTAATCATTTAAGAAGAAGTAATGCGTTGATTCCTCATTGAGTGCACTTTCCCACATCAAAGTTCCGTTAAAAAATCACATCACACATTATATATATATATATATATATATATATATATATATAACCCGGCGTTGCTCGGGTGTAATGAAAGCTTTACAACTAATCCATGATTCTGGAGCTCAGACTCAGCCTAAAGAATATTTGTGTGAAGTTTGATGAGAATCGGATAAACTTTGTGGATTTGTATAAGACATAGAGGCAGATAAACAGACACACACACACAAATATCTTGCCTTTTATATATATATATATTATCAAATTTCTGCACTATTGTAAGAACTGCAACCTTGAAACTTCTGAATATCGTTTCTTATGTCTTTGTCTAGATACTTATATAAATCCATCTATACATTCAGTTAAAATCTAAACGGCTGAACTAATTTTCTTGAAAATTTACACAGTTGTATATAAAAGTATCTGCGAGTGTTCTTCACTTGGTTTTGTGTCGAGTTACATCCAATAAATATCGAAAATCGATAATCGAAAAAATCATGTTATAGAAGGAGTGGTCCGATTTTAATCAAATTTGATACACTCATAGACAAAGACATAAGAAATGATATTCAGAAGTTTCAAGGTTGCAGCGCTTACAATAGTGCAGAAAATCTATAACATGTATATATAAAAGGCAAGATGTTTGTGTGTGTGTCTGTTTATCTGCCTGTATGTCTGTATGTCTGTATTTCTTTCAGCCGTTTTATTTTAGTTTTTGCTTCGGGTATGTCTGTATTTTTTTCAGCCCTTTTATCTTACTTTTTGCTTGGGGTTTGGCTCTAAGTAGGTATAATTGTAGTTCTTAGTCTCAGACATGATACTATTTACTCAGAGGACTTATTTAGCCTTCAAAATTCAGTTTATGACGAAAAAAACTTATTTGATATCGATACCAGGAAATCAAAATTTGACTAACGCTCATTCATTTTTCTTTCAGTCTACGATTTCGCTTTAACTGGTAACAACTATTGCTTTTTAGTCTTTCATGCCTACGTCCAAAGAATCTGAGCTCCAGGACAATGGATTAGTTTTAAAGCTTTCATTACACTCGAGCAACGCCGGGCTATACTGCTAGTTAAAATTAAAACAATTCTTGATAATGGCTAAAAGTATAGCCGTCGATGCTCCTGAGAGTCCTTGAATTAGGTCGCATTTGAATACACACATTGGAAACAACATTCCTGAAAATAACCAGAGAATTTGCTGATAGCGCTTCGAAATGTAATTCCGGAAAACTTTTACATTCCATATCTCATCTAGAAAAACTGAACAAAAAATTAATAAAATCTACCTTTAGTCTTTGCTAATTTTTCTGTGATGAGATAGTATTTACAGTATTTACATTATTCGGACTATTGTCCTCATCTTTGTACGTAAACTTAAAGAATCAGCACATATGCTAGGCTACAAAAATCTCTTAAGCCGACCAATCATAGAGATGGACACAATATGGGAACCAGTAATATGGACTGCCGTAGAAAGTCATTAGTTTCAAAATTGCAATATGAGCTCAGGTAAAAAATACTAGAGAAAACCATTAAAATAAAAAAAACATTGCAGTATGAACTATGGTAAAAAAGGGTTGCTGTACATTACGTTTATAAGTCTCAAAAATTCAGTTGTTCTTGTCCTTAAGGAAACATGGCCCAGTGTATATAGACATATATATATAGATATAGTTGGTTAGTTCCAGTGACTTGATCTAATTGTGACTTCAATATCAGTTATACGTTATCTCCAGAGGGAGATAACTCATGACTACCAGAAGAGGCCCTAGGCAAAGAATAAGAATAATATACGCCAGCAATTATATTTCGAAATGCCTTAAATAGGCCGAAGTGTACAACAGCAGAAACGTCGTACAAATGACATCAATGAGGACAATAGTCCGAATAATGTAATTACTGTAAAATCTTCCTTGTCGGTCGTTTTCAATGAAACATGCTTAAAAATATGCTTCTCATATGTGACACACATTAGATATTTACCTGTAAATTTACCTGTAAAATGTGTCACACACTAGATATTTACCTGTAAAAGAAGGATTTTAAACGTATAATTTAAACTGAATTATGTGTATATAAAAACGTATCAGCATGTCGTATTCGTGTCATTTGTATCAACATCTCTCTCTCTCTCTCTCTCTCTCTATATATATATATATATATATATATAAGCGTGTAATCGTAAGATGCATGTATGTATATATGTGTACAAATATCCGGGGATATTTCGCCGAGTTGTGTAATTGTGTACGTAAGTTCGGAAAGAATTCCCTGTGAGGCTTTCATGATAAAGCTCTCCTGTCATAGAAGGCAGAGAATGCCATCTGAAATCTATTTCTGGTCTTTTTGTTCGTCTGCATCGCTTTTCTGATTCATACGCGCGGTCTCTGTTCACCGAAAATGTCGGTGACATGCTCTGCTTGCGGTCTGCCATTTGACCTTCCCTAATTTTCCAAGCACTCGAACAAACTCATTCTTTCAACAATCAACAACTTGATTACGTCATCCCCAGAGAATATTTTAGGGTCCGCGTTTTGGGTTTTTTTTTCTGTCATCTTTTATTTTTTAATACTTCTGTTGCTCTTAATATTATCTTGTCTTTATGGTCGTTTATTTTCTTTCTTTCTTTCGTTCTTTCTTTCCTTCTGTTTTTATTTCTTCTTCTTTTTATCCTTCTTCTTCTTCTTCTGTCTGTCTGTTTGATATCCGTTTGCAAATTCTTCAGTGGCAGTTATTATAACCTAGTGTTTGTTTTCTTTCTTTGCTTTTTCTTTCTTTCTTTCTTTCTTTCTTTCTTTCTTTCTTTCTTCTTCTTCTGTCTGCCTGTAATCCGTTTGCAAATTCTTCAGTGACAGTTAATATGACTATGTATTTGTTTTCTTTCTTTCTTTCTTTTTTTCTTTCTTTTGTCTTTCTTTCTTTTTTCTTTATTTATTCATTTCTTCTTCTTCGTCTTCTTTTCACCCCTTCTTCACATTACTCTTCTCTTCTTTTTACTACATATCCATTTTGTACTTCTTTTTTCTCTTTCGCCTTTAGCGCCTTCTTTTTCTTCTTCTTTTTCTTTTTTCTTGTACTTCACTTTCCTTCTTAAGCTTCTTTTTCTATTCCTTTTCTTTCTACTCCTCCTTCTCCTCCTCCTCTTCTTTATTACTCTTCTCTTTCCTCCTTCAGCACTTCCTCCTCTTCCTCTTCCTCTTCTTCTCTAGTCCTTCGTGCTACTCTTTTCTTCTTGTCCTTCTCCTCCTTTTCTTCTTCATTACTCTTCTTTTGTTCATCATTCCCTTCTTTTCCTTCTCTTTTTCTTCTCTTATCTTTTTCCTCTTCTTTATTCCCGTCTTCTTTTCTGTATTTCTTTTTTTATTCTTTAGCCTTTTCTTCCATTAATTTTTCCTTCGCTCCTTCCTCTTCTTTCTCTTTTTTTTGCCGTCTCTTGCACCATTTTCCTTTCTTCATAAAGCGAATACACACACAGACACCTTCCACCCATACTGATACTTATTCTCTACAACAAAGAAAGAAATAATCTAATCAAACTTGCAGAAAACAAAATACCCCACCCGCCATTTCAATCAGGAAAACTCTCTTTCATCGAACTTCTTATTTCGCCGACACATGAACTTAACACTTAATGAATCATTTTGATTTCGTCATCTTCCTTCTTGACTTTTAACTTTTTTCCCCCGCCTAACATTTTCATTCTAATCAATTTGATCCTGCTAAATAAATCCACATTCCTTATTCCCTAAGCCAGAATTAGCCACAGGCAACGAATCAGAAGCAAAGCAACGTAACGCAATTATCACACTGGGATTGTAAACTTGTCGAAGCGTCGTAATTAGGAACAGTGTCTCTGAATTGAAGAATTTACCTGTAATAATCTGCTATGAATTTCCAATATCTTCATTATATCAAAATGCTTGTAGAAACATGCTTCAAATGCGACTTTGCATCGAGTTGTCAGAGAAATGTTCTAACGTATTAGGCTGAGTCATAAATAATGTTGGTTTTTAGTTTCGTCTTCGAAAAATGTGCAGTGGACATCGGCTCGATACGAGAAATCGGTGAACCGAGTTCGAATTTCATTTAAATCTCTTACATTATCTACCGGCCATAATTATTAGGCCGCCTCAGTTTTTTCAAATGAAATGATGTATTTCATACTATTTTTAGTATTTATTGCCAAATGAAAATAGAATGGTTCTTTTGTTATTATTACTTTGCAAAATTTTACAAGGCAAGGAAGTAAAGATGAACTTGTCCGAATCACCCTAATTTTTTTTCATTCTTTTATTGAATGAAACTGCAATATAGGTAATTATGAAATATTTCTAGATTTATTTGATGCACATGTTATTGTGCAATATTAACAAAAGAACCATTCTATTTTCATTTACAGTTATTCACTTGGCACTAAATACTAAAAAATCGTATGAAATAGATTTTTTTTTAAAACAATGGAATGGTTTAATAATTATGTACGTGGAAATACTCTTGGTAAAGGTATTAATCCGTCTTTTCACTACAGTTATGGGTTAAATAACAGGAAATGGTTGGGTTCTGTAGTCTTGGCTGGCAACCAGTCTACCGCAGAAATAATGGCAACCTACTGCGGAATAATCTTCTGCCTTGTCAGTCATGTCTCTTTCGAGACATGATCACTCACGCGTAAATAATGTATGGCACTTAACTCGCTGACTTAAAAACAAAACCGGTAATTATATTTTATTCAATTACATATTCACCATTATTTGCTATATTGATCCGCCATATTGATCTGACCTTTGTTTGCCATATTGATTCATCCATATTGATCTGACCTTGCGTCAACTGCGTATTAAACTTTTCTATCGTCGTCGAGAACGAAAAATTTTGCTTAACAAAAAAACAAATTCAATACTTCGTCGAAATCTTTTTGTTTGTCTGTTTGTTTTTAATTGTTCCACCCCAAACAAGGCAGAATTGCGACTAGTGCGAAAGGGTTACAGTAAGGGAAGATGGAAATCATTTAAATTGTTTCAAGATTGTAGCTATTGGGGAAGCAAGTACACGGATGAGATTTCCACGGTCTTGAAGGATATTTTTCCTAAGGATACTTTCGAGTAAGTGAATGTAAGAAAGTGCGTTGTGGTGCAGTGGATATCAGCTCGAAACGAAATATCGGGGAGCCGAGTTCGAATTCCAGTTGAATTCTTTGCATTCACTTACTCGCAAATACCTTTGGGAAAAGTATTAATCCGTCTCTTCCCTCCAGTTATGGGTGAAATAATAGAACAGATTGGGTTCTATAGCCTTGGCTGACAACCAGTCTACCACAGAAAGCAATGGCAACCTATTCCGGGATAATCTTCTGCCCAGTCAGTCATGTCTCTTTCGGGACATGACCACCCAAAGCGTGTATCACGTACTGCACTTAACTGATTGAATGAAGGTAAGGAAGGTAGAAAAGGCCAACCGAATTCCTTCATTTTTTTGTTTCTTATTCTTGTCTTATGAAAGATTATGTAGTCTTGGAGGATAAAAAAAATAACTTTCCACCTGTCAAAAAGTCTTTCCATTAGACTTTAACCCCGCCATCGTTAGTCGCATGAGGTGTTTGTTACCCTGAAATATATTAAAATTTCGTCATTTCTAGTCGGCAACTTCTTTCTTTTGCTCTTTCCAAATATTCTCCTGACTCAGATATGCTGTGCAGGATGCAGTGTTCCACAGTTGTAGCTCAGGTAAACGTGGGAGGTAAACGTCGGTTTGTCTACTTAGGGGTGCCCAGTCACTTTAGTTTGTCTACTTAGGGGTGCCCAGTCACTTTACCCGTGTGAGATTTTCTATTACTTAATCAGGTTTCACATGCATCCGACTCTTTAAACAATTATTGTATAATTTATGGCTTTCCAAAGTCAATATATATATATATATATATATATATATATATGTGTGTGTGTGTGTGTGTGTGTGTGTGTGTGTGTGTGTGAAATATATATATATATATATAGCATAATGATAATCCACGTATACTGTCTTAATATGTATAGGAAAAACTACTAAAAAGTTGTAAGTTAAAAATATGTTTTTTGATAGTATTTATTTATTTCTATTATTATTATATATATATATATATATATATATATATATATATATATATATCAAAACATATATATATATATATATATATATATATATATATATATATATATATTAAAACAAATGATTTTAAAATTTAAACTAGAAGCCTCCGTCGCGAGAAGCGTTCTGAGGAAAGCCCGAGGCCGGTCTGAAATATCAAATATATAATAATAGAAATAAATAAATACTGTCAGAAAAACATACTTTTTTAACTTACAACTTTTTACCAGTTTTTCCTATATATATATCTAAACTTATTTACAAATGGAACTTTGTCTCTCTCTCTCTCTCTCTCTCTCTCTCTCTCTCTGTGTGTGTGTGTCCTAAAATTGAAAATTTACACAGTTTTACTATAAGCGTCTGCGAGTGTTTTTAGCTAGGTTTTGGGTCAAGGTACCCCCGATAAATATCGCAAATCGATAATCGAAAAGACCGGGTTATAGAAGGAGTGGTCCGATTTTAATCAAATTTGATACACTCATAGAAAAAACAAAAGAAACGATATTCAGAAGTTTCAAGGTTGCAGTTCTTACAGTAGTGCAGAAAATCGATAATATATATGTAAAAGCTTTCATTACACACGAGCAACGCCGGGCTATACTGCTAGTATATATATATATATATATAACAAATTGCATATATTATATCATTTATATATTATATGCGCTTTACTTATTTGAAAGCGCTCAATATCAGTGATAGAGCTGACATATTCATATAGATAGGTGTGAGTTTGTGACCCTGGGTTTCACGCTCTTGCGATCGTCAGACGAACTGATTGATTTTTTACAAAAATTGGCTATATGTAGGGCTGCATATATTGGTGTATTTTTGTGGAAGTTGGAGGAAAATTGGGAGGAAAATTTGTCGTGGTAACATACGCAGACATAGATACACAATTGTACACCCAGTGACGTACGCAGACACACACACGCACACACACGCGTGCCCGCCCATATATATATATAACGGTCATGTCACGTTGGATACACCGCTCGATCACCGAAGTTAAGCAACGTTGAGCCTGGTCAGTACTTAGGTGGGTGACCACTTGGGAATACCAGGTGCTGTTAGCATTCACGGATGTGCGTTGGGGTGCGGTGGATGTCGGCTTGGAGGGGGAAATCGGTGAGCCGAGTTCCAATTTCAGTCGAGCACGCTGCATTCACTTGCGCACTAGTACCCTTGGGAAAGGTATTAATCCGTTCCGTTCCCTCCAATTATGGGTTAAATAATTGAGGTCTGCTGTTCGTGCGATCTGTGGCAGTCATCTGCACCAATTGTTTGTTATCAGCAGTTCCAAGAAGTGTGGATGGTACTACACAATGCCTTCACCACTATAAACACAAATCTCTATGTGGTTGTCTTACTGGAAAAAGGTTGGACCCTCATACGTTGAACGCGACGGAAGAATCCATCATCATATATATATATATATATATGTGTGTGTGTGTGTGTGTGTGTGTGAGAAACTATGAAACATTTTCACCGAGTTGAAAGCTACGTTCGTGTAAATTGTTTGCTAATTACTTGAAATATGTAAATATCTAAAAATCTTATCAAAATAAAATTACCGCTTGCCAGCAGGAATCGAACCTGTATTCTTCACTTTAGAAAAAGTTATCATTTCACCCGGCCTGCTCTTAGCTATCAGAGCCACGAAGAACAGACTGCCATTTCTAGCTCTGTAGTCGTGGGAGGTAAACATAGGTTTATCTTTTTTTTGGGGGGGGGGCAGTCATTTCACCCATGTGAGATTTTCTCTTGGTTAATTTGTTTTCGCATACATTCGATTCTTAAACAAATATTATATAATTTTTGGATTTCTGAAATCAATATATAAATTTGAATTTGAGAGAGAGAGAGAGAGAGGGAGAGAGAAATTATGAAACATTTTCATCGAGTTGAAAGCTACATTCGTGTAAATTGTTTTCTAATTATTTGAAATATGTAAATATATTCGAAAAAACATTATCAAAGTAAAATTCGCGCTTGCCAACAGGAATCGAACCTGCACTCCTCACATTGGAAGGAAAGACGAGTTCGAATTCTAGTTGAATTAATTACATTCACTAACCACAATCTGTCTCTTATCCTCTAGCTATGAGTTAATTGGCAGGACAGATTGGGTTTCATAGCCTTGGTTGGCAACCAGTCTACCGCAGAAAGTAATTGCAACCTGCTGCAGAAAAATCTTCTGCCTAGTTCTCGGAAAATGATTAGAACGACACTGAACTATATTTTTCACAACATCTTCAGATGTTTTGCTTCTACATCTGTTTTTCTGATGATAAATCTTTTTCAGAACGTGGAAAGTCATGGTTTTCCACAATTTCCTGTTTTTTGGGAACCTCTCAGCGTTTTATCTTTTCTATATTTACATTACATGTTCTTTTCTAAAATAAGGGATCATGACTCTCCACACCTTTCTTCATTTTGTAGCTCCAAGATCTTTTGCTATTCATTTTGCAAAATATCTAAGATTTTATCCATGTTAAAAAATAAAATGAGGTAATATTCCAGATATCTTGAGTAATTATATGAGTAAAATTCATCTGACTCTTGATTTTTATTTTTCAGGAGATGAAATATTTTCGGCTAAATTTGAAATCCTTTTTCAGAAATTGAGATTTATAGCAAACAGATGAAAACGAGGAAATAGACAGAGAGGAATGCATTGAGCAAAATCGTGAAGTCTGGATTGTGGATAGAGCTGATCAACCGGACTGTTTTTCTGTGCGCAGGGGGTTACATAAGCGGTGAGTGATGAGAAAGAGGAACAAGTTACAGGGGAGTCAGAGAATGAGTAAGAAAAGGGTGAGTATACAGGTATAAAGAGAGTGAGTAAGAAAAGGGTGAGTATACAGGTATAAAGAGAGTGAGTAAGAAAAGGGTGAGTATAGAGGTATAAAGAGAATGAGTAAGAAAAGGGTGAGTATAGAGGTATAAATAGAGTGAGTAAGAAAAGGGTGAGTATAAAGGTATAAAGAGAATGAGTAAGAAAAGGGTGAGTATACAGATATAAAGAGAGTGAGTAAGAAAAGGGTGAGTATAGAGGTATAAAGAGAATGAGTAAGAAAAGGGTGAGTATACAGGTATAAAGAGAGTGAGTAAGAAAAGGGTGAGTATACAGGTATAAAGAGCATGAGTAAGAAAAGGGTGAGTATACAGGTATAAAGAGAGTGAGTAAGAAAAGGGTGAGTATACAGGTATAAAGAGAATGAGTAAGAAAAGGGTGAGTATAGAGGTATAAAGAGAATGAGTAAGAAAAGGGTGAGTATACAGGTATAAATAGAATGAGTAAGAAAAGGGTGAGTATAGAGGTATAAAGAGAATGAGTAAGAAAAGGGTGAGTATAGAGGTATAAAGAGAGTGAGTAAGAAAAGGGTGAGTATACAGGTATAAAGAGAGTGAGTAAGAAAAGGGTGAGTATAGAGGTATAAAGAGAGTGAGTACGAAAAGGGTGAGTATACAGGTATAAAGAGAGTGAGTAAGAAAAGGGTGAGTATAGAGGTATAAAGAGAGTGAGTAAGAAAAGGGTGAGTATACAGGTATAAAGAGAATGTGTAAGAAAAGGTGAGTATACAGGTATAAAGAGAATGAGTAAGAAAAGGGTGAGTATACAGGTATAAAGAGAGTGAGTAAGAAAAGGGTGAGTATAGAGGTATAAAGAGAATGAGTAAGAAAAGGGTGAGTATAGAGGTATAAAAGAGAATGAGTAAGAAAAGGGTGAGTATACAGGTATAAAGAAGGAATGAGTAAGAAAAGCGTGAGTATACAGGTATAAAGAGAGTGAGTAAGAAAAGGGTGAGTATAGAGGGGTATAAAGAGAATGAGTAAGAAAAGGGTGAGTATACAGGTATAAAGAGTGAGTAAGAAAAGGATGAGTATAGAGGTATAAAGAGAGTGAGTAAGAAAAGGGTGAGGTATACAGGTATAAAGAGAGTGGTAAAGTAAGAAAAAGGGTGAGTATACAGGTATAAAGAGAGTGAGTAAGAAAAGGATGAGTATAGAAAGGTTATAAAGAGAATGAGTAAGAAGGAAAAGGGTGAGTATACAGGTATAAAGAAGAATGAGTAAAGAAAATGGTGAGTGATAGTAAGGTATAAAGAAAGCCAAATCAGTAAAAGAAAAGGGTTGAGTATACCAAAAAGGTTATAAAGAGAATAATGAGTAAGAAAAGGGTAGGTATACATGTATAAAGAAAAGGTCTGCATGAGAGTGGAGTTTAAAGGAAGAAGAACATGATACAAGGGTTGTCAGGGAAAGGATGTGAATCAGGAAGATAAGAGATGGCAATTAACTTCGCATTTAAATACTTGTAGATTGTAGCTTTCAGGGAAGCAAATATATGGAAAGGAATTCCACAGGCAGGAAGTGCGAGCAAAGTAGCTGAGGGAGTAGAAGTTGCTGTTACATTTAATTGCTTTCACTGTAAAAGGGTGCGATCTAACCCCTAGTCTAGTCAGTCAGTTAAGTGCCATATGTGATACACGCTTGAGCGATCATGTCACGAAAGAGACATGACTGACTGGGCAGAAAATTATTCCCGCAGTAGGTTGCCATTGCTTTCTGCGGTAGACTGGTTGCCGACCAAGGCTATAGAACCCAATCTGTCCTGTTATTTAACCCATAACTGGAAGGAAGAGACTGATTAATACCTTTCCTATATATATATATATATATATATATATATGTGTGTGTGTGTGTGTGTGTGTGTGTGTGTGCGTGTGTATATATATATATATATAACATAAATATCTTATAATATCACTACAAAAGTAGCTATTTCGTTTCGACACGACCTGTGTTTTATCAAGTGATGATGTTTATTTCATGAAAGACAGTGTGGAAAAAATATATCTGTTTTTGTAGTGATATCAAAACATTGTTTGTGATGGTTGATAGCAGCTTCATTTATATACACACACACACACATATATATATATGCGCGTGTGTGTGTGTATATAATCATGTCACACTGAGGCGGTAACAACACTGATGCACAGGGGGCTATGTAAGAGTGAAAAGATTGGAAAAGAGAAAACCAGAAACCCCATTTTCAACAGGGAATAAGGGATGAGCCTCTTCACCTGTTCAATAGACGTGGGTGGAGTGTTACACTTCTAAATAAATATTATTAGGTTAACTCTGTATTGACCAATTTTTTAAGAATAGTTGTCAAAGCAATGGCTACCTACTGCGGGATAAGTCCCCTGCCCAGGCAGTCAGCGTATGGTACTGAATTGATTCATTGGATACAGGATTTTATTCCATGCATACCTACCATATACTAGTTTATATATATATATATATATATAGTGTTTACATTTTTCACTTTTGTCGTTCTGATTATTGTTGTTTCAACGAACATTACTGAAGAAATGTTTGATAAAAAGGATCTTTTTCCGTCACACACTCACACACACACACACACATATATATATATATATATATATATATATTAGACAGATTTTAAGCGATAACACAATAATACTCACTCATCTTCTTTTATGTGCCTTGTCCTTTTAGGACGTAGGCGATCATGGCCTTTCACCTCCCTCTATCTCTGGTGGCTCTTAATACATTTGCTCCTGTCACCCCCCCCCGCAACACCCGTTTTGTCATCCACCTGCTCATCTCTTCAAATATGTTATTCACTGCTTTCCTCCGTTTCTTTTTCCTTCTATCTGGCCTATTAGTATCAAGTTCTCCAAGCCCTCCTTTCCTCATTGCATGTCCCAGGAACTTTAACTGTCTCTTCCTGATGTTCAATATTAATTTCCTTTTTGTTTCCAGTCTTTCCAACACCTCATCATTGCACACGTGCTCGGTCTATGATATCCGCAGCATCCTTCTGTAGAACCACATTTTAGTTGCTTAAAGTTTTCCCTTCATCTTTGATGATATTGTCCAGCATTCACTGCCATATTGAAGAACTGACATCACATAACAATCTAGTACTCTCTTTTTTGTTTCTAGTGAAATCTTCCTGTGTCTTGATACTTTACTCAGCTTCTGGAACGCGTCGTTCGCCATGCCAATTCGCCTTTAGATCTCTTTGTCGCACTTTCTGTCTTCTGTTAGAACACTTCCCATGTATTTAAATTTCTGTACCTGTTGTGATTTTAGTACCCGCCACCTGTATTTGTCACATTGGGCTGCTCTGGTGACCATGCATTCGGTTTTCTTGCAGATCATTTGTAATCCTTTTTTGTCACGTAAATTCCATTCCGTGTCTGCAATGAGCACTGCATCATCTGCGTACCTTACGTTATTCAAATTGTGGCCTCCGATGACAAATCCTAGCATAACATCTAGGGTCCTCAAAATAGTGTCGCTCTACAAGTTGAACAGATCCGGTGAAAAGACACATCCTTGTCTTACGCCCCTTTCTATCTTTGTATATCTACTGAATTCGTTACCTGTCCGTATGCAGGAAATTTGCTGCCTGTAGAGATTTTTAATTACCCTTATGTCTTTCCCAAATATGTCGATGCTGCTAAGTACTGCCATATTAATTTCTTTTTAATTTCCAACGAAAGTTTTTCGTTTTGCAGTTTTTTTGGTTAGTCCAATGCTATCGAATCTCGGTGTCACATACAGAATGATAGACTGAGATAGATAGATATGAAAAAACTGAGATAGATGGATAGATAGATAGATACGAAATTAAAGAAAAAAGAAAGAAAATGAAAGTGAAGGAAAACGAATTTAATAGATAGATAGATAGACGGAATCAGAGAGAAAGGAGAAGAAAGAAAAAGAAAGTCATAGATAAAGTTTGTTTTTGAGGCTTAACGACCTATCAATCCTTATGGGATCATTTTAAGATCATAATATGGGATCATTTTAAGGTCATAACCAGTGATTTTTGGATAAGGTTATTTTACTTTTACAACGTTCTTCTTTTCACGATTCATTTGGAATTGTTTTTAAGAGCAGTGTCCCCAACTCCTACGCTTGTTATTTAACCCATAACTGGAGAGAAGGGATGGATTAATACCTTTTCCAAGGGTACGAGTGCTTAAGCGAATGGAGGGTATTCAACTGGAATTCGAACTCGGCTCACCGATTTCTTTTTCCGAGCCGATATCCACTGCGCCACAACGCACATCCGTCACTATACGCTTACAGCACCTGGTATTCCCAAGCGGTCACCCATCTAAGTACTGACCAGGTTTAACGTTGCTTAACTTCGGTGATCGAGCGAGAACCGGTGTATTCAACGTGATAGGCCGTAAGCCCAGAAAGTGCTAGATATAAAGAATGAAAAAGAAAGGGCTAGATAGAAATAAAATGAAAGTGAGTGAGTGATAGATAGATAGATAGATAGATAGATAGATAGATAGATAGATAGATAGATAGATATTAAACTTCCTCACAGATATTTAAGCTTCGGTACCGGCTTGATGTCGACATCTCTAATTTGTAACTAGCATATTTGGGCTTTTTCTCTTTTTGATGTCTAAACATTCTGTCCTGTGGTAGTTGAAGCCATTTTTTTTTTTTTGCTATTTTTTTTTATTTACCCTTTCTAAGCGGTCCTGTACTTTTCTTCGCCAGTCGGCCATCAACATCTTATCTGAGCATCTTATATTTTTACGATTACGTTCACCGATCATAAATCCTGTTGGAGGTGGTCTCCATTTGTCTAAGGATATTGTCGCGTAGTGTATAATTGAATAATTCTGGAAAGATGACGCATTCTTGTCTCACGCCTGTTTCTTTTTTTGTGCATCTACTCAGTTCACTGATATTACGATAAAAGAAATTATATTGAATAATTAATGATGAATTATAATGTTTTATCTTATGATAAATTTCAACCTAATATTATTTCTAGCATTAGTAGGTCAAATAAATCAATTAATATTATGACAAAAGAAATTGTAATCGAATATTATTAATTGGAAATGTTTTATCTAATTATAATAGTAAAAATAATAATTAAAATAATATCACCCAGCACTGGTTACAAAAACAGAAGACATCACAATTCTTTGGGATGATATTATTAGGCCTCACAGACAGGAAGATTGAAGCAGACAAGCCGAACATTATTTTCAAAACCCGAAAAAAGCAAACTTGCCTACAAATTGAAATGGCTTGTCCAGCGAGCTGTAACATATTAACCAAGGAATTTGAAAAACTATCGAAGAATAAAGACCTAAAAATCAAAATAGAAAAAAAAGTGGGAATTGAAACCGAGAATGGTACCAGTCATAGTAGGTGCACTTGGAATGATAAAAAAGAAACAAAACAACACATTGAAAAAAATCCCTGGAATCCCAGCTGAGTGTGTGACCATAGCAGAAATCGAAATATAATAATAATAATAATAATAATAATAATAATAATAATAATAATAATAATAAAGAGATTATCTCAGTTTGGGAACTATCAATATTTAAAAAACTCTTTTTGTATTTTGCATTTTTATGTGTGTGAAGAAAATACCGAAACATTTCGCAAACAATCACAAACAATCATACGCTGTGTGTGTGTGTGTGTGTGTGTTTATGTGTGTGTGTGTGTGTGTGTGTGTGTGTGTGTGTGTAAGTGACAGTCTTCATCTCTCCCAATTCTAAATTTGTTTTTGAAATGTTAGCTCCAAAAACTTTTAAATAATAATAATAATAATAATAATAATAATAATAATATAGTAGGTATAGTAGTGATAGTAGGTGCACTTGGAATGATAGTAGGTGCACTTGGAATGATAAAAAATGGAACAAAACAACACATTGAAAGAATCCCTGGAAACCCCAGCTTAAGAGATATGCAAAAAATTGTATTATTAAGTACAGCCCACACACTAAGGAAAACGTTATCTATGTAATGCTGGGGATGATAGGGAGGATAGAAAAACATGAAATGGAGTCATAACAACACGCCACTACCTGCCTTAGGTCTCCCCGCAGACTTGGTTGGTAGTGAGACCAATGCAGAAATCTAAATATGATGAAAAATGACATAATAATAATAATAATGAACAAAAAGGGTGCAAACGTAGCTGTTAAGGATGTAAAGACCAATTACTTATTAACAGGATGATCTTGAAAAAAAAGAATGCAAACGTGCCTTTTACGAGTGTAAAGATCAATTACTACCAGGATCTTGGAAAATTGCTTCAATGCAAAAAAAATCTTAGTACTGCCTGGATAGATTATCGTAAGGAATTCGATAATGTACCACATTTCTGGATCTTAAAGACTTTAAATATGTACTAGGTATCACCCGTCATCATCAATTTCATCAAACAATGTATGTCAATATGGAAAACAACCCTTTACCTCAATCATATAAATGGTACCTATAAGTCTGGTGAAATAAACATCAAAAGAGATATATTTCAAAGTGACTCTTTGTCTCCCTTACTATTTTGCATATCATTAATAGCATTAACCATTCAACATAACAAGACAGAGTGTGGTTATAAAATAGGCCAAAAGAAAATAAGCCATCTATTTTACATGGAATGACTTAAAGCTGTACACTAAGAATGATAATGAGCTGGAAAGTCTTCTGCAAACTGGAAAATACTTCAGTGAAGACATTGGAATGAAAGTCAATTTGAATAAATGTGCTAAACATACAGTTTTACGAGGATCGCTACAACAAACATCCTCAATTAGCTTAGAGCCTGCTGTAACAATAAAAGATTCAGAGCCAGATGAAGCTTATAAATACCGAGGTGTAAATGAGAGTGAAAATATTCACCATAAAAAAATGAAAGAAATAGTGCGTAAAGAGTACGATTAGAGGGCTACCACTGATATTAAAAAACTGAATTGAATTCTCAGAACAGAATTATGGCCATTAATAGCCTTGCAATCCCAGTTGTCCAATATAGTTTCAACAACTTAAACTGGACTCTAAACGCCATCAGGCGAATGGATTCTAAAACAAGAAAGCTTTCTAAGCATAAGATGCATCATCCAAAGGCTGATGTAGACCGTCTATATATACCCCGTAATGAAGGTGGAAAAAGTTTTATTCAGCTAGAATTGTCATACAAGACAACAACTATTAATTTACTAACATACATAGAAACATCAAAGGACTGGATGATAAAATTAGTCAAACAACATGAATATAGAAAGAAAAAATATTCAATAATGAAGGAAGGCAGTAAATACAAAGACGATTTACATTTAGTAGATTCTTTAGAAAAGCAAAACAGAAGCCAAGTACCAACTATTGCGGCAAACAATATGAAAAAGAAAGTCAAGGATAAAGCTTTTTAACAGATGAAACAACGCTGGCAAGACAACCCTCTGCATGGCCAATATCCAGAACGTGCTAATAAATTCCAATGTTGATAAAGTTAATACTCATCGATGGTTACATGTATCTGGACTGAAGGTTTTATTTCTTGCAGCACAAGACCAAAGTCTTTTCATTAGGAACTTTCAGGCAAATATTATCAATAATAATTTGGATCCAAAAAGCAGGCTCTGTGATAAATACCAAGAAAAATACACCATTTAATCTCAGGATGTTCTGTACTTAAATGAATATAAAAATCGTCACGATAGAGTGGGGAAATATTTACATTGGACAATGTGCAAACACAATGGAAAATATGTAAGCAAACACTGGTATGAATATCACCCAGCGCAGGTTACAGAAATAGAAGATGTCCCCATTCTATGGGATAACACCATCTACACAGACAGAAATTGAAGCAAATAGGCCGAATATTATTGTTAAAAATCAAAAAGAAAAACTTGCCTATTAATCGATATGGCTTGTCCAGCGGATTGTAACATAGCAACCAATGAATTCGAAAAAGTTGTCAAAATATAAAGACCTGGAAATTGAAATAGACAAAATGCGGAAATTGAAAAGAAAAATCGTGCCAGTGATAGTAGGTGCACTTGGAATGATAAAAAATGGAACAAAACAACACATTGAAAGAATCACTGGAAACCCCAGCTTAAGAGATGTACAAAAAATTGTCTTGTTAAGTACAGCCCACACACTAAAGAGAACTTTGTCTATGTAACGCTAGAGATGTTAGGGGAAATAGAAAAAAACATGAAATGGAGCCATAACAACACACCACGACTTGCATTAGATCTTCCTGGAGACTTGGTAGGTAGTGCAACCATAGTATAAATGGAAAAATGATGAAAAATGACAACATAATAATAATAAAATGTAGAAATTGAAAATAGTACAATTGATAGACAGTCAGTTAGTTAAGTGCCATACGTGATACACGCTTGGGCGATCATGTCTTGAAAGAGACATGACTGACTGGGCAGAAAATTATCCCGCAGTAGGTTGCCATTGCTTTCTGCGGCAGACTGGTTGCCAGCCAAGGCTATAGAACCCAATCTGTCCTGTTATTTAACCCATAACTGGAGGGAAGAGATGGATTAATACCTTTCCGAAGGGTATTTGCGCGTAAGTGAATGCAAGGAATTCAACTGGAATTCGAACTCGGCTCCCCGATTCCTCATTCCGAGTCGATATCCACTGCACCACAACGCATATCCTTGATAGTAGGTGCGCTATGAATGATAAAAAAGGAACACATCATTGCATTGAAAAATCTGCCTCTTAAGAGAACTGGAAAAAATTGTTTTGATCAGTACAGATCACACATTAAGAAGAACTTTGTTCATGTAACGCTAGGGATGTTATGGGAGATAGATAAACAAATTATAAAATGTAGTCATGAATAATTGCATTTTCAAAATCAGCATCATCAATTTAGCTAAAAAATTGTCTTGTTAAGTACAGCCCACACACTAAAGAGAACTTTGTCTATGTAACGCTAGGGATGTTATGGGAGATAGATAAACAAATTATAAAATGTAGTCATTGAATTTTGATGTTAACAATAATAAGAATAATAACTATCAAAATACAAGCATCTTGACCGAAAATCTAAAAAATGGGGAACATACAGAAATGAATAATTGCATTTTCAAAATCAGTCTCCATCAAATTAGCTAAAAAAAGTTTTTTTTTTCTTGGCACCAAAAATCGTTTTGACTAGTGTAATCATTTCACCCCAAGCAACGCGAGAATGTCACTACTTCGCATCGGTTCACAGGGAGTGAAAGGGAAAGAACAGATTGAGAATAGGGGGGATTGAAGAAGGCGTAAAAAGATTATCAGGATTTGAGAAGACAGAAGATGGTGATTGATGTTGCATTTCAATATTTAAAGGCTGTAGTTACCAGAAGAGCAAGAAAACGGAAGAGACTTCTACAAGTGAGAAGTGCGAGAAAAGAAACTGTTGAAGTAGAAGATCACAGCTGCAATATGTCTGTCTTTGTAAGTCACCCCTGAGGATGATCTAAGAGGGGATCGAAAGTACTTGGGTAGATAAAAATTACGTCCCCTTCCTTGATGAATTTTATTTTAACATCATGATTAGAAAACTGGAAAGGATCAGTTTAAAATTAATACACATAATATATCTATATTTTTTCTTGATCAATCAGGTAGTTAATTGTCATACGTGATACACGCTTGGGCGATCATGTCTCGAAAGAGACGTGGCTGACTATGTATAATATTTTCCTGTAGAAACAGTAGACCTTTTGCCAACCAAGACAATAGAACTCAATTTGTCCTGCTATTCAACCCATAGCTGGAGGGAAGAAGTGATGGATGAGATGCTATTATAATAATAATAAGTAGTGATTAGTGGGGCAATAGAAAACAGGTTCCTTCCACTTTAGGTCCAATAGAAGCTTTAAATGTTTTCGTTTCCAATTATATTAATTTGAACAAATTCTAGAGGGATCAGTTTATTACTTTATAACCGTAGAAAACCGATTCCCCACTTCAAACCCATTAGAAAGTTTAATTGTTTCCACTTATTATATTAAGTTAGTCAGTTAATTGGCATATGTGTATACACTAGGCCGATCTTGTCTGACTAAGCAGAAAATATTTCCGCAGTAGCTTGTCATTAAATTCTACGGTAGACTAGTTGTCAACCAAGGCTATAGAATCAAATCTGTCCTACTATTTGACCCATAGCTAGAGGCTTGGTTTTCTAAACGCCGCTTAGATGTAGCACAAGGACGAAAGTATGGAGTACCCAGTAAGGATCGAACTTACTTGTTAAAGGATCCGTTGCACAACGTTGGTGTGTGCAACCCATATCTGGTGGGAGGGACAAGAGATGAATTAATACCTTTCGCAAGGGTATTTGCACGTAGGTGAATGTAACGAGTTCAGCTGAAATTCGAACTCGAATCTACGAGTGCTTGTTCCGAGCCGATATCCACTGCACCACAACTCATGTGTATATAAGTAATTAAAATCTTAACATCTAAAAATATGTAGCATTTTGAATATTTCTCCTGGGATTTTATTAGTTTTTAACCCTTTTAAGAAAAAATTATCACTGTTTTACGGACGTAGACTAAGAAATCGACCTATGTTTTATTGTAAAAAAGCAACAGTTGAAGTCAGTTAAATGACATGCATGATACACGATTGGGCGATCTAATCTCGAAAGAAACATGACCGACTGGTTAGAAGATTTTCCAACATTAGGTTGCCATTACTGGCTGCCAACCAAGGCTATAGAACTCAATCTATTCTTCTATTTAACCCACGGATGAAACGGGAAAAGACACGTTGATACGTTTCCCAGGGTTATTTTTTATTTTTATTTTTTTTAATCATTTCACCCCGAGCAAGGCAGAAACGCCACTGATGTGCAGTGGGTTACATAAATGTAGAAAGATTAATTAGAAAAGAGTGAGGAGTACAAGCTAGTTAGAAAGGAACAATAGAAAGCTGAGAAAGCAGGTGCAATGACAGATACATGGGCGGAGAGAAAGTGAAGATTATACAGGGGAGGGGAGAGAGCTAGAGTCCAGTGGTTAGTAGATGAGTATTAACTTTGCTTTTAAATTTCTGGAGGTCGTAGCCGTCAGGAAAGCAAGAATACAGGAGTGTGTTCCACAGGCGGGAAGTGCGAGAGAGGAAGCTGCAGGAGTAGAATTGTCGTCTGCATTTGGCTAACCTGACTGTGAATGGGTGGGACCCAGTTGCCAGTCTGGTTGCACGGGTAAACACCTGTTGAGGAGGCATCAGTGACTTAAGCTCATCCGAGCAGAAGCCATGAAAGTATTTATAGAAGAGACAGAGGGAGGCCACATTTCGACGATGGGAAAGTGGCTGCAGTCGAGTCGCCAGATCAGTACCTATCACATTACAGACTCTCCTTTGGAGCTTGTCAAGAACACTGAGGAGAACGGCAGGGGCACCTGACCATAAATGGCAGCAGTACTCCATGCACAAAAGTGAATGCAATGATTCAACTAGAATTCGAACTTGGCTCTCCGATTTTTCGTTCCGATTCGATATCCACTGCAGCACAATGCACAGTCTATGTAAGCAATTAAAATTTGAGTATCTAAAAATATGTAGCATTTTTCAATATTTCTCGCTGAGTTAACCTCGTTGCTGATCTTGAGAAGGACCGACACTCAGTGGTGGACTGGAGTAAGAAGTGGCTTGTAAATTCCAGTGCTTCTAAAACCGAAACTGCTATCTGTCAACCATCGCAGGCAATCTCTACTGCTCCATATAAGCATGGACCAAGCGATTTTCCCTGAAAGCAATACACTGCGCCTCCTCGGCCTTACCCTATATTCCGACCTCAAGGGAAATCATCACATTGAATCAATAGCTAAAAAGGTTTGGTCACTGTGTCGGGCCAGAAAATTTTTTTCCGCCTGAATCCATCTTGCACATTTACAAATCAACCATCCAACCGTGCATAGAATACTGTTGTCATATCTGGTCAAGGCAACCATGCTCTTCATCTCAGTGTTCTAGACAGGCTCCAAAAAAGAATCGGTAATGTGACTGGTCCTGACCTGGCAGCTCGACTCTAGTCACTTTCTCACCGGCGGATGTGCTTTACCTCTGTCTCTTCTACAAATATTTTTATGTTTTCTGCTCCGACGAACTTAGGTAATTGGTGCCCATGCCACACGAATTTACTCATGCAACCAGACTGGCAACAAGGTCCCACCATTTTACAGTTAAATCAACCACATGCAGCCTACAATTCTACTCACCAGCTTCTTTTCTCGCACTACTCGCCTTGTGTAACTCCCTTCCGTATACTTGCTTTCTTGACGGCTACAAACACCAGGAATTTTAATGCAATGTCAATTCCTATCTCTTGACTCCAGTCTTTTCTACATCACCCCGTATATCTTGTTCTTTTCTTTTCTTTCTACCTTCGCAATTTTCTTCAGTGTTCCGATCCTTCTCTTGCCTTTTCTTTGACACCCCCTGTAATTGTTTCTTCTTTCTCTTCATTCTCCTCCTACCTAAACTTTTACTCTCTTTATGTAGCCCCCTGCGCTTCAGCGGTGGTACCGCCTTGCTTGGGGTGAAACGATTAAAAAAAAGTTCTTGTTAGATTATTTTTTACCCTTTTTATCGTTAAAACAGCGTTTTCTCTGTTTTACGGGCTGAGAATAAGAAATCGACCTATGTTTTATTATAAAAATGATACAGATCAAGATCAATCACAAACTAGTAGAAAATGAATAAGGTATATTGTTTTGCTCTTTGTGGTGGCGCAAATTTCGTCACAAACATGGCGACGCCTTCCGTTTGAAGATTTGTATAAATATACAAACGAATAAAGGAAATCAAATCATCAGAATATTAAAACTGGCTCTGCAGTGCACTCAGCCGAGCATGAATCGTAAGTTGAAAAGCGTTTCGCGCCTGTGCAACTATTTCGGTCAACCACAACATATCGACAACGAGATCAATAAAATCGATACTGAAAGTGAGAAAGATTACTAGGCCAGTATCGGATGCCTTGTATATTTGGGGGTTAAAAAACTAGGTTGCAGACGAGGTCTACTGAATGGAAGAACCAAAACCGTTTGCGCTTAACTTATTATAAATGCCAATCGATAAAAAGAATGAGAACATCACCTCAACCGACAAAAATGGGACCGTTTATGTGTTTATTTTGTATATTTATTTCACGAAAGAAGTGGGTATTTTGAAAGGGTTGATTGACTTCGTACTGGACTTACGGCTAGCTGTTTGAAATTATTTGCTTCCTGACCATTGCATCGACGATGTTTCTCTGGCGACGTTTAAGGTATTATAGGAAATCAACCGAGTTAACTTAATATCACAGATTATGTAACTTTTGGTTGACTGCTCTAAAAAGTAACACCACAATACAAAAATACATTGAAATAGCAAATTTAAACATCACTCAATAAGTGCCGAGCCTAATTTAATAAAACAACAACTTTTGAGCAAAATTCGACTTTATTTATCAACATAGTCTCCTTCTAGGGTGATACACTGACTCCAACGCTTCTCTAACAATTCGATGTTTTTTTTTTTTTAACGATTTGTCTTTAGTCTCAGGATGTGCGTTGTGGTGCATTGGATATCGGCTCGGAACTCGAAATCGGGGATCCGAGTTCGAATTCCAGCTGAATTCATTGCCTTCACTTACGCGCAAATACCCTTCGGAAAGGTATTAATCCGTCTATTCCTTCCAATTATGGGTTAAATAACAGGACAGATTGGGTTCTATAGCCTTGGATGGCAACCACTCTACCGTAGAAAGCAATGGCAACCTACTGCGGGATAATCTTTTGCCCCGTCAGTCATGTCTCTTTCGAGACATGATCGCCCAAGCGTGTATCACGTATGGCACTTGAATGACTGACTGAATATAATAGTTGGAAACATAATTTTAACTTCTAGTGGTCGTAAAGTGGGGGATCAGTTTTCAATTGTTATGGAAGTAATAAACTGATCCCCCGCTAATTACTAATTAATAATATAATACACCTATTCCCCCGCTAGCTATGAGACAAATAACAGGACTGACTAGGGTCTATAGCCTTGGCCGGCAACCAGTCTACCGTAGAAAGCAATGGCAAGCTACTGCGGGATAATCTTCTGCCCAGTCAGTCATGTCTCTTTCGAAACATGATCGCCCAAGCGTGTATCACGTATGGCACTTAACTGACTGACTGACTTTAGTCTCAAATCACGGCCAAGTTTCAAATATCATTTCTTTACTGGAGCCATATCTCTTTCCCTGGAGCATTCTTTTGAGGTCTGCCCACAACCGGTTGTCACTTGACGGGGAAGATCTGGAGAATAAGGTGGATGCAGAAGCAGTTTTAAGGTGCAATTCATGTAGTTTTGAAATAGTTGCGAACGATAACTTTTTTCTTCGTCATTTGTTGCCGTTTTTGTTTGTGATTTCTTAATTAAAACGCACCAATAATGCTGTAAAATATTTGCTATTGATGGTTCTTTTTTCTCAAGATAATCGATGAACAAAATACCTTGCGCATCCCAAAACCTTGACTGCTGATCTTTGCGTCTTTAGTCGCTTTGAATTACTTTCTGCTGCTGCTGTTCACTCAGCTGACTGCCGTTTTGACTCTGAAGTGTAGCTGTGGATCCATGTTTTATCCATTGTCACATATTTATGCATAAACCTCTTGTATTGAAACAGTTGCAAACGACTCTCTGAATCGTTGACGCGTTGTTGTTTCTGATTGACTTTGAGCAAACGCGGCACCCACTTTGAACACAGCTTTCTCCTTGACAAATGTTCATGCAAAATATTGAATACACTGCCTTCTGATATGTTCACTTTTTCTGCTATGTCAAGCAACTTTAATTTACGATCGACCAAAACGAGTTTGTGGGTCTTTTCTTTTGTGTTTTCCGGGACAATAGCCGATATTGGGCGATTTGAGCGTTCAGCATCATTTGTCTGTAGGACCGCGTTTAAAGTCAACATAACTATCTCTTAACTGTTGTTTCCGACGGAGCAGAGTCCGAATAAAACCGAACAAGCAATTGCTTTGCTTGAATTGTATTTTCTTACTATCCGAAAGCAACGCTTTCTCAACACACGAAATTCAGATTTTTCCATTGTTTTGAGAAATTGCAACAGTAGCTTCACTTAAATAACTGTAATTTGTAAACTAATAATCCGATTGGGCCCAAATTTTGTCACATTCCATTTGAAGGTTAGAGCTTCTTAAAAATCATGTATATTTTTTATTAGTGGTGCCATCTATAAGTCAGGCCTGGGATTTATTGAATGATATGTTAATATTTCTTCCAAAAGCTAAGCAAAATACTAAAAGGGAAGATTAAATATTAATCGCAAGATGACAATGATTGGTTCTTAGCAAAAAGTGACATTGCAGGATGCTAATTACAAATTAGAGATGCCAAAGTCAAGCAAGTACAACAATTTACATTTTTTCTTCATCATCATTTCATTCAAAAAAAAAGGCAGGGCTACTAATAGTGCTCAGAAGCTACTGTGTGAGAAAAACCCGGTACAGAGGATGCCGAAGAAAGGATGGAAAGTGAATGGGATTTAAGGAGGTGGATGGGATTTAGAGTGATAGAAGATGAAAATTCACGTTGAATTCACAATTTTAGACATTGTAGCTGTCAAAGAAGCGAGTATACGCACCGGGATTCCACAGGTGGAAATAACGGGAAAAGAAACTGTTGGAATAGAAGTAGGGGTTACGTTTGAATATTTTTATGGTAAAAAGGTGAGACCTAGGTGCCAATCTAGTAACATGAGTAACTTCATGTGGACGAATAAGCTCATCGGAGCAGAATTCGTGAAAATATTTGAAGTAAACACAAAGGGAAGGCACACATCGTCGGTGAGAAAGTGATTGATGTCGGGCTGCTAAATCTAGAAAGAAAAGGAAAACTTATGTATAACATCAAGGGAAGGCTGTTAATATTTCTAGGGCGCATAATGAGGGAGGTGGTGTGTCTAGAAAATCTGATACTCAGAGGAAAGATTGAGGGAAGCAAGTAAACAGAAGGGAATTCCCCAAACGGGATGTGCGAGAAAAGGAACTGTTAGAGTAAAAAAGGCGTAAACATTTAACTATTTTGACGATAAAAGGTGGTGAGGCATTAATACTAATCTAGTCAGTCAGTTAGTTAAGTGTCATACGTGATACACGCTTGGGCGATCATGTCTTGAAAGAGACATGACTGACTGGGCAGAAGATTATCCTGCAGTAGGTTGCCATTTCTTTCTACGGTAGAGTGGTTGCCATGCAAGGCTATAGAACCCAATCTGTCCTGTTATTTAACCCATAATTGGAAGGAATAGACGGATTAATAACTTTCCCAAGGGTATTGCGCGTAAGTGAATGCAATGAATAAATATTGATTATTTAAAACTAGGTGTAAAAGAAATGTATTAAAAAGAAGTTATATTTAACTAACGCTAACCCAATGCCTGACAGAATGAAGGCTGTGATCAAAGCAAAAGGCTATTATACTAAATATTAAATTAATTTTGTAACAAGTATTACTTCTTGTTAAAGCATCTGTTGGGTCAGTCAGTTAAGTGCCATGCGCGATACACGCTTGGGCGATCATGTCTTGAAAGAGACATGACTGACTGGGCAGAAGATTATCCCGCTTTAGGTTGCCATTGCTTTCTACGGTAGAGTGGTTGCCATCCAAAGCTATAGAACCCAATCTGTCCTGTTATTTAACCCATTTAACCCATAACTAGAGGAAAGTGACGGATTAATACCTTTCCCAAGCTATTTGCGCGTAAGTGAATGCAATAATTCATGGAATTCAAACTCGGCTCCCCAATGTCTCGTTCCGAGTCGATATCCACTGCCCCACAACGCACATCCCATTGACCAAACAGTCAGTGCTAATCCAAATGGTCTAACAGTAACAACCATAGAAGCCCTTTGTTTATGAGAAAACATTTCGCATTCATCTGCCGTGCGATTCGAGTAACGCTTTCCTTCACTGCGTTCCGAACCGACATTCACTGCACCACAACGTACATCCTAATCTAGTCAGTCAGTTAAGTCCCATACGCGATACACGCTTGGGCGATCATGTCTCGAAAGAGACATGACTGACTGGGCAAAAGATTATCCCGCAGTAGGTTGCCATTGCTTTCTGCGGTAGACTGGTTGCCGACCAAGGCTATAGAACCCAATCTATCCTGCTATTTAACCCATAACTGGAAGGAAGAGACGGATTAATACCTTTCCCAAGGGTATTTGCGCGTAAGTGAATACAATGGATTCAACTGGAATTCGAACTCGGCCTCCCCGGTTTCTCGTTCCGAGCCGATATCCACTGTACCACAACGTACATCCTCATCTAGTAGCACTCCTAAATACATGGGAATCAGGTTATCATGGAAAATGCTGGTGTGAGAAGCATTTTAATAGAGGACGGAAACAGTGACATTGCAATCTGAATATTCATTAGGATAGCAAAATTTGACTTTCAAAAGGATTAAAAAGCCGCAAATTTCCGATATAAACAATGAACCGGGAGCTATGCACTATAAAACCTCCTTCGTGACAATGAGTGTTGGGCATTTTACAATGATGTAACAATGGTATTCACCCTGTACAACACTGAATATTTTCTCGAGTAGAAGACAATGCCACAAATATTATTACACACGGGAATCACTTCTTCCGGTTTTAACGGAACGATGCGTCTGAATATAACTGCTATCTATTAACCATCATAGACAATCACTTCTACCCTCCATTATCATGGATCAGGCCTAGTCTCCCTGAAAGCAAAACACTGCGCCTCTTCAACAGATCTCAAGTGGAATGACTATAAAAAAAAAAATCACAGCTATATCCACTGCTTAAGAAGGACGGTTCTCTCTCTCGGGCCAGGAAGTTTTTCCCGTCTGAAACCATCCTGCACATATATGGATCTAATATCCGCTCGTGCATTAAATCCAACGGAGAATCTGTAATGTGATCGATCCCGACTTGGCAGCTCAGATACAGTCATTTTCTCACTGGCGCAATGTATCTTCCCTCTGTCTCTTCTACAAATACTTCCACGGCTTCTGCTGCAAAGAAGTTAGCTCACTAATGCCACCTCTATATGAATTTCCTCAAGCCACAAGATTAGCAACTAGGTCTCACATTTTACTGTGAAACCAATAAATTGTAAACGCAAATTCTACTCCATCAGCTTCTTTTCTCGCACTTCCCGCTTCCTTCCGTTTACATGCTTCCGTAACAGCTATAATCTCCAGGATTCTAAATGTAAAGTCAATAGTCATCTCCTATCTCATTAACTTGCATCCTCTCTGTCATGCTCCTTTCTTTATCCACCCCACTCTGATCAGTATTCTCATCCTTCTCTTACCCACTTCCTGACACCCTTTATAACCTGTCACTCTTTCTTAAAACTTTCTTCCTATGTAACCCCTTACACACCAGTGGCAGTAAACTGCCTGGCTTGGGGCGATATGATTATATATATATATAAAAAATAAAAAAAATAAGAACCTTTTTGTTTCCGTCCAAAAGGAGTGCAAGTGGATTCTAAATGATGATAAGAATGAGACAGCTCATGGCAGCCCGAATGTTTGGTTCCAAATACTACTAGCTGCTCTGGCAAAGTATTTTAAACAATAATACACACTCGATCCCTCTTTTATTGAACAAATGTGAGGTCCTCACAGCCACAGCAGACGAGACCGAGTGGTTTTCTCCGAAATTTTCCACGAACTCCACATTTGACTCGTCTGGTGCACCCACTCATGACTTCCCACCTAAAACTGAGGCTCAACTGAGTGATATATACATAACCCTCACTCTGATCTCTAACATAATTTCTAAGCTTGATCCCCACAAGGCAAGCGGAAGATGACGTAATCCCAGTCATCGTCCCAAAGAAATGCACCCTGAACTCTTCCATGTTCTCTCTCGAGTACTGCCTTGTATAGATAAAAAAAAAAATTCAAGTGGACAACGAAAGCACAAGGGAAGAAAAATACTTTCGAGAGACCTGGGAACCCAACTCTACACAAAAACATCTTTTTTTGGAAAAGAGAAATTTTCTTGGAAATGTTCTACTGAAGGATGTAAGAATACCACGGACAGAGAATTTTTTCTTCCAAACTGATGATGCAGGTATAGATCCGCTTCACCCCAAGCAAGGCGGTACCGGTACCGATGTGCTGGGGGCTACATAAGAGTAAACGTTTAGACAGGAGGAGAGTGAAGAGAAAGACGAACCTGTTCTAGGGGGTGTTAGAGAAAGGGCAAAAGAATGATGAGAACACAGGTGTGAGGACAGTTGCGAAGGTAGAGAAAAAGGAAAAGAACAAGATATACGGGATGATGTAGAAAAGAACTGGAGTGAAGTAGTTAAGAGATGGAAATTGACGTTGCATTTAAATTCATGGAGGTTGTAGCCGTCAGGATAGCAAGTATATGGAAGGGAGTTCCACAGGAGGGAAAGGCAAGAAAAAAAGCTGTTGTAGGCAGCATTTGGTTGATCTAACTGTAAATTGGTAGAACCTTGTTGCCAATCTGGTTGCACGAGTAATTTCTTGTGGCAGGGCCACCAGTTCGTCGGAGCAGAGACCATGAAAATATTTGTAGAATAGACAGAGGGAAGTCACATCTCGCCGGTGAGAAAGTGGCTGGAGTGTAGCTGCCATGTAGGGATTTATCACATTATAGATTCTGTCGAGAACATTGAGATAAACAGCAAGGGCATATATGATAGCAGTATTCTATGCACGGACAGATGGTTGATTTGTATATGTGCAAGATGGATTCAAGCGGAAAAAAACTTTCTGGCCCGATACAGTGACCCAACCTTCCTAGCAGTGGATTTAGATCTTAATTTAATGTCATGATTGCAATTGAGGTCGGAAGATAGGGTAAGGCCGAGGAGGCGCAGTGTATTGTTTTCAGGGAGACTCGCTTGGTCCATGTTTATGGGGGGCCGGAGAGTGGATGCAATTAAAGTTCTTGAAGATAGGTGGAAAGCAAAAAGCGACAACTGATATTTCTCGGACACATAATGAGGAAAGAAGGCTTGAAGAATTTAAAAGTTATAGGACATGTCAAAGGAAAAAGGGGATAGGCTGTGGTAACGAGCCACTAACGCAACAAGGTAGTGTAAATGGCCAGCGAAACGAGATGTGTGAGAAATAGGATAACGACGAATGTTACTAAGAACTACAAGGGAGAGGATGTCGTAAAAAAAAACCAAGGTAGCTACAGTGCTTAAGAAATTCAGCACAGAAAAGAAGAAAAAAAAAAGAAAAAAGAATTTTGATCTTTTGACATAACCTCACATTTGTTATTATAAGATACTAGCCGTATAGCGCAGCGTTGCTCGGGTGTAATGAAAGCTTTAAAACTAATTCATGGTCCTGGAGCTCAGACTCTTTGGACGTTGGCATGAAAGACTAAAAAGCAATAGTTGTTTCCAGTTAAAGCGAAACCGTAGACTGAAAGAAAAATGAATGGATGTAAGTCAAATTTTAATTTCCTGGTATTTCGATATCAAAAAGATTTTTTGTCGTAAACTGAATTTTGAAAGCTAAATAAGTCCTCTGAATAAATGGTATCATGTCTGAGAGTAAGAACTACAATTATACTTACTTGGAGCCAAACCCGAAGCCAAAACCTAAAATAAAAGGGCTGAAAAAATACAGACATACAGGCAAATAAACAGACACACACACAAACATCTTGCCTTATATATATATATATATATATATATATATATATATATATTATCGATTTTCTGCACTATTGTAAGAACTGCAACCTTGAAACTTCTGAATATCGTTTTTTATGTCTTTGTCTATGAGCGTATCAAATTTGATTAAAATCAGACCACTTCTTTTATAACCCGATTTTTTCGATTATCGATTTTCGATATTTTTCGGGGGTACCTCGACACAAAACCTAGCTGAGAACACTCGCAGACGCTTATAGTGCAACTCTGTAAATTTTCAATTCAGCCGTTTCGGAGTCTATAGGTAACGGACACACACACACACACACACACACACACACACACACACACACACACACACAAACACAGACAAAGTTCTATTTATAAATAAGTTTAGATTCTGTGCATCATGCATTTGAGAACACATTTTCTGTTAAGCCGTTAGGTAAAAATCATTAACAAAAAAATTGTTTTCTTTAATCAGCTCGTAACGGAAGCTTTGAGTTTAATTCGTCCTTCCTTAGCCTAATGAAACCACGACTAATCTAGTGTTCCTGCTCTATATTTAGAGATTCTTGATAGAAATATATATATTCTTGAAATATATGCAATGCTATTAGTCCTGATCTAGCATCTCGGCTTCAGTCACTTTCCTATTGTCGTTACGAAGCTCCCCTGTTCATTTTCTATAAATAAGCTTACTATATATATATAAGAGACCCTTGATAAAATCCAAAGTTAAATCTGCAATGTCATTGTCCCTGACCTGGCATGTCGCCTTCATTCATTTTTCCACCTCCATAAAGTAGATTCTTTGAGTCTTTTCTATAACTACTCCTGCTATATATTTAGAGACCTTTGATAAAAATGCAAAGAATATTCTGCAATGTTATTGGTCCTGACCTAGCATCTCGGCTTCAGTCAATTTCCCACCGTCGTAACATAGTTTTTCCAGTGACTTTTCTATAACGAATCCTGCTATATATTTAGAGACCTTTGATAAAAATGCAAAGAATATTCTGCAATGTTATTGGTCCTGACCTAGCATCTCGGCTTCAGTCAATTTTCCACCGTCGTAACATAGTTTTCCAGTGACTTTTCTACAACGAATCCTGCTATATATTTAGCGATCCTTGATAAAATCCAAAGAAGAATCTGCAATGTCCTGACATTCACTTTTCACTTCAATCATATTTCTACCGTCATAATGCAGCTTTCCTTTTTCATTTTTATAAATAGGTTGTATGGTAATTGTTCTAATAAATCGTCCACTATTGTACCTAGATTTTATGAATTTAAGCGCAATACTCGATTGGCGGTAAGGTCTCATCGCTTTATAGTTGAAACTGCTATTTTCATCAGCAAGTTCTATGACAACAGTTCCTTCTCTCGCATTTTATCGCTTAGGGAATACACTTCCTGCTTCCACTTAACTATCGATCTTTAAAAGTTTCATGCAGTGTCAATCGTTAACTTTTGTTTTCTAAATTCCTATTCTATTATTGTCTAGCCTTCAAGGTTGCATTAACTTATCAGAAGAGAAAATTATCATTATGACATTGAATATTCAAGACTAGTAACCACATCATGATTGTATTCAACTTTCCAGACTTGCTAGTGCTTTCCAAAATTCTGAGAAGAATATTATCATTATTCTATGAAATATTACTACTGGTAGCCTCATCCTTATTGTATTTAACTCTCCAGCCTTCCTAGTATTGTCTAAAGTTCTGAGATGAAGTATTGTCATTATACCATTAATTATTCATACTAGTATCCTCATCTTTGTCGTATTTAACTCTCCAGCCTTTCTAGTGTTTTCTAAAATTCTGACAAAAATATTATCATTATTTCATGAAGTATTAATACTAGTATCCTAATCTTTGTTGTATTTAAAATTCCTTCTTTTTCATGTGCCGTGTTACTTCAGGACGTAGGCGATCATGGACTTCCACTTTGCTTTATCTCTTGTCGATCTCAATAATTTTTCTCTTGGCATCTCACCCGAACCCCGCTCCGTCATCCATTTGCTCAGGGCTAATAAGTACGTCGCGCGCTGCTTTACCCTGTCTCTCCTGTCTTCTATCCAACCTGTGAGTATTAAGTTCTCTAGGCCGTCCTTCCTCATCATGTCTCACATTTGCTTCTTCCTGATGTTAAGCACGAGTTTTCTTATCGTTTGCTGCCTTTTCAACATCTCATCGTTGCACACGTGCTCCGTCTACGGTATCATCAGCATCCTTCTGTAAAAACATATTTCTACTGCCTCAAACCTTTGCTCGTCCAACATTCATATCCATATAGAAGGACAGATATCACATAGCAATCCAGAACTCTTTTCTTTGTTTCTAATGAGGTTTTCCTGTCTTTAAGTACTCTGGTGAGCTTCTGAAATGCGTCTTTGTCCATTCCAATGCGTCGTTAGATCTCAATGTCGCACTTTACAGTGTTTTCACAAATTCTTGGGTGAATAATATCATTATTCTATGAAGAATTACTACTAGTATCCTCATCTTTGTTGTATTTAACTCTATCGACATCCTAGCGTATTTTGAAATTCTGAGATGAATATTATTATTCCATGAGATATTAATATTATTTTCTGCATCTTTGTTGAATTTGATTCTACAGCCTTTTTCAATATTTTCAAAGATTCTGAGATGAATATCATGCTTATTCCAATAAATATTACTACTAGTATCCTCATCTTTGTTATATTTAACTCTCCAGCCTTTTTAGTGTTTGTTTTAAATTCCCAGATGAATATTATCATTATTTCATGAAGTATTTTTTTTTTATAAGCGTTTCACCCTGAGCAAGGCATGTCACTGCCACTACTGCGCAGGGGGCTACGTAGAGTGGAGAAAGGATGATTAAATATAGGAAATGTCAGAGGGTGGGTGATAGGCGGGTAAGGATACCGAGAATGAGGGTTGGGTAGATGAGAGTGTTCTGAGAATAGTTGGGAGTTAGTGTGATAGGAGGTGTCTATTGACCCTACATTTAAACACCTGGAGATTGTAACTGTCGGGAAAACGACTAGTATCCTCATCTTTGTCGTATTTAACTCTCCAGCCCTGCCAGTGTTTGTTTTTAATTCTGAGATAAATATTGTCATTATTTCATGAAGTATTGCCACTAGTATCCTCATCTTTGTTGTATTTAACTCTCTAGCCTTTCTCGTGTTTGTTTTAAATTCGGAGTTGAATATTATAATTATTTCAAAATGTATTACTACTAGTATCCTCATCTTTGTTGTATTTAACACCTTATCCTTCCTCCTGTTTGTTTTAAATTCCAAGAAGAATATCTTCATTATTTCATTAAGTATTACCACTAGTATCCTCATCTTTGTTGTATTTAACTCACCAGCCTTCTAAATTTTTTAAATTCCGAGATGAATATTATCATTATCTCATGAAGTATTACAACTAGTATCTACATCTTTGTTGTATTTAACTCTCCCGCCTTCCAAGTGTTTTTTTTTAAATTCTGAGATGAATATTATCATTATTTCATGAAGTATTACGACTAGTATCCTTATCTTTGTTGTATTTACCTCTTCCAGCCTTTCTCGTGTTTCTTTTAAATTCCGAGATGAATATTATCATAATTTCATGAAGTATTACAACTAGCATCCTCATCTTTGTTGTATTTAAATCTGCAGCCTTCATCGTCTTTATTTTAAATTCCGAGATGAATATTGTCATTATTTCATGAAGTTTTACTACTAGTATCCTTATCTTTATCGTAGTCAACCATCTTGGCGTTTTCTTGAAATTTTAGACGAATTATCGTCATTATTTTATTAATTGTTGAAGCTTGTATCTTCATCTTTGCTGCATTCAATGGTCCACCTTTCTTCGTGTTTATTATCATGTTGAGATGAAGTATTGTTATTTTTAATCATACATATTAATATCCTTATCTTCGTTGGAATTAACTTTGTGTCTTAAAAGAAACATTTATTATCTATGAATTACTGAGTTCGATTTTTACTATTGATTTTTTCCGTATCATAATTATGTTAAAGTATATGGGTTATTGTCATTGTGAATTTCGTTTTTATATTAAAGTGATTAAGAAAAATCACATTTTTCTCTTATCTTTAGTCATTCCGATTTAAACAATTGGATATTTCGTGCACCTATCTTTCTTTGAAAGCAAGCTCGATGTCGATTTTAAATTGTAATCGGCCTCTCTTAATGAAACGTGTATTGTTTAAGTGAATGAACCCCGTATAAATAATTGTCTTTATGCACTGGTCAGTGAACTTTACCCACAAAGCACTGTACTTACTATTAATAAATGTTCCACAGTTGTGACCCGATACTGCGAGGGGCGTCATTAGCTATCAATTAGCAAGTAATTATTGCACTCACTAAGCAGGAAGCGGCCGATTATATGCATAAATAAACCAATCGATGACTGTAGATTAAGAAGGAAGGTGTACCTATTGGGGGGGGATATAATCTATTCTATTTCATTGATTTCGTCTTTTTGACAGTTTATCTATCTTTTGCGAGTTATTTAAGACCAGAAAATATTTTTAGTACCTAAGAATTGTTTTTAAAACGACGAATGATATTATTTTTGTTGTGGATCTTCGTAGTCAAATTGTTTTTAGGTTCTTGTGGCGAAACTACGCCGGAAAGTGTAGTAACCGGTGTGGCCGGAAGTAAGACACGGAAAACAGAAAGAGAGGTTCAAAACAGTGTATTAGTATTACAAGAACAATTTTTTTTAATCATATCACCCCGAGCAAGGCGGTAACGCCACTGATGTGCAGGGGGCTACATAAGAGTAAAAAGATTAAATAGAAGAGAGTGTAGAGAATCATGAACCAGTTAGAAAGGAGCAAGAGAAGGAAGGGAATACAGTGATGACAGAGAAAAGAAAGGATATACAGGGTGGTGAAGAAAGAATTAGGGTCAAGTGGTTAAGAGATGAGTATTGACCTTGCATTTAAATTCCTGGGGGTTGTAGCCGTCAGAAATGCAAGAATAAAGAAGCGAATTCCACAGGGGGGAAGTGCGAGAAAAGAGGCTGCAAGAGTAAAATTGTCGTCTGCATTTGGTTGATCTAACTGTGAATGGGTGAGACCCAAAAGGAAGTGTTAGTAATATGTAAATAAAAATAAGTAACAGTATTTACATTATTTGGACAATTGTCCTCATCTTTGTTGCTATTTGTACGACGTTTCGGCCGTTGTATGCTCCGGCCTTCTTTAGGTGCTAGGAATTTCGAACCGAACCCTTTATTACAATCACAGAAGATATCATCCCCATTCCTTGCGTAAAACCCCGATTGGAAGACATGCGTTATCTCCCTCTAACCCTGCAAGGAATGAGGATGATATACCCCAGTGTTTGTAATAAAGGATTCGGTTCGAAATTCCTCAGCACCTGAAGAAAGCCGAAGCGTACTACGGCCGAAACGTCGTACAAATGGCAGCAAAGATGAGGACAATTGTCCGAATAATGTAAATACTGTAAATACTACCTCATTTCAGAAATATAGACAAACACTAGAAGTAAGTAAGTCCGAACGGTACAGTTACGCTGCTTATTGCCTTAATAGTATCTGACTTTAACTGCGTACTAGCTTTCGTACTAACTACTGTCAACTGCTCGCCAGAAGTCACGTAGGTAATTATATATAGTCAGAGGAAGTGTCCTTTCCTCGTAGGAGGGCACCATAACAGTTTTACTGATAAAAGTTTTACTAAATTACCCATAGCTGGGAAGAGAAGAGGTGGACTGATACTAGGTCACAAAACTGATTTTATAAAACAGGCTACATTCGGTTTTAATATGATGAACACTAAAACCGATTTTAGTGTTTGTAGATTCCGTCATAACTGCAGTCAGTCAGCTTTTAGCGAGCTGAGTGCTGTCTGTTTCATGGAAAAAGATTGCAACATGTAAATTGTTACCTTAGAATTCGAATGATGTTTTATTTGTCCTCCGTTTTTAACACTGTTCGAATTTGTTGTGGGGCAGTTTTCGCACTGAAGGCTATAATCGTTCTATGTCAGTTGCTAATCGACTCAAAGCACCCAAGATGTTAGGAACTTGGTAATCTTCCCCTAAAAGCTGACTCCTTAGTATTCGGTTAACTGCCGACTAATATCAACTACCTAGTAGTTCTACTGAACACCAATAAAGCTCTCTAGAACTCATATGAACTTCCCAAGAACTTCTCAAAAACTTCTAAGAACTTCTCCCGTTAATTTCAGTTAACTCTTATTATCATAGGAGGGAGAGTCCATTATCTGTGGAATAGGTGTGTTTTACCATAAGAGAATTCCAGTTGAATTCATTGCATTCACTTACGCACTAATACCCTTGGGAAAAGTATTAATCCGCCTCTTCTCTCCAGTTATGGGTTAAATAATAGGACAGATTGGGTTCTTGCCTTGGCTGGCAACCAGTCTACCGCAGAAAGTAATGGTAACCTACTGCGGGATAATATTCTGCCCAGTCAGTCATGTCTCTTTTGAGACATGATCAGCTTAGCGTGTATCACGTACGGCACTTAACTGACTGACTAAGTGAGTGGAATAGACATTTTTTTTTTATCTTGGCTGGACTTGTCACAAAAGCATTTTTCTGTTACTGTGATTGGTATTTTATATATAAACATTTTATGTACATTCATTAATATACAATGTGAAATGTCGAAACCTACACTAGTGTAAAAAAACAAATTTCATAGTCTCGATTGCTCTATGTTGAAAATGGCGGATAATTAAAATAATTCACCAATTTAATTTTGACCATCACAAATGAATTATTTTTATAATTAATGATGTCTTTTTCTTTCATTGCATCTTTAATTTCCTTTAATTTGTAAGCTGTTTTTAACATGGAATGTTCGAGGACGGGAACATTTAATATGAAATATGCGAGGATGGGAATATTTAATATGGAATGTGCAGGGAGAGGAATATTTAATATGGAATATGCGAGGATGGGAATATTTAATATGGAATATGCGAGGATGGGAATATTTAATATGGAATCTGCTAGAATGAGAATATTTAATATGGAATGTACGTGGATAGAAATATTTAATACGGAATAATCAAGGATGGGAATATTTAATATGGAATTTGCGAGGATGAGAATATTTAATATGGAATGTGCGAGGATGGGAATATTTAATATGGAATGTGTGAGTATGAGAATATTCAATATGAAATGTGCGAGGATGCGAATATTTAATATGGAATATGTGAGGATGGGAATATTTAGTATGGAATGTGCGAGGATGAGAATATTTAAAATGGAATGTGCGAGGACGGGAATATTTAATATGGAATGTGCGAGGATGGGAATATTTAATATAAAATGTGCGAGGATGGGGATATTTAATATGGAATGTGCAAGGATGAGAATATTTAATATGGAATATGCGTGGATATGAATATTTAATATGGAATCTGCGAGGAGGGGAATATTTAATATGGAATGTGCGAGGATGGGAATATTTAATATGGAAAGTGCGGGGAGAGGAAAATTTAATATAGAATGTGCGAGGATGGGAATATTTAATATGGAATCTGCGAGGAGGGGAATATTTAATATGGAATGTGCGAGGATGAGAATATTTAATATGGAATGTGCGAGGATGATAATATTTAATATGGAATGTGCGGGGATGGGAATATTTAATATGGAATGTGCGAGGACAGAAATATTTAATATGGAATGTGCGAGGATGATAATATTTAATATAGAATGTGCGGGGATGGGAATATTTAATATGGAATGTGCGAGGACAGGAATATTTAATATGGAATGTGCGAGGATGAGAATATTTAATATGGAATGTGCGAGGACAGAAATATTTAATATGGAATGTGCGAGGACAGGAATATTTAATATGGAATGTGCGAGGATGATAATATTTAATATAGAATGTGCGGGGATGGGAATATTTAATATGGAATGTGCGAGGATGAGAATATTTAATATGGAATGTGCGAGGATGAGAATATTTAATATGGAATGTGCGGGCATGGGAATATTTAATATGGAATGTGCGTGGATAGGAATATTTAATATGGAATGTACGTGGATGAGGATATTTGATATAGAATGTGCGAGGATGAGAATATTTACAATGTGGATCACATTTTTAAGTTTTACACCCTTCCACCCTCGATGTTACAAACTGTGCACAAGTTGAATACATTTTTTAACCCCTAACTTCTAAATGTTATGACCGGTTTCTTTAGATGATCGTTTTGCTATAAGCTTTAATGATACAAAACCCACCAAAACTAGCCTTCCTAGTGTTGCATAAAGTTCCAAGATGGAGTATTGTCATCGTTCCTTTAAATATTCAAACAAGTATACACATCTTTGCTGCATTCAATTCTCCATCCTTTCTAGTGATGTCTAATGTTTCGAAATAAAGTATTGTCATTATACCATGAATTATTCAGACTAGTATCCTCATCTTTGTTGTACTCAACTCTTCACCCTTCCTAGTGTTGTTTAACGTTCTGGGATGAAGTATTATCGATATGCCATGAAATCTTTGGACCAGTATCTTTATCTTTGTTGTATTAACTCTTCAGGCTTTCTGGTGTCGTTTAAAGTCCTGGGATGAAATATTGTCTTTATACCGTGAATTATTTAGACTAGTATCCTCATCTTTGTTGTATTCAACTCTCCACTCTTCCTAGTGTTGTTTAACGTTCTGGGATGAAGTATTATCGATATGCCATGAATTCTTTGGACCAGTATCTTTATCTTTGTTGTATGTAACTCTTCAGGCTTTCTGGTGTCGTTTAAAGTCCTGGGATGAAATATTGTCATTATACCATGAATTATTTAGACAAGTATCCTCATCTTTGTTGTATTCAACTCTCCACCCTTCCTAGTGTTGCTTAACGTTCTGGGATGAAGTATTATCGATATGCCATGAAATCTTTGGACCAGCATCTTTATCTTTGTTGTATTAACTCTTCAGGTTTTCTGGTGTCGTTTAAAGTCCTGGGATGAAATATTGTCTTTATACCATGAATTATTTAGACTAGTATCCTCATCTTTGTTTATTCAACTCTCCACTCTTCCTAGTGTTGTTTAACGTTCTGGGATGAAGTATTATCGATATGCCATGAAATCTTCGGACCAGTATCTTTATCTTTGTTGTATGTAACTCTTCAGGCTTTCTGGTGTCGTTTAAAGTCATGGGATGAAATATTGTCATTATACCATGAATTATTCAGACTAGTATCCTCATCTTTGTTGTATTCAACTCACCACCCTTTCTAGTGTTGTTTAACGTTCTGGGATGAAGTATTATCGATATGCCATGAATTCTTTGGACCAGCATCTTTATCTTTGTTGTATGTAATTCTTCAGGCTTTCTAGTGTCGTTTAAAGTCCTGGGATGAAATATTGTCATTATACCATGAATTATTCAGACTAGTATCCTCATCTTTGTTGTATTCAACTCTCCACCCTTCCTAGTGTTGCTTAACGTTCTGGGATGAAGTATTATCGATATGCCTTGAATTCTTTGGACCAGCATCTTTATCTTTGTTGTATGTAACTCTTCAGGGTTTCTAGTGTCGTTTAAAGTCCTGGTATGAAATATTGTCATTATACCATGAATTATTCAGACTAGTATCCTCATCTTTGTTGTATTCAACTCTCCACCCTTCCTAGTGTTGCTTAACGTTCTGGGATGAAGTATTATCGATATGCCATGAATTCTTTGGACCAGCATCTTTATCTTTGTTGTATGTAACTCTTCAGGCTTTCTAGTGTCGTTTAAAGTCCTGGGATGAAATATTGTCATTATACCATGAATTATTCAGACTAGTATCCTCATCTTGGTTGTATTCAACTCTCCATTCTTCCTAGTGTTGCTTAACGTTCTGGGATGAAGTATTATCGATATGCCATGAATTCTTTGGACCAGTATCTTTATCTTTGTTGTATGTAACTCTTCAGGGTTTCTGGTGTCGTTTAAAGTCCTGGGATGAAATATTGTCATTATACCATGAATTATTCAGACTAGTATCCTCATCTTTGTTGTATTCAACTCTCCACCCTTCCTAGTGTTGTTTAACGTTCTGGGATAGAGTATTATCGATATGCCATGAATTATTTGGACCAGTATCTTTATCTTTGTTGTATGTAACTCTTCAGCCTTTTTAGCGTCGTTTTAAAGTCCTGGGATGAAATATTGTCATTATACCATGGATTATTTAGACTAGTATCCTCATCTTTGTTGTATTCAACTCTACACCCTTCCTAGTGTAGTTTAACGTTCTGGAATGAAGTATTATCGATATGCCATGAATTCTTTGGACCAGTATCTTTATCTTTGTTGTATGTAACTCTTCAGGCTTTCTGGTGTCGTTTAAAGTCCTGGGATGAAATATTGTCATTATACCTTGAATTATTTAGACTAGTATCCTCATCTTGGTTGTATTCAACTTTCCAGTCTTTAGGGGAAAGAACCAATCGCAAAATGTCTCCTTCACTATTAGCCACTGTGTGTTTTGCGATTTTAATCGGTTTGTCAATACGTTTAATTTTAATATTTTACGTGTTCTCTTTACCTGAACACAAGAAATCGGCGAACCGATTTAGAATTCCAGTTGAATTTGATGCATTCACTTTTGCGCTAATAGCCTTGGGAAAAGTAGTAATCCGTCTCTTCCCTCCAGTTATGGGTTAAATAACCGGACAGATTGGGTTTATCGCCTAGTCTGGCAACCATTCCACTGCAGAAAATAATGGTAACCTACTGCGGGATAATCTTCTCTCCAGTCAGTCATGTCTCTTTCGAGACATGATCGCTCAAGCATGTATCACGTATGGCACTCGACTGACTGAACCAAACTACATAATCTCAATTTTAGCGAAAAAATAAATGCCCGCTCGCTTCTAAAGAACCTTTTCGTCTACACCATATCTAAAATCTGTTACAGATCGATAGCGCCAGCCACTTAAACTACCCTCGTCTTTGTTTTCGGTTTTACTTTTGGGTGTTTTTCCTCACTCTTCCTGATATTCATTGTTCTTTTTCACTTTCGGTTCCTGCATGACACTCTTGCGTCTTAGTGACTTTACCGCCTTGCTTAGGGTGAAATGATTAAAGAAGAAGAAATAGATAAAATGAATAAAAACAGATAAGTGAAAAGAGATCAGTAAAGGGGAAAATGGTCGAGAATAGACTCGCTATGCTTCGTTATGTGAATCAGATTTTTACAGCCACGATGCGATGTTGATCTGCACTTGGCATGCTCATTTCATGAGTTGAATTCCACCATGCGCGTCGTCTGGAGTTTTATACGATTCGGTTTATGGTACAGATTTGCATCCGATGTATGCATGAGTGACCCCAAATAAGGTTGCACGAATCCGTTTTGAAAGACTTCACCTTAGTCAGCAGATGAAGTAATTCAATGCTTGTCACGTATTAAATCTTAAATTCCTACTATAATTTTTGGATTGAAGGTTTTAACTGAAGCGAAGAGACGGTGCGCCAAGCTTTTTATATAGCATCTCTCTCTCTCTATCTCTCTCTCTCTCTCTCTCTATATATATATATATATATATATATATACGCAAGTACGCAAGGATGTGCGTTGTGGTACAGTGAATATCGGAACGAGAAGCCGGGGAGCTGAGTTCGAATTCCAGTTGAATCCATTGTATTCACTTACGCGCAAATACCCTTGGGAAACGTATAAATCCGTCTCTTCTTTCCAGTTATGGGTTAAATAGCAGGACAGATTGGGTTCCATAGCCTTGGTCGGTAACCAGTCTACCGCAGAAAGCAATGGCAACCTACTGCGGGATAATCTTCTGTCCAGTCAGTCATGTCTCTTTCGAGAAATGATCGCCCAAGCGTGTTTCACGTATAGCACTTAACTGAGTGACTGACACGCAAGTACACACACACACACACTTCATTCTTTCGTTTTCAGATCCGCTGAAGCCTTGTATGTCTAAAAGAAATATTAAATCTATTTTCAAACAAATCTAATTCATGAAACGTTTGTCAAAATTTAAATTTAAAAGTTAAGTACTTCTGCTACCCACTAGACAGACAGACAGACAGACAGACAGACAGATAGATAGATAGATAGATAGATAGATAGATAGATAGATAGATAGGAACAGAATTAAAAATAGATAGATAGATAGATAGGAACAGAATTAAAAATAGATAGATAGATAGATAGATAGATAGATAGATAGATAGATAGATAGATAGATAGATAGATAGTGTGGGTGTGAGATGGATTCATGCCTTATCTAAGGGTATTTGCGCGTAACTGAATGTGTAGTAGGTGGCACTTCCATTATTCCTTCTTTTTCCACGTCGGGGTTCATCAGTGTAGAAGTAGGGTGCGTGTTCTTTGGACGTCGGGTGTCACCAGTGAAGCTATAGAGAAATGGTTAATGTTTATTGAATTGACCTTGTCTCAAACATAGCCGAACTTCCAACAACTTACAAGATTTATCCAGAATTATGAGAAGGTTATCAACTGGTGGATTTGTGGAAGAATAAAAGAATAAAAGTATACCTTTTTTATGTTTAGACTAAACTATCGCCCGGTTCACACTCCACCCACGTCTATTAAACTGGTGTAGAGGCTCATCCCTTGTTTCTTGTTTAGGATGTGGTTTCCGGCTTTCTCTTTTCCAATCTTTTCACTCCTATGTAGCCCCCTGCACATCAGTGGCGTTAACGCCTTGCTCGGGGTGATATGATTAAAAAAAAAAAGGAAGAAATATAATAATAGAAAAGAATAACATGAATTGGTAGACTTTAAATGTTCAATAAGAAACTGTATTAAAAAGTTATAAGTGTCAAGAGTTCATAGTAGTAACCAGTGTGGATGTAGGCAGGAACGTATGCATGTATGTATGTATGTATGCATAAGCGTTTATTAGGTAGGAGTGTCTTTGAAGTATTCACTCAGGATGAATGGTGAAAAGAAAGGAGTTGAGAGGTGAGAAAGAAAGATAGATACAATAATAGTGATCGCTTGATATTTGTCAAGGGTACGTGTTAATTTCGCTCGTTATCTTAACTCTCAGGCAACAGCCAATTTTGCTCCGTCTTTTATTTTGTTTTCTGGGCTCCAGAAGATCATTTGGGAATTCACTCCCGGATGTTATTCTGGTCTTTCTATTTTGTTTTTAGATGTTTCCTAGTTTTCTATTGGCCAAAACCATTTCGCATCGAGGTGTGAAATTTTTGCGAGTTTTGTGTATGCTAAGAAAAGTTTGAGTAAATTCGTTTATTTATAACAAAATAATTGAGTCAGTGCTTAGCATTTGAATTTTCAAATCTAAAACGTTTTTTGTTTTCTACACATGAAACAAATTCGATAGAACTTTGAAATCGGTTCGCCGACTTCTCTTTTCTGAGCCGATATCCATTATGCCACACCGCGCATCGAAAGATATCACTGAGTTCAACAACTGATGAGCTTTGTTTTGGTCAAAAAATATAAATGTATATAACCCCACATTCTTGTATTTGGTTTGTTACTAAAAAAAAAAAAAAAGGTTGGTTCTGCAAAAGACCTCATCACAATAATCGAATCATATGTGCGGCTTCTTTTACTATTCGGTTCAAAGGACTAATCCGCTACATTCTCATACGTCTAAAACTGCCGTAATTTCGTCATATATCCGAGAAAGATATTTGTGTAATCAAACATCAGTAAAAATGTTTTTGCGCCATTTCACTGTCACACAATAAGTTTATGGCGTTGGAGTAAATGTCTCCGAATTCGTCAATATTATTTTGATGCAGAAAACATTTAAGAGTAACTTTTTTCTATTAGAGAGATCAATAAACGGAGTAATCTATTTGCATATAAAAAGTAGGCATCTATCTATCTATCTATCTATCTATCTATCTATCTATCTATCTCGACATACTCATTATCTATCGCAATTTGTTTATTATTTTTCTCTCTCTCACTCTCTCTCACGGTCACCTTCTCTATCTATTTTCCGTCTTCCTATTTCTATGTTTGTTTATTACATATTTTTAGTTATTTTTCTCTACATCTGAATAAGTTCAGAATCTATCTATCTATCTATCTATCTATCTATCTATCTATCTATCTATCTATCTATCTATCTCGGTCTTTTCACCTCTCTATCTATCTATCTATCTATCTATCTATCTATCTATCTATCTATCTCGGTCTTTTCACCTCGCTATCTCTCTATCTATCTATCTATCTATTTATCTCGGTCTTTTCATCTATCTATCTATCTATCTATCTATCTATCTATCTATCTATCTCAGTCTTTTCATATCTATCTATCTATCTATCTATCTATCTATCTATCTATCTCGGTCTTTTCACCTCCTCTCTATCTATCTATCTATCTATCTATCTATCTATCTCGGTCTTTTCACTCTCTATCTATCTATCTATCTATCTATCTATCTATCTATCTATCTATTTATCTCGGTCTTTTCATCTATCTATCTATCTATCTATCTATCTATCTATCTATCTATCTCAGTCTTTTCATATCTATCTATCTATCTATCTATCTATCTATCTATCTCGGTCTTTTCACCTTTCTATCTATCTATCTATCTATCTATCTATCTATCTCGGTCTTTTCATCCTATCTATCTATCTATCTATCTATCTATCTATCTATCTATCTCGGTCTTTTCACCTCTCTATCTATCTATCTATCTATCTATTTATCTATCTCGGTCTTTTCACCTCTCTATCTCTCTATCTGTCTATCTATCTATCTATCTATCTATCTATCTATCTATCTATCTATCTATTTATCTCGGTCTTTTCATCTATCTATCTATCTATCTATCTATCTATCTATCTATCTCAGTCTTTTCATATCTATCTATCTATCTATCTATCTATCTATCTATCTATCTCGGTCTTTTCACCTTTCTATCTATCTATCTATCTATCTATCTATCTATCTATCTATCTATCTATCTATCTCGGTCTTTTCTATCCTATCTATCTATCTATCTATCTATCTATCTATCTATCTCGGTCTTTTCACCTATCTATCTATCTATCTATCTATCTATCTATCTATCTATCTATCTATCTATCTCAGTCTTTTCATATCTATCTATCTATCTATCTATCTATCTATCTATCTATCTATCTATCTATCCGGGAGACCTTCTGGAGCCCCAGAAAACGAAAGAAAAGTCGGAACAAAATTGGATGACGAGCGTAACTAACACGTCTCTCGACAAACGTCAAGCGATCGCTATTATTTCTCCATCTTTCTCTCTCACCTCTCACCTCTCACCTACCTCCTTTTCACCATTCACCCTGGACAATAACTTCAAAGACAATCATCCCCAACAATAAACGCTCATACATGCATACGTTCCTGTCTACGTACACATAAACTCACTCTTGCAGGGGCTACTACGAACTCTTGATACTCTTAACTTCTTAGTACTGTTTCTCATTAAATATTAACTTTTACCAGTTCGTGTTATTCTTTTCCATGAATAAATTTCTATTTAAACATACAAAAGGTATACATTTATTCTTACACACATTCCAATCTCCAACCTTCTGATGATGGCGAATAATCCTAAGTTGGAGGAGTTCGGCTATGTTTGACACAAGGCCAATTTAATAATTTAATTTACTGCTTCAAAACTTCGATACCAGGTTAGCACTAATAACATTGCAGATTTTTACTTGGATTTTGTTTATATGCTATCGCTTATAAGTAGAATTAGCTTCTAGATTTCATTGCCATCTCCCCTACACTGAGTAGGAGGTTGTGGAGGGAGGTCAAAAAGATAGAGAAAAATATTTTTTGTTCGAAGCAACAATTAAAATGGATAACACATACAAATCGAAGAGAAAATTAATGACATAATGTCGATATTCCATACTACTTAAATAAAGGACCTCACCTGGGTAAGACGATAAACTATATCTGGCAGCAAGATCTGAATGAAGAGCGTGGAACCACCTCTTAATTGCTGTTCTTCCTTGGTCAATCATGACCCGGAGCAGTAGCACATGTTAGGTTCTCAGCAAATATTTAACCCCCAAACTGGGGTCAAAACGCATTGAAAATATATAACCAGCAATGCATTTTTGGAGACTAAAATATTACCGCCAATACATTTTTGAAGAAAAATAGCAGCAATACATTTTTGAAAGAACGAAAATATTAGAAGCAATAGATTTTTGAAAATACGTCAATGAAGCCAGACCTAGAAACTGATTTCTTAGATGGAATACATGTTCTTTTAATACAAATATATCCTAAAAGTCTTGTCGGCATCAAATAACCCATTGAGTTTGATATGCCGTAAAACAACATAGATCCAAACCCTAATCTACAAACTACTTTCTTACAAAGAATACAAATTCTATTCATACGAATCTATAGTAAAAGAATTTTCGACATAAAATAACCCATTGAGTTTGATATGACGTAAAACAAAACAGACCAAACCAATCGAACAAACTGTTAGAAATATAACCCCTATCACGACTGGAAAGAGCGATAAGAGATAATGTATTTGAGAAAACTATTTTCCTGAAAAATTGTTTTAAGAGAAAGATCTTATGAACTTCAGCGTAAAGTTTCAGTGGCTGCTCGGTCAATGAATGCTAAATGTTTCTTTATGAGAAAACGGTTAACATTACTGATGTGGACCGGTGATGGGACCACAAAATGAAAACTCGAAACACAGTGGTAAGGTTAACAACATATATTAAGTCAAAAATAGATACAAGAGAAAAGAGTAAATATAAGCTTGGCTTACTAGTGTCTGACAGACAGACACACTGTGCTGAGCTGAACTGAAGCCACGAGAGTGATTAACTCTATACTGGTAGGAAGAGTCCATAGTTAAGTGGGTAACGCCCCAGAACAATTACCATTACCATTAGAGATGTGGAAAAGCGTTACTACACATTGATCTCAGATAGATGTCCAGGCAGTGAAGAAAAACTTTGATCCCGGCTCGATGTCCAGGATGTGAAGAGAATGTTTTCATATAAGTAAACAGCTCATATTACCATTTGAGGTGAAGAGAACAGATACTACACATTCATCCCAACTCGATGCCAAGGCAGTGAAGGAAAGCGTTACTCGAGTTGCAGGGCAGATGAATGCGAAATGTTTTCTCATAAACAAAGGGCTTCTATGGTTGTTACTGTTAGACCATTTGGATTAGCACTGACTGTTTGGTCAATGGGATGTGCGTTGTGGGGCAGTGGATATCGACTCGGAACGAGACATTGGGGAGCCGAGTTTGAATTCCATGAATTATTGCATTCACTTACGCGCAAATAGCTTGGGAAAGGTATTAATCCGTCACTTTCCTCTAGTTATGGGTTAAATGGGTTAAATAACAGGGCAGATTGGGTTCTATAGCTTTGGATGGCAACCATTCTACCGTAGAAAGCAATGGCAACCTAAAGCGGGATAATCTTCTGCCCAGTCAGTCATGTCTCTTTCAAGACATGATCGCCCAAGCGTGTATCGCGCATGGCACTTAACTGACTGACCCAACAGATGCTTTAACAAGAAGTAATACTTGTTACAAAATTAATTTAATATTTAGTATAATAGCCTTTTGCTTTGATCACAGCCTTCATTCTGTCAGGCATTGGGTTAGCGTTAGTTAAATATAACTTCTTTTTAATACATTTCTTTTACACCTAGTTTTAAATAATCAATATTTATTCATTGCATTCACTTACGCGCAAATACCCTTGGGAAAGTTATTAATCCGTCTATTCCTTCCAATTATGGGTTAAATAGCAGGATAGATTGGGTTCTATAGCCTTGGTCGGCAACCAGTCTACCGCAGAAAGCAATGGCAACCTACTGCGGGATAATCTTCTGCCCAGTCAGTCATGTCTCTTTCGAGACATGATCGCCCAAGCGTGTATCGCGTATGGGACTTAACTGACTGACTAGATTAGGATGTACGTTGTGGTGCAGTGAATGTCGGTTCGGAACGCAGTGAAGGAAAGCGTTACTCGAATCGCACGGCAGATGAATGCGAAATGTTTTCTCATAAACAAAGGGCTTCTATGGTTGTTACTGTTAGACCATTTGGATTAGCACTGACTGTTTGGTCAATGGGATGTGCGTTGTGGGGCAGTGGATATCCACTCGGAACGAGACATTGGGGGAGCCGAGTTTGAATTCCATTTGAATTATTGCATTCACTTATGCACAAATACCCTTGAGAAAGGCATTAATCCGTCTCTTTCCTCCAGTTATGTGTAAAATAACGGGACAGATTGGGTTTTATAGCCTTGGCTGGCAACCGGTCTACCGCAGAAAGCAATGGCAACCTACTGCGGGATAATCTTCTGCCCAGTCTCTTTCGGGTCATGATTCCCCCAAGCGTATATCACGTATGGTACTTAACTGACTATTTGGTCAATGAAAACCGAATGTTTCCTTGTTAGGAAACCGTTACAATCGCAAGAGACATAAAAGAAGAATCTGTGATGCAAATATTTACATAGACTTTCATGAGCACAATTCATAATAGTAATGGAATGACTGTATGCAAGCCGCATTCACCGTATTCGGGTTGAGTCGGCTTCCTCTCCGACATTCATTGGGATTTGTTTAAGGACAGGGTCCCAAGACCTACGCTGTTATTTAACCCATAACTGGAGGGAAGGGTTAATATCTTTCCCAAGGGTACCAGCGCGTAAGTGAATGCAGGGCATTCAACTGGAATTCGAACTCGGCTCACCGATTTCTCATTCCGAGCCGATGTTTACCGCACCACAACGCACATCCATCAATAACGCTTACAGCAACTGGTAATCATATGTAGTCACCTCTCTAAGTACTGACCAGGCTCAACGCTGCTTAACTTCAGTGATCGAACTGGAACCGGTGTATTCAACGTGATATGACCGCAAACAAGAAAATGACTGGCTATTAAAGATATCCTACTCGTTAGGCAGGACTCTATAACTACGAAGACAATGTGAACAGTGAGTGAAATGGTTGTCATGCCAAAATTAATGAAAACCCATGGACAGACTTAGTCTTAATTGCATTAACTTGTGTCTTATTCTCTATTAAATATTAAGTCAATAATATTGTTAATTTAATTTACATGTGTACTTACAAATTTCTTCACCGATTTTGGTTGCTACAATATTTTGTAATAAACTGGATCTTTTTGTTGTTTAATTCGTTTTCTTTCCTTGTTCCTCGTCTCGTTTTTATGCAAATGTACCCTTGTGTAGAACTGATTTATGCAATATTTGCTGAAATCTTTAGCGCAACCGAATGTGTGGAAATATTTGATTTTTAAACTTACGTTTTTTTTTATATTTGACGTCAGTAAGCGTGTATGGTTGTGAGTGAGCATCCGTACGTGTGTAACTATCAGTGTATGTAAAGGTGTGTGTGCGTGTGTCTGTGTAGAAGTGTCTTTGAATATGTATCTCATGCGTTTGAGTGTTTTTGAGAATGATTGTATATGCTCGCCCCTGGGTGTGTATAAGTGTGTTCATGTTAGTGAGTATGAGCGAGTGTGCGCGTGAGTATCTGTGTGTGTGTTTGCATGTGAATAACCTTTGATTTTGAAACGTTCGTTTACATTTTATTAGACGCTACTCCATGTATATGTACATGTGTGTGAGTATCGGTGGGTGCGTTTGCGTGCGTGTGTGTGTGTGTGCGCCTGTGTATCAGTCAGTTAAGTGCCATACGTGAAACACGCTTGGGCGATCATGTCTCGAAAGAGACATGACTGACTGGGCAGAAGATTATCCTGCATTAGGTTGCCATTGCTTTCTGCGGTAGCCTGGCTGCCAGCCAAGGCTATAGAACCCAATCTGTCCTGTCATTTAACCCATAACTGGAAGGAAGAGACGGATTAATACCTTTTCCAAGGGTATTTGCGCGTAAGTGAATGCAATGAATTCAGCTGGAATTCGAACACTGCTCCCCGATTTCTCGTTCCGAGCCGATATCCACGGGACCACTACGCACATCCTGTGTATAAGTGTGTGAAATACATGATTTTTTAAACGTCTATCCAGTATATAATAGACGCCAAAGAAAAAGACCTGGAGTGTTTCGTGATACCTGTGCTCCTACAAGACAATGAATGTTGGACAATCTCTTCAGGGACAATAATGAAACTTGAAGCAGGAGAAATGTCCTTCTATAAGCAAAAGAGTCCTGAACTCTTTCGCAATATCAGTCTTCCAAAATGGCAATGAATGCTGGACATTTTCCTTACAAATAAATAAAAGATTTGAGCCAACAGAAAAGAGTCTTTCAACGTTATGTAATATCAATCTTCTTATATGACTGTAAATGCTAGACAATCTCCTCACAGATAAAGAAGAGATTTGAAGCAATAGAAATGTTCTTCTACAAAGAAAAGATTCCTGAACTATTATGCAATATGACATCATTCCTATATGACAGTGAATGCTTGATATTGGCATTAAGGATGGAGAAGAGATTTGAAGCAATAGAAATGTTCTTCTATAATAAAAGCTATCCTGAACTGTTATGTGATATCAGTTTTCTTATATGACAGTGAATGCTGGGCAATCTCCTCAAAGATGAAAAAGAGACTTGAAGCAATAAAAATGTTCTTCTACAAAGAAACGAGTCATGAACTGTTATGTAATATCAGTCCTCCTATGTGGCAGTGAATGTCGGACAATCTACTCACATGAAAAATAGACTTGATGTAAAAGAAATGTGTTTCTACAAAGAAAAGAATCCTGAACTGTTATGTAATATCAGTCCTCCTATATGTCTGTGAATGTCAGATAATCTCCTCACAGATGAAGAAGAGACATGATGCAACAGAAATGTGCTTTTACAAAGAAAAAACTTCAGAACTGTTATGTAATATCAGTCCTCCTATATGGCAGTGAATGTCGGACAATCTCCTCACAGATGAAGAAGAGACCTGAAGCAGCAGAAATGTGTTTCTACAAAGAAAAGCATCCTGAAATGTGATGTAATATCAGCAATGGCGATTGTGGAATTCTGAAATTGAGGGTGCAATTTACAGACGGAATTTTTCTGGAGAGGAGGGGGAAAACTCAGACAGCGTCTTCGTATTCGTACTTCACCATTATTGTGTACACAACTTAGGATTGAGGTTCAGTATAAATATATTACTTTACTAAATTAAATGGAATAACTTTTCATTCATAGTGGTAGAAATATAATCTATTCTTGCTCTCTTTTCCACTCTTAAGTTGTTGGAACGCAAGAGAGTTTAATTTTAAAACAAAATCTATGCGTTGATACTAACGTCAATACTAGCAGGACAGTATAATTTGTCTGCTCTGATTTTTTCCTCTACCAGACTATGCATTTCTCCCTAAAAAAGCTGAAGATTTAATCTTACAAAAGCCATAACAGATCAGTTTCATATTTTTTTAAAGTTTATAAGAGTGTGGTGGTCGTGTGCAAGCCAATATTTGAGGAGGGGTGGCTCACAGATGAAGAGAAGATTTGAAGCAACAGAAATGCGCTTCTAAAAGGAAAACAATCCTGAACTGTTATGTAATATCAGGTCTTCTATATGGCAGTAAATGCTGGACAATCTGAGAATTGAAGCAACAGAAAAGTGCTTCTACAAAGAAAAGGGACCTGAAGTGTTATGTAATATCAGTCCTCCTATATGGCAGTGAATGCTGGACAATCTCCTCACAAATGAAGAAGAGATTCAAAGCAACAGAAATGTGCTTATACGACGAAAAGAGTCCTGAATAGTTATGTAATATCAGTCTTCCTATATATGACAGTGAATACTAAATATGACAAGATGAAGACAACATTAAATGTAAATACTACCTCATCTCAGAAGTATAGACAAAAAAAGGGAGAATAAAAATAAAAAAAATTAAAAATAATAAAAATCCAAAAAAACAAATAAGTGAATAAAATACTCAAAAGATAAAAAACACACTATATATCTAGTTTTGTTTTGAGTTTTAACGACCTATCAGTCCTTATGGGATCATTTTAAGGTCATAACCAGTGATTTTTGGGTAAGGTTATTTTATTTTACAACGTTTTTCTTTTCACGATTCATTGGGATTTGTTTTAAGAGCAGTGTTCCCAAGTCCTACGCTTGTTATTTAACCCATAACTGGAGGGAAGGGACGGATTAATACCTTTCCCAAGGGTACCAGTGCTTAAGTGAATGCAGGGTATTCAACTGGAATTCGAACTCGGCTCACCGATTTCTCTTTCCGAGCCGATACCACAACGCACATCCGTCACGATACGCTTATAGCACCTGGTATTCCCAAGCGGTCACCCATCTAAGTACTGACCAGGCTCAACGTTGCTCAACTTCGGTGATCGAGCGAGAACCGGTGTATTTAACGTGATAGGCCGTAAGCCACTACGTATCTAGAGAAAATATAATAAACACAAAAAGATAAAGAGAATTAAAAAAATATAAAAAATTGAATAAAAAATCAAAACATAAAAATGGCGAATATAAAGAAAGGAAAGAAATAAAACGAGTGCAAAACTAAAAAAGCATAAAAAAAAGAAAACAGAAAAACGTAAAAAGGAGTATTATATATATATTATATTATATTATATATATTATATATATATATATATATATATATTATATATTATATATATTATATATTATATATATATTATTATATATATATTATATATATTATATATATATATTATAATTATATATATTATATATATATTATATTATATATACAAAGACATCGAAAATAGATTTAAAAAAATAGACGTGCAAAGATAGTTGAAAAACAAGTTCACTATAAATTCCCTATAAAATAAGACATAATCCCATAGAAATGTCTTCTTAATCATAAACTATCGCCCGGTTCACACTCCACCCTCGTCTATTGTACAGGTGTAGAGGCTCATCCCTTGTTCCCTGTTCAGGATGTGGTTCCCGGCTTTCTTTTTTCCAATCTTTTCACTCTTACGTAGCCCCCTTCACATCAGTGGCGTTTCCTCCTTGCTAGGGGTGAAATGATAAAAAACAAAATTTAATAGATTTCACACCATAGACGACTCGAGAGCCATTCAAGGCAGGGGATTATAGTCAAACTGCTAACAATGAATGAAGTATGATATGAAGAGAACATGGTAGGAAGTGAAGATTCATCCGGCGAAAAATTGGCGACTTGACCAAGGTAAAATCGGCATGCTCAAAGAAATTATACGCAACGGCATCCACTCGCATTTGTGCATAATGGTCGTCAATCTCTCTCTCTCTCTCTCTCTCTCTCTCTCTCTCTCTCTTTCTTCCTTTTCTCTCCCTCGGTGATCGTGTCGAAGCTAGCTGTAAAAGCCCAGCCCACTCCTGAAGAGTCGGAAGCAGAAGACACAGGCGAGTGTAGGTGGTGGACGCAATTGGGTGATTTTCGACCTCCTGACAGCACGTCGCAGATTCTCTTTATCTTTATGTCGGTTGAATACGAACGTTCCACCCAGAAAACTTCCTCTCCCTCCCAGGAGCTGTTACACTTCCATGAGTTCTTTTACGTCACAGTCCCAAATTTCAGGATAAACAACACCTTCTGGGTGGATCATTAGTCTTATATTAAAGACACGAAAGAATTAAGGTTAATTCGGATTTGTGGAAGTAGAATAAAATGCTCTTGCTGTTAAGATTCTGAAGAGCTGGAATGCAGCAAGAACATTTGCGGTAGAAATAACGAGATAAGAGCGACACATATGATAATTTCCGTCTATGGGAAAAACAACAGAATGGAAAAGACTTTCTCCACCCGAACACGAAACAACGTGAATTATCCAGAACTTTAAATAAAGTAGCTGTCCACTTTTACAAGCATATGAATTAACTACATCGGAGGGTTCAACTACAAGTTACTCAATACGAAAAAATTTTCAAAGAGTAGTTTATAGAGAAAGGAAGGCGATCTACATGTATGATAGAGTGGGGGACACACCCACCAACATGCATACGAATACGAATACAG
>JBBBDQ010000151.1:6892500-7085000 GCA_037127315.1 Ascarosepion bandense
CATACTAATATATTTAAGAGATAATAGTGAGTTAATCCGTTTTGATCACAAAATACTCACACCACTATATAAACAAAATCATACTAATATATTTAAGAGATAATAGTTAATTTGTTTTGATCACAAAATACTCACACTATTATATAAACAAAATCATAATAATATATTTAAGAGATAATAGTTAGTTAATCTGTTGTGATCACAAAATACTCACTCCACTATATAAACAAAATCATACTAATATATTTATGAGATAATAGTGAGTTAATCTGTTTTGAGCACAAAATACTCACACCACTATACAAACAAAATCATACTAATATATTTAAGAGATAATAGTGAGTTAATCTGTTGTGATCACAAAATACTCACACTATTTTATAAACAAAATCATACTAATATATTTAAGAGATAATAGTGAGTTAATCTGTTCCAATCACAAAATATTCACACTATTATATAAACAAAATCATACTAATATATTTAAGAGATAATAGTTAGTTAATCTGTTGTGATCACAAAATACTCACTCCACTATATAAACAAAATCATACTAATATATTTAAGAGATAATAGTGAGTTAATCCGTTTTGATCACAAAATACTCACACCACTATATAAACAAAATCATAATAATATATTTATGAGATAATAGTGAGTTAATCTGTTGTGATCACAAAATACTCACACTATTATATAAACAAAATCATACTAATATATTTATGAGATAATAGTGAGTTAATCTGTTTTGAGCACAAAATACTCACACCACTATACAAACAAAATCATACTAATATATTTAAGAGATAATAGTGAGTTAATCTGTTTGATCACAAAATACTCACACCACTATATAAACAAAATCATACTAATATATTTAAGAGATAATAGTGAGTTAATCTGTTTTGATCACAAAATACTCACACCACTTTATAAACAAAATCATACTAATATATTTAAGAGATAATAGTGAGTTAATCTGTTGTGATCACAAAATACTCACACCACTATATAAACAAAATCATACTAATATATTTAAGAGATAATAGTGAGTTAATCTGTTGTGATCACAAAATACTCACACCACTATATAAACAAAATCATACTAATATATTTAAGAGATAATAGTTAGTTAATCTGTTGTGATCACAAAATACTCACACTATTATATAAACAAAATTATACTAATCATACTATCAACAAAAAATTTTAAAATTTTAAAAAATTATTTTTTTATATTAAAAATAGTTTTTTTGAATTAAAAGTAAACCTAAATATTCTATTTAAATTTAGTCGTTTAAACTTAATTATTAAGTTTTAAAAGTAAATTTACATATTACTAGTGACAGGATAAGAAATTGGAATTTTTTAAAAGCCTAAGAAAATTGAACAATTAAGATATAATAATTAATCAGTTCGTTTTAATTATAATTAACAGCACACCACTATATAATCAAAATTATACTAATTATTTGGTTAACAATACAATAAAAATAATAATACCATAGTGCAGGTAAATTTTCTGGTCAGCCGTACAGTAGTAATACCGTATACTTTTTGTACTGTAAAAAACATATATATGAACACATTCATCTCATATACACACATAAATGCGTACATAATTACCTGCATACACACACATATATATATATATATATATATATGTGTGTGTGTGTGTGTGTGTGTGTCAGATTAAATAAACTGCAAACAGTGTCTACTTATTTATAATAAAACAACAAAAAACAAAAATTCAAAAAACAACAAAAGTAAACTACAGATCCTCGAGGCAATATTTATTAAAACACTTAAGCCGTCAATTAATAGAATCAGCTATGAATACTGTAGCAATTTTCTAAAATGTTTATTAAAAGAACAGTTTTTTCATGCTTTATACGTGCATGACTTGGACATTACAACATATAAAAAAATTCCATTTTGATCCAATTTTCGCGTTCTAATGAATGCTAGCAATTTGTCAACACATATATTTCAAGCATAAAAAAATTACAGTAATGTTTCGCAACACAGTATACGTATACCCATATATGTACACGTACACAGATACATATATACATATACACACATACGAACGCACATATATATACACACACTCAAAGACCAGCAAAAACAAATATGTAACCAATACCATAGACATATAAAAACTGGTATATATATATATATATATATATATATATATATATATATATGTTGGGGTTTAGCCTTTTTTTTTTTTTTTTTTAAGATAGAATAAAAATAGTCTATTCTAAGACAACAAAATAATCATCATTCTTGACAAAAAACAACTTTTAAACACATTTTTTTTTATTGCTTGTTGAAACGGTAACTAGTCAATTCGCCAACGGGAGAATTGGTTGACACTTTAAGTCTTTTCAAGTTCAAGCTCTGGTTCAGTTTTTTTTACTTTAGAACATTATTTTAAGTACCTCCTCTCAAATTTTTGATACCTCAATTTAAATTGAATTTTTTACCTACATTATTTCTTAGTCCTTTAGTCATCTTCATGGGGTTTGTCAAGACAAATCAAGGAGGCACAGGAAGCTTTTATTTGAGGAACACGCCTAGATTGTTGACAAAACTAGAGTATCTAAAAGCAAACAATGAAAACTATACAATGCTAGACTGACAATAATTGATGATGTAATTAGCAAAACACCTTTGTAACACTCACATCCACCAACATTTGGACAGTTCACTGACAGTGTGTGTATATATATATATATATTTATAAATATAAATTCACACTCCACCCTCGTCTATTGAACAGGTTAAGAGGCTCATCCCTTGTTCCCTGTTTAGGATGTGGTTCCCGGCTTTCTCTTTTCCAATCATTCTACTCTTAAGTAGCCCCATGCGCATCAGTGGCGGTACCACCTTGCTCGGGGTGATACGATTAAAAAAAATTAAAAAAAAAAAACAATGGTTTACAATTAAATATATATTCTGTAGAATAATGTGATATGCGTAAAGTTTTCAGTGGAATGAAAGAGGGGCAAAAAGATTAACATAGTTTAAACCGGCTCCTGTGTCTACATTTAAAGACTAGTTCCCTCCTCAGATTCAGCAGATCCAACTGGTTTTTGTGTCTTATAATAGATATCTTTTCTTCCAGACATAATTGACAGCAATCTCTGAAGTTGCTGGGTGTGTAGGATTTTTTTTAATTATATTCCATTTAATTATGGGTGTTAGATTATTGTCTTTCAAAGACCAGAGATATTTCAATAGAGCTGTTTGATTTTTCAGTTCAGGGTTGGAAAAGGAGTGCGTGTGATTGTACAGCCGTTGCTTCCAAGCACTTGCAGAAATACCAATGTAGTATTTTTTTTATATTTGTGTTTTTTTTTGGGGGGGGAGGGTATATCATGGCCTGATATACCACCCCCTCCGTCATACACTCTCCACCCACAGGACAATCAATTTTTTATTCTGCAATTGCATTTTGTTGTATTATTGCAATGTCCAGTTGTATTCCTCATGTCTGGTAAATTCCGGGCAACTTTAGGGTTGCTTTGGTTGGGAGTTGCAGAACTGTGGCTAGGAGTTGTTTTTCTGGAGCTAGCTTGATCAGTGGTAGTAGGTTTCGGGTTATCAGTTTGGTTTTTATATCTAGCTACGGTTCTTCTTTTGTGGGAACTGATTATACTTTCTATATTTTTAGTGCGCGAATAGCTGATTTTTAGGGTTTGTCTGTTAAATATTTTCTATGAAGGGGACTAGAACTGCTAAAATGTTTATTTTGGACTTTTTTTTTTAATCGTATCACCCCGAGCAAGGCAGTAACGCCACTGATGTGATTGGAAAAGAGAAATCCGGAAACCACATCCTAAACAGGGAACAAGGGATGAGCCTCTTAACCTGTTCAATAGACGTGGGTGGAGTGTGAACCGGGCGATAGATATAACTATCTACTCCAATTATCTACGAGTTTTAAAAATATTTAACTATATTAATATTACATAATTTGCAAAATGGAGGGTTGAACCAAATTGCTTTCTTTCTTCTGTTGGTCTTATTGGTATTACTATATTTCAAGGCTTCGTCATAAAAAAGCGGCTTTTGAAATCCGCTCTTATGTAGAACCTCGTTATATGTTTCTTTATGTTTTTATCGTTCGCCTGAAATAGGCCTAAACTTCCGATTCACCATGAAATAACGTGTCTGTCTAATTTTTCTCATATATATATATATATATATATATATATATATATATATATATATATATATATACTAGCAGTATAGCCCGGCGTTGCTCGGGTGTAATGAAAGCTTTAAAACTAATCCATGGTCCTGGAGCTCAGACTCTTTGGACGTTGGCACGAAAGACTAAAAAGCAATAGATGTTCCCAGTTAAAGCGAAACCTAAGACTGAAAGAAAAATGAATGGATGTAAGTCAAATTTTGATTTTCTGGTATCGATTTATCCATATATATATTATCGATTTTCTGCACTATTGTAAGAACTGCAACCTTGAAACTTCTGAATATCATTTCTTATGTCTTTGTCTATGAGTGTATCAAATTTCATTAAAATCGGTTCACTCTTTCTATAACCCGATTTTTTCGATTATCAATTTTCGATATTTATCGGGGGTACCTCGACACAAAACCTAGCTAAGAACACTTGCAGACACTTATAGTACAACTGTGTAAATTTTCAAGAAAATCGGTTCAGCAGTTTCGACGTCTATAGGTAACGGATACACACACACACACACACACACAGACAAAGTTCCATTTATAAATAAGTTTAGATATATAAAGTTGGTATGACGTTTGCTTAATAACGTAACTGTCTAGGTTTCAATTCGTGATAGTGGATGCGCACTGCCGATGAGTCCCAAATATAGGACGAAACGGCCGCCCAATGCTTTCTGCATTATGTTGAAGTTTAATAAAACTTTATGAATAACTTAATTATTTCAAATCTTACTTGCATTTCTTGTCTCTCTCTCTATATATATATATATATCACTGTCTTTTCATATCTATCTATCTATCTATCTATCTATCTATCTATCTATCTATCACAGTCTGTTCATATCTATTTATGTGTGATATATATATATACAAATGCCAGGTATATCATGGCATAGCCATACTTCTCTCCATCTCAATTTCTATTTTGAAAATAATAAAACTGTGAAACGAGTAAGATACTCTAAATAATTGTTCTTAAAGTTTCTAGTTTGTTTTTAAATATCTTATCTCAAGTCTAGGTACCATAGAGGAAGTTTAATCAGAACAATTACCCTGATGGTATTTATAGAAAAAGCACAAAGAAGTTACGTTATTGCTGTGCTAAATGACTAAAGACGATATATCAGGTCAGAAACAATAACATTGCAGAATTTTCTTTGTATTGTATCAAGAATCACTAAACCTGTGTTCCCAGACTAGATGTGGCAACAATATTGAATTTAATTATTCTATCTGGTTTAAACGTATTTTTATAGAATTGGGTACTTTGTTTATCAATCTATACCCCTCTCCTTAATAGTGAAGTGATATAATTTGATTTTGTGTTTAAAACTGTTCCATATTATTAATCCATTGAGATCTTTTTTTTTCTAAAGCCTCAATAAATAAAAAAAAATAATTCTGAAAACATCGAAATTTAATCTTTTATATATAGCTAAACATTTAAATTATCTACCCTGTTTAAAATCATTTTTTTTCTGTAAATTTCGAGACCTTACTTACTAATTAACCGTCGTATATACTTTCAAAATCACAACCATTCGTAAGGCTGTTTCATATACTTGGGAAATGCCGTTCTCATATTTGCAAAGACTTCTCTCTGATAGTTATCCAAGAACCTTGAAAGTTTTTTTTTCAAAGCTTCTTTCAATCGCATGAGTTATTCCGATAAAGTCTTAGAGCCGCAGGTCTAAAATTCTCACTGTTATTATTCGATAATCACCAGGTGCATAAATTTCGATTCAGGTGTTTCGAATAAATGCGTATTTTATTGCCCTGTTATACCTATCTTTTTTCGCTTATGTACCTTGGTTTTGAATAAACATCATGTTTGGCAACGGCTTGTCTGTTTTTTCTTCTCCTTTTTTTTATTCTGGTTTACTTGTCTTCTTTCTTTCTTAAACGAAATTATCATTAATGTGTGACTGGAGCCTGAAAGTCTACGAACAGCTTAAAGGCCTTGCGGGTTCATCTGAGCTTTTAAAACTCACAAACGGGTAGAACTCTCCTCCGAAGAGGAGGTGTAATTACACCTATTGAGTAACCTATTCTTGGAATCCGGGAGTAAGCCACATCGCGGAAAGGGGGCTACTTGATAACGACTTGCAGTGGTTCCTTCTTTTCTTGTGCACCTAAAATTCGTTTCGACTTGCTTATCGATTTATCGATTAATTGTAAAAGCTACGACACGGTGAGACGGTGAATCGATCAATTTGCGATGTAATGTTGCCTTTTCGTTTAACTACAGGGGTAAAGTGACCAGCCTTTTCTGGAATATTGTTATAAAGTAAAAGCCACAGTTTGGAAGTTGTCTTCAGGGGTGTTCAGTCAGTCAGTTAAGTGCCATACATGAAACACACTTCGGCTATCATGTCTCGAAAGAGACATAACTTACTGGGCAGAAGATTATCCTGCAGTAGGTTGCCATTGCTTTCTGCGGTAGATTGGTTGCCAGCCAAGCTAGAGAACCCAATCTGTCCTGCTATTTGACCCATAACTGGTAAGAAAGACGGATTAATATCTTTCGTAAGGGTATTTGTGCGTAAGTGAATGCAATGGATTCAATTGGAATTCGAACTCGTTTCTCTGATTTCTCGTTCCGAGCCGATATCCACTGCACCACAACACACATAAAAAATGTAAGCCCTGGAAGTGAATAATATAAAACAGGTTATACAAGTACAATACCATAAGATCTGTCACACGCGCATCTGATTTTTTTGAGTTTTTATTTTATTTTATCGAATGTACAGTATAGCAGGGTCAGTTGGGTGTCGTCTTTGATAAAATAAAGCACCATCAAGCAATTAACTGAGCTAGAAATTTTAAATTTTTAGCAACGGCGAAACCAAAATTTTATTTATCAAATTCAAATGTGTTAAAAGATTGTACACCGGTAGAAGCCTCCCACCTACCCCCCCCCACCAAAAAAAAAACATTCTTACACAGGAAAATATAATGGGGCGGGATTAACAATTTTTTAATGTAAGGATGTGAGAAGGGGTAAGTTTGGCACTTAGAATATTAGGGTGTCGATCTAGGGAGAGTTCAGAGGATTTTATATATATATATATATATATATATATATATATATATATATATATGCCAATTGGTAGAGTCAAGAGTGTTCTGATTCATAACTGAAAGAAAGATGCGTATGCTTGAGTACCTACTGTTTCTAAAGTCTACGATTTCTCGATAGTGCACAATCAGCGGGCGAGAACGTAAATCGCGTATATATATTTCTATATATGCACCATATGTTTTTATACAATATATATATATATATATATATATATATATATATATATATATATATATATATATATATATATATATATATATATATATATAATGATATGCGCTAAAAAGTCTGCCTACTTCCACCGAACGCCCATAGCCCAAGGGTAGAGTCGCCGACTGACGCCATTTCGGTCGGGTTTCAATCCCGCGTAAAAAAGCAATCGGAGTCTAACTGTACTGATGAGCTGTGATACGGCGAAACAGATCTGTCTGCGGATGACTATATATATATATATATATATATGTACTGTAATGGTTGTTACAATGTTTTTATAAATTCATAGTATCATGAATTTATAAAAACATTGTAACAACCATTACAGTATAACGCTCTACATTTGTATCGACAACTCTTTATAGAAGTAAATGCATGAACAAAAGGTTAAACAACCTACGAGTTAGTTACAATATATATATATATATATATATATATATATTAAATCCAAAAGGCTGATCAGATAGGTAAATCCCAAAAGCCCTGTGCCTATTAATATTAACTTCATTAATATTAAAATTGATCAAGGTGGACGGCTCGATGCAAATATTACATTCTATTTACAGAGCCAAATATAAAAATTAAAACAAAAATTTCGGTATTCAAATACGTTGGATAGCTATTTCCACGAAGAAATCCTCGCTTCTTCACCAACGGTGAAACCAAAATTTTATTTATTCAAATTCAAATGTTTTAAAAGATTTTATACCGGTCAGTCACTTAAGTACAATACGTGATATGTCTCGAGAAAGATATGACTGCCTGGGCAGAAGATTATGCTGCAGTAGGTTGCCATTGCTTTCTGCGGTAGACTGGTTGCCAGCCAAGGCTATAGAACCCAATCTGTCCTATTATTTGACCCATAACTGGAAGAAAGAGATGGATTAATACCTTTCTCAAGGGTATACCGGTAGAAGCCCCCCCCCCCCAAAAAAAAAATCATCCATACACAGGAAAATATAATAGGGTGGGATTAACAGTTTTTGAATGTAAGGAAGTAAGAAGGGAAAATCGGACAGATATCTATGTCTCATATTATGCCTCTTGTGTGGGGGAGAGTTAAGTTTTCTAATATGAGACATAACTATCTGTCTGCTTACCCCTACTCACATCCTTACATTCAAAAATTGTTAATCCCAACCCATTATATTTTCCTGTGTATGGATGATTTTTTTTAGTGTGGGGTCGGGGCTTCTGCCGGTGTACAATCTTTTAACACATTTGAATTTGAATTAATAAAATTTTGGTTTCGCCGTTGCTGAAAAACGAGGATTTCCTCGTAGATAGGGCTATCCAACGGATTTAAATATCGAAATATTTTTGTTTTATTTATATATATATATATATATATATATATATATATATATATAGAAATCTAGAGAAGAAAATTTTAAAAACAGTTTACACTTCTTCTATATATGCGTTTCTCTTCAAAAATAAATTGAGTTGAGTACTTTCGGTGACTGGCGTGTGTATACACTGCTTATATACAAGACGTTAAAATTTTCTTTCTCGGATTTCGTGCGCCTATGGCTTAGGGGATAGCGACTCTGACTGAAACAAAATCGGTCGACTTTCGATCCCGGCCAAAGCAAGTGGATGTATCTAGCCACACTGATGAGCTGTGATAAAGCGAAACAGGCTTTTATGTGGATAACTAATATAATAAAAATTATATATTTATATATATATATGGATAAATAAAGAATACCTAGTGAGCCAGACAGACCTAGGTTTCACCTAAATCGATCGTCATGGAAAGCTGGCTAACTAGGAAAGAAACAAACGACATGGAAATTCAATCAAACCACGTGACCAAGAAAGAAGACACCAAACACAAATAGGGGAGAACTTTATTATAGAATACAAATTTAATTTTCAATTTCATATATTTTAAAATTTTTTTTAAAGATTAGTGAATGCAAAGAAGAAAACCAAAAAACTCGTATTTGCAATGCACTTCTCTATTTTCTGTAATAAACATAATTCATAAATATGGTGGCTCACTAGGTATCCTTTATTTATTCCGCTCTACCAAAGTACTGAGTGCGGTTTTTGTTAGTTGATTACTCGTATCGGGGTTTTCCATTTGGGCTACGTGCTGACTCGGTCCGAACCCTTTTGACTGATGTTCATGTACTTAGCTCTTTCTTTTTTAAAACCAATTCTCCCTTCTTCGTAGATTTGGGGAAGGTTTTTCGACACGAGTATAGTTATAATCTCATTTATCGATATACAGATATTGGAGGCCATGTACATTAACTCCAAACAACCCACACTTAATAAAATCACCTTTAAATCCGGCCATAACACATTACATTGCATTTGAATACATGGTTCTGTTGTCATTTCGCGCTATCACGCGGTGTGACGTCATAGAACAGCATTGCAAATTTGAGAACTGCGTTTGTTATTTTGGTAACTATTGCCGTTGCCTAGCGGAGTTTTATGTCAACACAAAATAAAATCGTCGGTGATGGTGGATGTTATTGTATTACCGTCTAAATAACCTCTATGAAGATGGCTCATGTGAGCCGAATCCTTAGAACCAAATTAATAAAAAATTATCCAAATGCTGGAGAATTTTTGTCTTTATTTTCAACTGAAATTAAAGCCAAAATACGACGTTTAGAACGGCTCATGATTAAGCATAATATACATTCATTGTCTCTTATATTTAACAGTAAATGTTTAGAAAATTATTTGCTGCCTCGATACACTATATATATATATATATATATATATATATATATATATATATATTTATTTATCTGTGAATTCTGATAAAATTTAGAGAGGAAATAGCCATTTTCAACATGTCAGTTTAAGACATGCATTGTCAACCCCGTTTAATCAAAGAGTGACGAAAAATTCTAATACCGGAAACGGGGGATAGTAAAAGAGGGGGTGGAGGATATTGGCTATTATAAGGTTAAGTTGGAGGAATCTTAGTAATAATTTCTCTTATGGTAGTGGGAGGCTTGTGGCTTGACATTGGGTTAGTAGTGATAGGTAGGAGGGAAAAGGTTACTGTTTCGCTATATTTAAAATAAATTCTACACACACACACACACACACATATATATATATATATATATATATGTATATATATATATATATATATATAGGTTGCTCGACTATCTTGGCAATTTTACAAATATTAATATTAATCTTTTGCAAAGCTTAGTATTCAGTCAGCTTCTAACGGCTACCATATGGAAAATAAATGAATTGCTCTATTTTCGTTAATATTGCTGAAGTCTCTGAACTGTTGCTGGAACACAAGACCAGAAATGTGTAAATGTAAATGTAATTTCTCTGCTAAGAATGTCTACGCTCGCACTACTTGATTGTGAATCTCTTTTCCGGCTTTTTGCTTTCAAGTTAACTTTAATCTTGAAATATTTGAATGCAATGTCAATCGTTATCTTCTGTCTTCTTAATTCTTGTTTATTTTATTGACTACTGTCCTTAATAGCAGTTTTCTCACTAACTCTTCCACACAGTAACGCCCTCTTGCGTCTTAGTGGCATTCTTGCCTTTTTTCTCTTTCACTTTTGCTTACAAACCACTCAGTCTCATTTTTTCAAGCCAACTTTGATTTTCAAATATTTAAATGCAATGTCAATCGTTATCTTCTGTCTTCTTAATTCTTGTTTATTTTATTGACTACTCTCCTTAATAGCAGTTTTCTCACATTCTCTTCCACACAGTAACGCCCCCTTGCGTCTTAGTGGCATTCTTGCCTTTTTCTCTTTCACTTTTGCTTACAAACCACTCAGTCTCATGGTTTCAAGCCAACTTTGATTTTCAAATATTTAAATGCAATGTCAATCGTTATCTTCTGTCTTCTTAATTCTTGTTTATTTTATTGACTACTGTCCTTAATAGCAGTTTTCTCACTAACTCTTCCACACAGTAACGCCCGCTTGCGTCTTAGTGGCATTCTTGCCTTTTTTTCTCTTTCACTTTTGCTTACAAACCACTCAGTCTCATGGTTTCAAGCCAACTTTGATTTTCAAATATTTAAACGCAATGTCAATCGTTATCTTCTGTCTTCTTCCTTTTTGATCTTTTATTGTCTTCTCTTCTTATTAGAAGTTTTACTTATATTCTTTTACACTCAGTAACTCATTGCGTTCTACTAGCCTTAGTGCTTTTTTCTCTTGCACACTTTTAATGTTATTTTGTTCCAGATTAATCGGCAGCCTGTTGTGTGCTTTACATCTCGTCCGTCAAACATAACGCACCGTCACCAGCTTCCGTGGTTCGCTGCTGCTGCACGTCGGCCGCCGTTTTGCCGTTGTCGTTGCCGCCGCCGAACAAGCTAACAAAGACTGCGACTACGATGACGCCGCCTCCGCCGCTGCGAAGCAGAGTCGAAAACCACGGTATGTGCTTTGTGGTGCAGTGGATATCGACTGAACGAAAAATCGGGGAGCCGATTTCGAATTCCAGTTGAATTGCTTGCATTCACTTACGCACAATTACCTTTGGGAAAGGTATTAATCCGTCTCTTCTCTACAGTTATGGGTTAAATAATAGGACAAATTGGGTTCTATAGTCTTGGCTGGCAACCAGTCTACCGCAGAATGCAATGGCAACTTACTGCGGGATAATCTTCCGCCCAGTCAGTCAAGTTTCTTTCGAGACATGATCGCCCAGAGCGTATATCACCTATGGCACTTCACTGACTGACTGTGCCAGGACATTTAATGTTGTATGAATAGTTCATTATAATAAAAATTCATTTAAACTACGTGTTTTAAAAAAGTTCTGACTCATTTTACTGAAAACAACTGCTGATACACTTTCAAGCGTTTTAAATTCGTTAATTCCTTATCTTGTTTTGTTAAAATTTCGTCATTTTCATGACTTTATTAACCTTCTTGGCTTCGGTAAATCATCTTTTTACTAAACCACTATATTTATCTAATAATAATACTAAAATTTCAAAATGATATCCCTACGGATACTAATACCAAATGAAATTAAAATGAAAAAAATATTCATCTAAAATCAATAATCGTTGGCAAAGATTCATTTACTAACAAAAGAAAACTTTCGAAGTAATATTATTTGTACTGTTAATGCATTAAAAACCAGTGAACCTAAAATTAATAATCGATGACGATACTTGATCTAATAATTGAAAATATATGATAATATTCTTCTTCTATGTTTCTTGTACTTTCAGGATGTAGACGATCTTGGTTTTCCATGTCTCCCTATCTATGGTGGCTCTTAGCACGCTTTCTCCTGTTACACTACACAACCCTCGTTCTGTCATCCATCTGCTAAGGCCCTTCAAATATGTTATCCGCTGCTTCCCCTGTCTCTTTTCCCTACTATCTCTATCAGGTTCTCCAAACCCTCCTTCCTCAATGCATGTCCCAGAAACCTTAGCTGTCTCATTATTAATTTCCTTTTCGTTTACATCCATTCATTGCTCACAAGCTCAATCCATGATGTCCGTAGCACCCTTCTGTAGAACCACATTTCAATTGCATTAAGTTTTTCGTTCATCTTTGATGATATTGTCCAGCATTCACTGCCATAGTACTCTCTTCTTTGTTTCTAGCAACATTAATACTTTACACAGCTTCTGGAACACGTCCTTTGCCATGCCAATTCGCCTTCGGATCTCTGTGTCGCATTTTCCATCTTCTGTTAGAACAGTTCCCAGGTATTTAAATTTTTGTACTTGCTTGATTTTAGTATCCCTCACCTGTATTTGTCATTTTGAGTTACTCTTTTTGCTGATCGAAGATTTACAGTCGGCATTTGGTTGGTCTGAATTTGTTTGTTGATTCCGAATGTGTTGGGTAAATTATCTGGTACATTCATGACGCTTACAATCTCCAATTGGTTGTGATAAAATCATGTGATGGTCGCTTAATAACGTCTTTTCATGGAGTGATGAAAATGATCAGTCCTTTAGTCAGTTTCCAGGAGTCAAATCGAGCTGTAGCTTAAAAATCAAACAAACAAATAACAGTAATAGAAAACTAATCAATCAATCAATCAATCAATCAATAATAATCTAAAACGAGATTGTTACTATTTCAACCTGTGGCTATAAAACAAATGAAATTACGATGAAAGAAATATGAATAAAAATTGAATAATTCTTAACAATACTTTATCTAATAATGATAAAAATTCAAAATAATACTACTGATAATAAAGAAATATTCGTCGAAAATAAAATAAAAAATTGACAAGGAGTTGTTTACTTACAAAAGAGATCTTTCAAAAAAAGAAATACAAACCAACAATTAACAGTTGATAACAATTCTTCATCTAACTGTTTAAAGTCTATCATAATATTACGACTAATATTACGACTAATATTACGACTAATATTATTAAAATTACTAATTCGGAGAATCACGTTCGAAATTCTGTTCGTCAGGATTTGCTTGTAGGTCCTGAAAGTGCTAAGTAAATCACCTAGTTTATATGACACTTAGTAAAAATTATCTAACATCTACATATATAGCAGGAATATTCTGCTCATGTTGCATTTGAATTTCGTAGACATTTTTTGCAGCTGTCTATTGATTTTTCGTAAGTCAAAGTGCTACACATCGTGACTTGTGTTGCCATGAACTGTCATTTATATCTACCTGACGATTATGTTATATAGCATTTTATACTATATAAAATTTATGCTATAAGGTTATATTATTATTATTATTATTATTATTATTATTATTATTATTATTTGGTTTTCTGACGTACATACATTTCCTTTTGGGTTCCAACCAAAGACCTAAGGTCAGAAATGGCTCATGACTTTTCCCACTGCTAATAGTTGTAAAACAAAATTTAAAAAATAAAGATAAAATCACGCACATTTTACTTAAATAAATTTCTTCATAATGGATGGGCTGTACTTATTATTATTATGTAATTTTTCATCATATTTCGATTTCTGCTTTGGTCTCACTACCAACCAAGTCTGCGGGGAGACCTAAGAGCAGGTCGTGGCATGTTGTTATGGCCCCATTTCATGTTTTTCTATCTTCCCTATCATCCCTAGCGTTACATAGATAAAGTTTTCCTTAGTGTGTGGGCTGTACTTAATAAGACAATTTTTTGTATATCTCTTAAGCTGGGGTTTCCAGGGATTCTTTCAATGTGTTGTTTTGTTCGATTTTTTATCATTTCAAGTGCACCTACTATCACTGGCACAACTCTTGTTTTCAATTTCCACATTTTTTCTATTTCAATTTCCAGGTCTTTATATTTTGACAGTTTTTCAAATTCCTTGTTGCTATGTTACAATCCGCTGGACAAGCCATATCAATTAATAGACAAGTTTTTTCTTTCTGGTTTTTAACAATAATGTCGGCCTATTTTCCTCAATTTTTCTGTCTGTGTAGATGGTGTAATCCCATAGAATGGTTACATCTTCTATTTCTGTAATCGGTGCTGGGTGATATTCATACCAGTGTTTGTTTACAGATTTTATTATTATTATTATTATTATTATTATTATTATTATTATTATTTAGTTTGTTTATTATTATTATTATTATTATTATTATTATTATTTTATTTCTTTGGATTTCTGTTGAATATACATTTTCTTTCGGGACCCAACCAGAGACCTGAGGTCAGAAATGGTTTCACGAATTTGCCAGTGCAATAAAAAAAAAACATCAGATCATACATGTTTTACATAGATAAATCTGTTCGTAATTTGCGATCAGTACTCATTACTAGTAATATACTTAATATTATACTCTCATTTTCAGAGGGTGTCTATGCAATTCCCGTTAATGACACTTGCTCTGGCACATTAAAGTTTGTTCATCACCCGCAAAACCCACCCCTTGTCTATACTGTAACTATGCCAAAAGGATCTTCAATTTCAAAAATACACAATCTATCTATCTATCTATCTATCTATCTATCTATCTATCTATCTATCTATCTATCTATCTATTCTAGTATAGTAATATCTATCTATCTATCTATCTATCTATCTATCTATCTATCTATCTATCTATCTATCTATCTATCGTCATACCCTTAATTTTTTAAGCGTATATATATATGGTAGGCTAATATTTTTCCGTTCTAATCAATAAAATTTCTTTAATTCGTGCAGGTTTTGAGGAATCCTTTGAATTTTCAGTTTTTATAAAAAAGCGGTTGTAAACAAAAATCATGATTGCATATATAGTGGTGAATATTATATATATATATATATATATATATGTGTGTGTGTGTGTGTGTGTGTCTTGTGTATATATACTTGTGTATATATACTTGTGTATATATATATGTGTGTGCATATATATACGTAGGGGCGTATATAAATATATGTAGTTGTCTATATATATGTGTGTGTCTCTCTGTGTGTATTTATATATATGCAGGTGAATATTATACATATGTGACTTTATATATATATATATATATATATATATATATGTAATTGTGTATATATACGTGTGTATATGAACTTATGTTTATAACTGTATATATATATATATAAGTGTATATACAAGTATATATATATGTTTGTGTATATATATATATATACACACACAATATGTATGCATGTATGCATCTCTGTGTTATGTGTGTGCTTCTGTTTGAGTATATATATATATATGTGCAAGTTTTATAGATATATATATATACTTACACAGACCCAGACACAGAATCTCTCTCTCTCTCTCTCTCTCTCTATATATATATATATATATATTCGTGTGTATCCATATGAAAGAATAATTCTGCTTACGTTGTAGTTTGTTTCATTGATAGTTTTTGCTGTGCTCGGCTGATATTTCAACTGAGAAGTCGTCGTGCCTTGCCTCGTGTATTGCATTGCCACGAAGTGACACTTTGATTTCCATCTAGAATTACAAAGTGTGTCTTCTGCCTAGAATTACGAAGGCACTATCAAAACAGACTGTCACATGTCAGTCATGATAACTCGATCATCCTTTGCCACAGGTAGAGGGACAAAACAAAAAAAAATGATTTGTTTGTTTAAGTTCTCCAGAAAAGTTACCACATTCTCTTTTGGTCTATATACTACTAGCAGTATAGCCCGGCGTTGCTCGGGTGTAATGAAAACTTTGAAACTAATCCATGGTCCTGGAGCTCAGACTCTTTGGACGTTGGCACAAAAGACTAAAAAGCAATAGTTATTTCCAGTTAAAGCGAAACCGTAGACTGAAAGAAAAATGAATGGATGTAAATCAAATTTTGGTTTCCTGGCATCAATATAAAATTTTCTGCAATATTGTAAGAACTGCAACCTTGAAACTTCTGAATATTGTTTTTTATGTCTTTGTCTATGAGTGTATCAAATATGATTAAAATCGAACCACTCCTTCTATAACCCGATTTATTCGATTATCGATTTTCGATATTTATCTGGGGTACCTCGACACAAAACCTAGCTAAGAACACTCGCAGACGCTTATAGTGCAACTGTGTAAATGTTCAAGAAAATTGGTTCAGCCGTTTCGGAGTCTATAGGTAACAGACACACACGCACACACACACACACACACAGACACACACATACACAAAGTTCCATTTATTAATAAGTTACACCTAAATTTTTGCTTAAAGAGCTAATTGAAGCTATCTTCTAATATTTACCGTGTTCCTCGAAGCGTCAGGCATTTAAGGTTCTCCATAGTTTCCTGTCATTTGTAGCCCTTAGTGAATGAGTTTTAATGACTTATCACATTTAAACTAGAGTTTCCGTACGATTTGTGAAGTTAAAGTCTAACCTTCTTCTTCTTCTTCTTCTTCTTCTTCTTCTTCTTCTTCTTCTTCTTCTTCTTCTTCTATGTGTCATGTCTCTTTAAGACGTAGATGATCATGGCCTTCCACTTCTCCCTATTCCTGTTGACTCTTTCACTTTCACCTATTTCCCCACCCAAACCCCCGCCCTACAATCCACCTTCTCAGGCCCGTCAAATATGTTATCCGCTGCTTTTTCCTGTCTATTTTTCCTTCTATCTGACCTGTGAGTATCAGATTTTCCAAGCCTTTCTTCATCATCAACATGTCCCAAAAACTTAAGCTCTCTTTTCCAGATGCTCACTATTAATTTTCTTTTCGTTTCCATCCTTTCCAAAACCTCATGATTGCTCACATGCTCGATCCGTGATATCCTCAGCATCCTTCTGTAGAACCACATTTCAGGTGCTTCAAGTTTTTCCTTCACCTTTGATGATATTGTCCTGCATTCACTCTCATATTGAAAAAAAAAGACTTCGCAATTCAGAAGTCTAAAATGTTAATTTTGGGAATCCGAGAGCATGCGTCTTCTTAATCATTCGCCGTGTCCCATCAGGACATAAGCGATCACTGACTTCCACTTGACTCTGTCTCTTGTCGCTTTCAATATTTTTTTCTTGGTTTCTCTTCCAAAACCGGCTCTGCCATTTATTTGCTCAGATCTAACAAGTACGTCTCGCACTGCTTTCTCCTGTCTCGCCTTCCCTTTATCCGACCTGTGAGTATTAAATTTTCCAGGCCCTCCTTCCTCATTACGTGTCTCGGGAACCTCATTTGTCTCTTCCTGGTATTAAGTATGAATTTTCTTCTGGTTTGCATCCTTTCTAACATCTCATCGTTGCACAGGTGTTCAGTCCATGGTATCCTCTGCATCCTTTTGTATAACCACACTTTTTCTGCCTCAAATCTCTTCTTCATCCTTGATGAGATCGTCCAGCATTCACTTCCATACAGAAGGACAGACATTACATAGCAGTTCAGCACTATTTTCTTTGTTTTCAGTAAGATTTTTTTCAGTACTCAGATTAGCTTCTGAAAAGCGTCTTTGGCCATGCCAATGCGTCTTTGGATCTCCGTGTCGCATTTTCCATCCTCTGTTAAAATACGTCCCAGGTATTTGAATTTCTTTACTTGTTTTATTTTAGTTTCTCTGACTTGTAATTTGTATATTATGCTCTTCTTTTTGCTGATGAACATGCATTCAGTTTTCTTGAAGTTTATGCTCAGTCCTTTCTTCTCATTTTCTTATGTAGAAGGTCCTGCATTTTCTCTTCTGTGTCTGCTATCATCTCCGTGTCATTCGCGTATCTTACATTGTTGAGATTCAGTCAGTTAAGTGCCATACGTGATACACGCTTGGGCGATGATGTCTCGACAGAGACATGACTGACTGGGCAGAAGATTATCCCGCAGTAGGTTGCCATTGCTTTCTGCGGTAGACTGGTTGCCGACCAAGGCTATAGAACCCAATCTGTCCTGTTATTTAACCCATACCTGGAGGGAAGAGACGGATTAATACCTTTCCCAAGGGTATTTGTGCGTAAGTGAATGCAATGAATTCAACTGGAATTCGAACTCAGCTCCCCGATTTCTCGTTCCGAGCCGATATCCAATGCGCCACAACGCACATCCTTGAGATTCACATCGTCGAAATTCAAAAATTGAATCAACGTCACGCTGGTGTCGATATTTTCCTGAAAAATTATTTTAAAAGAAAGATTTTATAAATTTCAACCAAAAGTAGCATTAGATGCTGAATGTTCACTCATAAGGAAACGGTTTATATTGCCTTTAGAAATGAGAACATATGTTACACTTTGTACACACACGCAGTGATGTCATATGGCACATATAGGCACATAATTGCCGGTCCCCTTATCAAACATCGCGCTGGCACCGATATTCCTCCTAAACCTGCCTTAGGTTTGGAATCCATGATACCAAGCAACCCTCAATCATTTGTTGTGCTCTGTCCGAAGATAGAAACACAATTGAGGGATAAAATATAGTTTGTCAGCGTGAAGCAGATACTACACTTTTATCTCAGCCAGTTGAAGCACCAGTTCCCTCTCGTTTACCGAATTTAAGCAACGTCGAACCTGCTTAATACTTAGATGGATAACAGCTTGAGAATATCAGGTGCTGTAAGCTTGGATGTGCAGGTGATGTAATAAATAACGTCTCAGAATTGTAAATAGCAGATCTGTGTTCCAATTCCAGTCGTGTTTCTTATATCTCCTGTTGCGTAAATACACCGTCAAAAATATTGAGTCCACTGAGTCTTCCCCAGATAGGGGTTAATTGGTAAGAGTAATTCACAATTATTTTTTAAAAAATCTTATAATATAAATATATTCTGGCTTTAAATAACCTGAAAAAGGTTGATAAGCCGTAAATTTCATTTAAAACTAAACTTATCTCTACTAATCATCTAAGAGATCTCTTTCTTTCTTTCATCAGCATGGCTGATGCTAACCTCCAAGAGAGTTACTCGTAGTACTCTCTTAGGCTAAAGTTCTCTACTAACAAGAAGTGGAAAAATTATATCAAACCTACTGCTTGGTCAGCTTCCAATAAAGTTGCTTCCCTTTGTCGTGTGAGACAGTTTTTCTCTCCTTAATCTATCTTGATTATCTATAAATCGACCATTCTTCAAGCTTTTTTTAATTTTTTATAATCATATCACCCCAAGCAAGGCATTTTACTGCCACTGTTGTGCAGGGGGTTACATAGGAGGAAACGTATGAGAAAGAGTGACAGGTTATAGGTGGTGACAGGAAGTGGGTAAGAGAAGGATGAGAATACTGATGAGAGTGGAGTGGACGGAGGAAGGAGTATGAGTGAGAGGATGCAAGTTAGTGAGATAGGAGATGACTTTTGACTTTACATTAAAATTCCTGGAAATTGTAGCTTTCGGGGAAGCAAGTAAACGGAAGGGAATTCCACAGACAGGAAGTGCAAGAAAAGAAGCTGATGGAGTAGAATTTTTGTTTACATTTTATTGGATTCAGAGTAAAAGTGTGGAACCTACTTGCTAATCTTGTGGCTCGAGTAAGTTTATATATAGATATATAGATATAGATATGAATATACGAGGGTCATTCAATAAATAAGGTGAATCTTTTCGGTATAAGGACTTCTAATACAGATAGAAGCTTACTTTTTTTTAATTTTTTTTTCCTTTACTTCTTTTTTAAAGGGATTTAATTTTTTTGCAGAGTGAAAAAAAACTTTTAGAGTTTTGGAGATTAACAAAGATGGCCGACAAAGAAGCATGCTGCAGGATTGAACAGAGGTCAGTTATCATGTTTTTGGTTGCTGAAGGATGCAAATCAGTTGAAATTCATAGGAGGACGTTAACAGTTCCAGCCAAAAATAAATGTCTAGAAGTGGGCTAAGTTATCTACAAAAAATGTCTACAAATGGGCTAAATTGTCTACAAAAAGTGGGCTAAATTGTCTACAAAAAGTGGGCTAAATTGTCTACAAAAAGTGGGCTAAATTGTCTACAAAAAGTGGGCTAAATTGTCTACAAAAAGTGGGCTAAATTGTCTACAAAATATCTACAAAAAATGTTTACAAGTGGGCTAAATTGTTTAAAAATGTTTGAAAGTGACGATAAAGTCAAAAGTGCTGTGAGCGATTGGCTGAGACATCAGTCCAAAATTTTTATGCTGAGGGAATACAGAAGATTGTGCACAGATGAGAAAGGTGTGTAACACTGCTGGGAGACTAAGTTGAAAAATAAAAAAAAATGTAAATTTCTATCTGTATTAGAAAAATTCTCCTTAGAAATATTCACCTTAGAAAAATTCACCTTATTTATTAAATGAGCCTCGTATAAATTCATTTATATCTAAACTTATTTATAAATGAAACTTTGTGTGTGTGTGTGTGTGTGTGTGTGTGTGTGTGTGTGTCTGTTGTTTGTATCCGTTACCTATAGACTCTGAAACGGCTGAACCGATTTTCTTGAAAATTTACACAGTTGTACTATAAGCGACTGCGAGTGTTCTTAGCTAGGTTTTGTGTCGAGGCACCCCCGATAAATATCAAAAATCGATAATCGAATAAATTGGGTTATGGAAGGAGTGGTTCGATTTTAATAAAATTTGATACACTCATAGACAAAGACATAAGAAACAATATTCCGAAGTTTCAAGGCTGCAGTTCTTACAATAGTGCAGAAAATTTGATATCGATACTAGGAAATCAAAATTTGACATATATCCATTCATTTTATTTCAGTCTACGGTTTCGCTTTAACTGGAAACAATTATTGCTTTTTAGTCTTTTATGCCAACATCCAAAGAGTCTGAGCTCCAGCACCATGGATTAGTTTTAAAGTTTTCATTACACCCGAGCAACGCCGGGCTATACTGCTAGTATTCATATAAGCTTAGACTATTGCTGACGCATATTCCCCAGAGCTTTTATTTTAAATCTAAAAATCCTTGATAAAATCCAAAGAAGAAACGACAGTGAGTGGTTCTGGTCTAGAGTCTCGGCTTTAGTTGTAAACTTACTTCCCAATGTATTTTCTATAAACGTTATTCACGATAAAAATTCGCCTGATCTCTTGGTACCCGCGCTTTATTAATTTAATAGCAGTACTGATTTGGTAATTCGGTCTCATCAATTTACAAAGAATGGGACGTAAGACAAGGATGTGTTTTTTCACCGGATCCATTCAGCCTGTACAGCAAAATAATTATAAGATAGGATTCGTCATTGGTGGTCACAATCTCTACAATATAAGATACACGGACGACACACTGTTGATAGCAGACAGGAAAAGAAAAATGCAGGACCTCCTACAGAAGGTAGCTAGAGAAAGCAAGAAGAAAGGACTGAGCATAAATTAAAGAAAACTAAATATATGATCATCAGCAAAAAGAAGAACCCAAAATGCCAAATATAGGTCGGGGAAATTAAAATAAAACAAGAAATTTAAATACCTGGGAAGCGTTTTGACAGAGGATGAGAAGTGTGACATTGAGATTCAAAAGGCATTGACATAGCCAATGACGCATTTCAAAAGCTAACCAGAGTACTGAGAGACAGGAAAATCTCATTGGAAACAATAAATAATGTGAATCTTTTCGGTATAAGGATTTCTAATATAGATAGAATCTTACTTTTTAAAAAAATTTTTCTTTGCTACTTTTTCAAAGGGATTTAATTTTTTTTGCAGATTTCATAAATAAAAGAGTGCTAGAATGCTATGGTGATTTTCTAAGCACAGCTTAGATGTGACACAATGCCGAAAGTATGCAACACCTAATGAGAAGTGCTAGAATGCTATGTGATATCTGTTTTTCTGTGTAGCAGCGAATAATGGACATCCTCTTCAGGAAAGAAGAGGTCGGCAGCAAAATTGTAGTTTTACTGAAAGATGCCGAGGATACCATGGACCGAGCACGTGATCGAAGACGAGATGTTGGAACGGGTGCAAACGAGAAGAAAACTTACAAACTACAGAGACAGCTGAGGTTTCTGAAACTAGTACTGTGGAAGGACGGTTTGGAAAATCTGATATTCACTGGAAGGATAGAGGGAAAGAGAGACAGGGGAAAGCAGCGCGTGAAATATTTGGGAACTCATAGTCAAGGCTAGGACCCCTAATAGCTTAAGAGATAGGTGTAATCTATTATGATTAGGGCTGCAAGGCATGTTCGAACTATGTGTTTGGAAAGTGGAGAGTCCACTGGATATGGGAAACTAACGTTACCCAACGTTAGCGTAATTACCCAATGGTTCTATATCTATAAAAGATAATTTAATTTTCTTGTTTGAATTGGTCTGTGTCCGAGAGATTGTTGCAAAAATACACAATATATATATATATATTTTTTTCTTTCCTCCGAACCTCCCCTTCCCCAGTTGGGTATGCTGGTTGGTTAGTCTTTGCTTGGTGTGTCTATTTATTTGGTTAATCCCTGGTCTGCCGTTGCGCGAAACCGCGGTAGGTCTTGGCGATCTTGTGATTTTTTCACGTGTGTTTTTGCTCTACGTTACTTCCTCTTTGTTAATTCGAATTGGTTAGTTTGTATCGAGCACTTTACATTCTTTGTGGTTGGTTCCGTTTGAGGGTTTTTTTTTCTTTGCGGTGAGGTACTGTATGTATTGTCGGTACCCCGCGGTTTTCTTTTTTTTTTCCCTCTTGTCCAACGCTTTATAGCGACGGACAGTAACGGAGTTAGATTCTGCCGGTTATTTGTGGTCCTTAAGGTTTGCTTTTGTAAAATTTTAGGATCTAGATACGTACAGAGTCAGTTTTATTATTATTATTATTATTATATATATATATATATATTATTTAAATACTTTAATCCAAGCAGAAGAAGCAGGAAGGTAAATTCCAAAACCCGATCCTAATTAATATTAAATATTAAATTTTAATATTAAAAAATGATACAGGAGGAGAGCTCCACGTAATAATAAAAATTACGGCAATTCAACACGCCGTCTGTTCAGTTTACTTTACTGTCCTCTTCCCCTTTTTGCGAACCCAGACGATATCATTTTTTCCCTTCTTTTTATTTTTTATTTCTTTTACAATTTCTATTTATGAGTTGAAAAGAGAAAATAGACATAATTTACTCCAAATTATCTCCAGTTTCGGGATAGCATTTGTTGCTGAGGTGATGTGTTATCCCCTTCGGGGATTTCATGTCAAACTTGTCATTCAACATCTTTGAAAAAATTTAATTTAAATTATATATATATTGTGTATTTTTGCAACAATCTCTTTTTTGTGAAATCTTTATACTCAATCCTTTCTTCTTGCTTTCTCTAGCTACCTTCTGTAGAAGGTCCTGCATTTTTCTTTTAATAAATTCACCTGTAAAATCTAAACTGCAGAGAACCAGTGTTGTTAACGAATTTATATGTCCTTTGAAGAACTGTGTTCCTTAACTATCCAAAAATGGATGAAGGAGCAGGGTTTGAGAGAGACACCGAGAGCAAATATATGCAAATACAAGTGGCGGGGTTAGCGGCGGTCCATAAAAAGAAAGAGTTGTAACCTTCAGTCCCATGCTAATAGTTTCTTTTGTCTCGCTTTTAGAACTCCCTTCCAACTCTATGCCCTCGGAACCAACATTCATCTTTAAAAATTTAAATGCAATATCAGTCATTACCCACTATTTCCTGATTACCCTTCCTTTTTTTTTTCCAGTTCCTTGGCAATGTTTCTGTTTTATATATTCTTCCCGGCCCAGTAAACCCCTGTCTCAGCGGCTTTACTGCATTCCTTGGTGTGAATTTGCTTTTTAAAAAGTATCCTTTTTTGCTTCACTTTCCTTAAAACTTCGTTATTACTCATGCCCAGTCCCTGGTACTCCATCTCAGCACCCGGATGCAGAACGACAAATCTTTTTACCTCAAGTTATCTCTTCATCCGTTAGGCAACGATGCGGCATCCATTGCCCTGCAGAAAGATAGATATTGCCTGACAGTTTTGATGGAATTGACAGTTATGCAAATACCCGACAACCCATTTAACCCAAGCGACCAATGTTCAGTCAAATGAATTGGCCTTCGATAGAGTGAGAGTTAAAATATCCTTTCATTCGTCTAAAACCATTCACACCTTCAGTGAGTTAGTGTATCCCCTACGAGAAAACAATCCATAAAAGAAAATAAAGAATAATAATCAAAAAATGGTAGAAAGATTTACATTTACCAATGATGCTAAGAGTAGAAGGACCATAAATATGATTGCTCCAACTGGGTTTCGTCAAAAGAAGGCGATGTTGAAGTGTAAAAAATAACTACCATTCCGTTTCATTCTCATTCTACTTCTCACTCAAAAGTGTAGAACCATTGGGTAATTACGCTACCACTGGGAAACGTTAGTTTCCCATGTTTAGTGGACACTCGTTCCGCTTTCGTAACACATCGTCCGAACATGCCTTGCAGCCCTAATCATGAAGTAAATAATTTGGTCATTCCAACTCAACGCAAAGCTGACATGAGCTGGATCATATTAAACATCCTCAACCTTGCTTATTACTACTTACTTCTGTACCAGAAAATAAAGCGGAATTACCCAAGAGACTCCGAAAAGTTTGTTTCACTTCTTCTCCTTCCTCTTCTTCTTCAGTATATATATATATGCGACGATTTTTTAAAAATCTATTCATTTGTCTATTCATATCAATCATTTTTTTAATAATCCCAAATATTTCATTAATATCATTCGCTTTACTTTTGTATTTTGCTCCAGTTTTTATCTATTCATTTATCTTTAAAATCCCCATAGTTTTTTAATCAGAAATATTACCGTAATATCATTCATTTTAATTTTAGTTATTTACATATCTACTGTATTCGGTACGATTTTCGATTTTTTTTTAATAGCATATTCCTTCATCCCTATGGAATGGTATCTTCCACATCGTAATTTATGTATTTATCTTAGTATATTTAATGAGTTTTTTTTTACTATCTAGTTATTTAGTTATTTTAACCATTCATCTTCACATTAATATCACGAAAAATCAATTTATTTTAATTTATATATTTCCGGATATTTACTGGAACCATGTACATATTATGATCACTGGACATTCATTTATTTGTGGACGACCTTATTCAAGAATTTTTCCACTTCTGTGCAACCAAAACATCTTGCATTCCAATAACGTAGCAAATAGAGATTAGGACACAGGCCGGGGCCTGATCAACCTTTGCTGGGTCAACCTGGGGGAGAAGGTATGATGTTTTTAAAGGACCGAAACCGTCAATGAACCAGGGTAACATCACTGATGATGTGTCCTAACTGCATCTAAATGATGTATTTTTCAAATTCAAAAATATAGGCGGTAAAAATCTAAGCAGGATTGGTATAATCCGAGAGAAGGTTGGTAAATAATCCAGGAGGATCCTTAATATCGTTAAAACTGATCCAATAGAGAGCTCAATGCAAACCAATTCAACTTACAGAGCGGATATTTATTTATTTATCCGGAAATTCAGATAAAACTTAATGGGAAAATAGCCATTTTTAACATGTCATTTTATGGCATGCATTCTTTGAGCCCTTATAAACAAACAGAGAATGAGGAAAAATTCTAAGCCCAGAGGTTAGCTTAGGTAAAGGAAGAGGTTGGGATGTATTAGTTTTCATTAAATTAGTAGTAATTCCTCCTTGGTAGTGAGAGTTATGTGGCTTGACCCTTGAGCTAGTAGTGGTAGGTGGTGGGGATGTAACTGTTTGGCCAACTTTAAAATTAAAAAAAAATTTTATTGGGACTAATTGGGGGGAATAGGATAATTATTGTAATTTATACTTATTTCTATGGCGACACATACTCATGATCTCCCTTCGTTTTTTAAGGAGTATATTTTGGTCTTGAAATTTTTAAATTTAAATTTTTTCTGTCAAACATAGATTACACCTATCTCTTAAGCTATTAGGGGTCCTAGCCTTGCCTATGAATTCCCATATATATATATATATATATATATATATATATATATATATATATATATATACTACCGGCCATAATTTTTAATCATATCACCCCAAGCAAGGCGATAACGCCACTGATGCGCAGGGGGCTACGTAAGGGTAAAAAGAATGGAAAAGAGAAAGCCGGAAACCACATCCTAAACAGGGAACAAGGGAAGGGCCTCTTCACCTGTTCAATAGACGTGGGTGGAGCGTGAACTGGGCGATAGTTTACTCTATCTACTCCAATTGAATATATATATATTGTGTAATTTTGCAACAGTCTCTCTTTTATGAAAATTCGTCCAGTCTGTAGTTAGTGCGTATTTGATTTTAGTAAAAAATATGAATGTTATTGTTTTTGTCCACGTGTTTGTAGTTGCCATTGGTTACGTTTTGAAGAAAAAGTTTGATATGGTCGTCAAGTACATAATTTGGAAAGCCGTTGTTGGCATATCAAACGCTTTTTTTTTTACCAGGACGAATCCTAACTTTACAATATCATCCGAGATTATGTAACACCGACCAATTCAAACAAGAAAATTAAATTATCTTTTATAGAAAGTCCAAAACTGTCAACCTCATTATCAATATTAATAATAATTCACCTGTAAAATCTAAACTTTAGAGAACCAGTGTTGTTTACGAATTTATATGTCCTTTGAAGAACTGTGGTCCTCAACTATCCAAATTTGTGAACGATTAGATTGTCTATACCGCCACAAAATTGACAAGAAAATTGACGGACCTATACGTGATTTACTTGTTGATAATACATGCATCCACGTGCAAAAGAAGATAAAAATAAAGGGAGCATTACTAATAAAAAGAGCAATCCTACAGTTAATAACATCGATCATGAACATGGTAACAATGTGCTAACCGCGTTTGGAACTTAGCATACTCACGACTCTATATACATATAACAAAATTAATTCTTGATAATGGCTAAAAGTATAGCCGAAAGCGCTTGAAAGTACATAACATTTCGATAATTCTGATATAACTAGCAGAACCCGTGAAATTTCCACGGAAGGATAATTATAATTTCCTGGAAAAATTTTACTTTGTCATACTACAAATGATAGTAACGTCTTCAAACATAAAGATATTAGAAAATAAAATACCGATAAGACAGTGTATAATTTTCTTAAAACATCTATACAAGTAATGCCCATAGAAGCTACTTTAAGCGGCGTATGCACAGACCTTAACCAAAATACTGTACGCTATTTTGTGAGAGATTTTGAAAGAAATGTTTTTGTTTATTACTGAAAAATACTGTGTTCATTGTAAACAGAAAAGACCAACTGAGTAATGGCCAAGGGTGTAGAGGCCAGAAATTTCGTTATTGGGTCGCGGAATACGACAACTTCCTATTTTTACTATATTGCACAGTACACAAACATATACACACACGCACACAATTACTGCTACAACCACCAGCTTAAGCTGCTACTGCTAAGGTAATGCTATAGGCTCTCTCCTCCTACTCTCTCACTCTTAACTGCCCATCGGTTTGGCAAAGGGAGAAAAAGGCTGAGATTAGAAAAAGATAGAGGGGAAGGAAAAGCTCGTGTAGAGAGTAAGTGTGTTATCATTTTCAGTGGCGTAACGGACGGAGGAACTAAGTAACTAAGTAATTAAGGAAGGAACAAGCAGAATTATTATATGATTTTAGTTCTGAAAAGAAAAAAAAATCATTATATCACCTGAAAAATTATATAAAAACTATAATGATAATAAATTGTCTGCCATCTTCCTAAATATACCGTTTCAACACCCTGTAACCCCACCACTACCAGCTCTATCCTGTTCCACTTTGTGACCGTTGTTAACCTGGCCCCTTCCACACTTTACCCCAGGGCCTTCGCCATTTGGAACAAAACAATATCGCTGACGTGACGTAGAGTCTCTATTAGAGATCCTATGTCGAAATGTACATCCGAATTTTGAATTTTGAAAGTTTTCTCTAATTTATATTGGCTCTGTATTCTTAATACATTGAGCTCTCTGCCTGCATCATTTTTTAATATTAAAATTTGTTAATATTAATTAGGATCAGGTTCTTGGAATTTACCTTCCTACTCTTCCACTTCGGATGAAAGAAAAAGAAAAAAAATTACATACATATATATAGTCATTCACAGAGAGTCCTGTTACGCTGCAACACAGCTTTCAATGTGGAAATGTACACTTCGTAGATTGTAATTTTTACATGTTCTAAATTATAATTTATAATAAATATTCATGACTCTATTTCTATATTGAGCCCTGTTTTAATTAATATTTTGAACGTTGTTAATATTTTCTTCGTTCTTTATTCACTTGGATACACACACACACACACACACACACACACACATATATATATATATATATATATATATATATATATATATATATATATATATATTAAAAAAGGATTAATTCAAAGATGTTGAATGGCCATTTCGATATGAAGATCCCCACGGGGGACGACACATCGCCTCAGCAACAGAAAAAACCTTTCAGAAACTGGAGAAAAATTAGTCTACTTTTCCTTTTTAAATAGATTGCAAAGAAATTTAAAAATAAATAATAAAATAAAATAAAATAAAATAAAAATAAAAATAAAGGGAAAGAAAAAGAAAAAGAAAACGAAAAAGAAAAAGAAAAAGATAGAATAAAATCAAATAAATAAGAAAAGAAAAAAAATTGACATCGTCTGGGTTCGCAAAAAAAGGGAGAATGTAACTAAAAATTAACAGACAGCCGTGTTAAATCGACGTAAGTTTAAGCAACAGGGAAAAAAGGTGGTAAGAGAGATAAAAGAAGGAAGGGAGGGAAAAAGAAAGAAACTAAAGAAAAAAAATTTTTTAAATATTACAGACGCTGGACAAATTCAAAAACATAATTTCCCCAAAACGTTGAAGTATTAGAAAAAGGCCTTTACTTAAAAAGGCATAATTATTAATAAAAGGGAATAAAAAGATATAGGATTTAAAATAAAATTATTTAAAAAAAAATTAGGTCATTTGAAATTAAACTAAATAAATATATATATTTGCTCTGTAATATTTTATTACATGGAGCTCTCTTCCTGTATCATTTTTTAATATTAAAATAAATTTTTAATATTAATTAGGATCGGGTTTTTTGGAATTTACCTTCCTGCTTTTTTCCCTTGGACTGAAGTATCTGAATTAAAAAAAAAAATATATATATATATATATATATATATACTCTGATTATCTTTTATATAAAAGTAATGGGTTTCTTGGATGTGCGTCGTGGTACAGTGGATATCGGCTCGGAACGGGAAGCCGAGTTCGAATTTCAGTTGAATCCATTGTATTCACTCACGCGCAAATACACTTGGGAAAGGTATTAATCCGTCTCTTCCTTCCAGTTATGGGTTAAATAGCAGGACGGATTGGGTTCTATAGCCTTGGTTGGCAACCAATCTACCGCAGAAAGCAATGGCAACCTACTGCGGGATAATCTTCTGCCTAGTCAGTCATGTCTCTTTCGAGACATGATCGCCCAAGCGTGTATCACGTATGGGACTTAACTGACTGAATGGTTTTCTTAATTATTAATCCGACGGAGTTTTATCACCTTAAAAGTTATTTTTAATGGGTACATATATTTGAGTAGGGGCTCAGTTTATTTAATAAACGGTATAATTATTTGTGTCTATCGGCCTGAATATTTCGAGAATTTTTTTTCGAGAAAAATATCGTACATCATATGCCACGTTAATAGCTTACAGCTTTTTCTTACGGGTCTCGCAAATCGACCCGAATCTACACAGTGTCAATATATGTATTCTCAATACAGCCTTGGTGTAATATCTGAAGATATGCAATCGATAATTGAAAATTACTGGCAAAGAAAGCAACGCTTTCTTAGTCTCAAATGTTCATTTTTTAACCGATTTTTTTTTCTTTGGATGATTGATTCTTCTCGAACATTTTGCTTGAGATTAAACACTTTTCCCGGAGGAATTTTCTCCCGTCATTCAAGATTTGTTTTTTCTTAGACACACACACACACACACACACACACGTGTGTATATATATATATATATATATATATATATATGTGTGTGTGTGTGTGTGTGTGTGTGTGATTTACGGTTTATGTTATTTTTTTCTTTTTTGACACTCATTTCTTTCTGCTCGAAGGTCGGACATTTATCGAGAATTTCACGCTTTGATGTCCGGCTCTTACTGTTCGCCTCTTACATTGAGCGATGCCTTGCGCTAAACATTAAATGGCACCGTCATATTTGCAAAGAAAGGAACGAAGTTCGTTAAATCATCAAGAGGCTAATTAGTGCTATTCACACCAACAGTGGGAGGAAGAGAGGAGCAATAACAGCTTTTTTTTCTCTCTTGTCCATATGTAATTTTCTTTTTCTTCCTTTCCGTTTTTCATTCTTTTCGTTTTTTTTTTCCTGCTAGTTTTTAATTCATTTTTCTTCAACTCTCTTTCTTTCTTGGTTTTTCCCCCTTTTGTTCGTTGTTTATGCACGTTGATGTTTTGTTTTTAGATTTTCAGTGTGATTTTGTGTGTGTGTGTGTGTGTGTGTGTGTGTGTGTGTGTGTGTGTGTGTGTGAGAGAGATATCATCTCTTTCTTTCTTTCTTTCTTTCTCGACGTTGATGTTTTTGTTTACTTCTTTTGGTCTTTGGGTTTCGCTTTCGCTTTTTTTTCTCTTTTTTTGCTCATCTTTCTTTTTCTGTTTAATCATCTATGAGTTTTTCTCTCACAGTTGCATTTCTTTTCTTTCATTTTCATTTCCTTCTTTCTTTCTTTCTTTAATTCCTTCAGTCTTTCTTTTTTCTTTTTCCTTCCTCTTTCTTGTTTTTTCTTCTTCTTGTTTCTTTCTTTCTTTCTTTTATTTTTCTTTCTTATTTTCTTTTTCTTTCTTTCTTTCTTTCTTTTTTATTCTTTCTTTCTTTCCTTTTTCTTTCTTCGTTTCTTTTTCTTTCTTTCTTTCTTTCTTTCTTTTCTTTTCTTTCTTTCTTTTTCCTTTCTTCTTTTCTTTTTCTTTCTTTCTGTCTTTCTTTTTTCTTTCTTTCATTCTTTCTGTCTTTAATTCTTTCTTTAATTATTTTATATTTGTTCTTTTTGTTTTCTTTTTTTCTTTATTTCTTTCTTTATTTCTTTCCTTCCTTTTTCTTCTTTCTTTTCTTTTTCTTCTATCTTTTTCTTTTATTTTTTTTCTTTATTTTTTTCTTTCTTCTTTTCTTTTTTCTTTCTTTTTTCTTTCTTTCTTTCATTTTCTTTCTTTCTCTCTTTTTCTTTCTTTCTTTCTTTATTAATTTATTTCTTTCCTTCTTTCTTTTTCTTTCTTTCATTTTTCTTTCCTTCATTATATCTTTCTTCTTTTTTCTTTCTTTCTTTCATTTTTCTTTCCTTCCTTCTCTCTTCCTTTTTTTCTTTCTTTTTTCTCTTTCGTTTTTCTGCCCTTCCATAATTTTTCTTCTTTCTTTTTTCTCTTTCGATTTTCTTCCCTTCCTTAATTTTTCTTTCTTTCTTTCTTTCTTTCTTTCTTTCTTTCTACTGACCATTCGCTTGTGTTCCATTTCTTTCATTTGAATTTTTCATTACTCTATATTCATTTAATTTCCATTGCGCTTTCATTTTTCTATCTTTCATTCTTTCGTTTTTTGCCTAATTTACCAATGTTTCTTTTGTTGTCATTCTTCCTTTCATTCATTCGATTCCTTCTTCTTTCATTCATTATTTATTTCGCTATTTTCCGTTTGCATTTCTTTCTTTATTCCGCGTTATTTCTTTCCGTTTTTCTTCTTTCTTTCTTTCTTTCTTTCTTTCTTTCTTTCTTTCTTAGTTCATTTTTTCATTCATCTTATATTTCGTGTTCTTCGTTCGTTTATTTAACACTGTCAATCTTTTTGAGACGCTACGATTATTCTTTTGTTCATTCTTATTCTTTTTCTTAAGAGAATGTTTCACTCCCTCAGGATATTCCCTCTTTCTTTTTCCATTCTTTCTGTCTTACATTTTTCTTTATTTATTAGTTCAATTTTTTGTTTTTTCCTCTCTTTTCGGTGATCGTTCATCCGTTTGTTTTCATTCACTTCCTCATGTCTTATTTTTTTCCTTTCTTCCTGTGATTGTTTCTTCTTTCCTTTATTTTATTCTTCATTCTTCCTTCCTTCTTCCCTCTCTTTACCTTCTTCTTTTTTCCTGTATTCACCCTTCTCCCCCACTTGAGAGAGTTGCGACACGAGGTCTTTTTTAACGTGGGGAACCTGAGCGCCAACGCCCAGGTACTGGTCAAAACATTACCTATCCACCGCAGTGGATAGGTACAAAACCGGTCTAAACTGGTCTTAAAGCTGGTCTTAATTTGGTCATTCCCCACCTGGCCGGGGCCAGGTGAGTATTTCTGTAAATTTAATTCTCCCAATGTTGAGGTATCGCCTCTATTTACACACTCTATGGACTCTTCCATAGTATACAAATAATCCTGCCTACAAAGAACGGGGGTAATGTTGAGTTGTAGTGGTCAGTTGAGTTGAGTTGTTAGTCGGGGCTCTTGAACTCCGCTCGTTAGTCAGCAAGAAATATAGACTTATTACCGGACTTACTTCTTTGTATATATTTGACTCCTACTAACAAGTATTCCTGAATCTACTAACCGTGTACAGGTTGTATATCTTTTGTTCAATACACTTACCTTTTTTCTTCTCATTTCTTTTTTGTGTTATCTTGCTTTCCTGACGGCTACAACCTCCAAAAATTTAAATGCAAAGTTAATACTCATCTACTAACCAGTGGACTCTAGCTCTCTCCCCACCCCCAGTATAACCTTCCCTTTCTCTCCACCTATGTATCTGCCATCGCACCTGCTTTCTCAGCTTTCTATTGTTCCTTTCTAACTAGTTTGTACTTCTCACTCTTTTCTAATTAATCTTTTTACAGTTATGTAGCCCCCTGCACATCAGTGGCGTTTCCGCCTTGCTCGGGGTGAAATGATTAAAAAAAATATATAGTGTGATTTTCTAAACAAGAATACACAACACTCAATCTTACACTTTTTTTTTTTTTTTTTTTATCAGGGATTCAACTATTTCCATTTTTTATCACACTTTTCTTTCTTTCTTTCTTTCTTTCTTTCTTTCATTTAATTTTATTGAATTATAAAATGCAATCCACATTGCAAACATTGCGCTAAAGTTTCTAAACATGTACGCGCATATCTACCGGCACATATAGAGATCGTAGAACATATTAATTCCTGCTAGAATTCTCTACAAGAAAAGTTGTCTTATATGGTTACTGCTGGCCACTATCGTCTTCAAAGTAATTCTTTCATGAAGCTATGCACTTTGGGAGTTGATGATAACATTGCTGGAAACATTCTTGGAACTCGTTTTCTGGAGTATCATTCAGCAATATAGTTACTTTGTTTTTCAATGCTCACAACACAAGGGGTTATTGCGAGTGAAAAAGAATGAGAAAACAGTAGTGTGGAGAAAGGACATTTCTTTTCTTTATAAATAGATAAAAAGTATCTATGAAGAAGATAACATGAAAATTTTAATAAATACAGCGACGAGTAAGTGTGTGGCGATAATCTCTGCTCGAGTTTTCAGCCCTCTCTATTGTAAAATCTCTACATTTGTAATTATAAAAGGAGCCCACACTACATGGTTTTGAACATTGCATACTATCTTCCTCTTTGTCGTTGTTTAAACCAATTTTCATAATTTCATTAGGTCATATTATAATCTTTGACCCGAATGATTTTCTCTAACAGTTTTTTTACCAGAGTTTTATATTGCAAAATTCAACGCTAATGATTTTCTCTATCAATTGTTTTTACCAGAATTCATATTGTAATATTTGATGCTAATGATTTTCTCTAGCAATTTTTTACCAGAGTTCATATTGCAATATTTTACTAACATGAATTTCTCTAACAATTTTTTACCAAAGTTCATATTGCAATATTTGACGCTAATGATTTTCTCTATTAATTTTTTTACTAGAGTTCATATTACAATCCTTGACGCTAATGATTTTCTCTAGCAATTTTTTACCAGAGTTCATATTGCAATATTTTACTAACATGAATTTCTCTAACAATTTTTTACCAAAGTTCATATTGCAATATTTGACGCTAATGATTTTCTCTATTAATTTTTTTACTAGAGTTCATATTACAATCCTTGACGCTAATGATTTTCTCTAGCAATTTTTTACCAGAGTTCCTATTGCAATCTTTGACCCTAATGATTTTCTCTCGCGCTCCGTATTACTGGTTCCCATATTGTATTCATTTATATGCTTGGTCGGCTAAAATATACGCACAAATATCTTTGGGAAAAGTATTAATCTGTCTCTTCTCTCCAGAAATGTGTTAAATAACAGGACAGATAGGGTGCTATAGCCTTGTAAGGCAACCAGTCTACCGCAGAAAGTAATGGCAGCCTATTGCGGGATAATCTTCTGCCCTGTCAGTCATGTCTCTTTCGCGACATGATCGCCAAATTGTATATCACGTATGGCAATTAACTGACTGACGGATATGCGCTGATTTTTTAAGTTTACATAGTTTCCAGTGGTGTTTCCAACCAATTATTTTAGCTTCATCCCATAGGGGGCGGTGGCCCGTTTTCTCTCTCCATATCTAATCAGCTACACCTGATTTTTCTATCCTTATTCGTGTTACGAATCTGGGGGTGCATACGCCGGGCATTAATCGGCTAATGCTGACATACCTCTTCCATTGTATCTGTGTGTGGAGGTCCGTGTGCTGGGGTGCGTGTGTTTGGATACGCGTGTACGCGTGTGTAGATAAAATATACCTCTTTAATTGATTTGAACCATGAGAATCCATCGATCCACTCTTTTGGTGCAATGGGGTGGTGCAACCTCGGGAACTATTCCCCGGGACCGGACACCTCTGAGTATAATTTTTCTAAGATGTACACTACCGGCCATAATTATTAGGCAATCCAAGTATGTTTTTTTTTAAGAAATGATGTATTCCATACTGTTTTTAGTGGATAATTCTAAATAAAAATATAATGGTTCTTTTGCAATGGTTCTTGCAAAATTTTACAAGACAAGAAAGCAAAAATGAACTCGTCCGAATCACCCGAAATTTTCTTCATTCTTTCATTAACTAAACTGCAATATAGATAATTATTAAATACTTAAAAATTCGTTTGATGCACATGTTATTGTGCAGTATTAACAAAAGAACAATCTATTTTCATTTACAATTATTCAATTGGCAATAAATATTAAAAAATACTAGGAAATACATCTTTTTTTAAAACACTGCGGTGGCCTAATAATTATGGCCAGTAGTGTATGTCCGTCCTCATTCAGAGATAATGATCCCCACCTGACGCATCAGGTGAGTATATATGGAAGTACTGTCAGGGTAGTGAATGCTTTTGCCTGTCCAGATTTTGCCTATGATCAAAAGAACAGTTTCGGGAAAAAGCTTTCAGTATTTTCAAATAGAAACCTGTGAACTAGCAGTGTTAAAAATTTCTAATAAGCTATCCTCTTTTAACAAAGAAAAAAAACAACCATGACCTTGAACCGCAAAGTAGATGCGTGGAGAGCCTTGCTTTTTCTGGCAAGGTGAAACTTTCGTATTGCTCTTCAAGTTTAGGCGTTTTGATGCCGAATCATAGAAAAAGTTTCCCAATTGATCACTAGCAATGAACTCTCATATATATATATATATATATATATATATATAGAGAGAGAGAGAGAGAGAGAGAGGGAGTGTAAAAAAACAGCCCCGATGAGTGAAGATATTATTATGGCGTCTTCACCAAACTTCGACGTCGTCATTAAACTACTCAGAAAATGGACAAATTCTGTATCACAGCTAATCAGTACGGTTTGACTCCGATTGCTTTTAACCCAGGATTGAAACCCGACCGAATTGGCGTTAGTCGGCGATCCTACCTCTGGGCTATGGGCGCTCGGTAAAAAGAGGCAGTCTTTTTAACGTGTATATTATCATTATACACGCCCAATAGCCAGAGTGCACTAATTCATTACTGAATGAGCGTTGTGTACATGCCAGAGTAGCTACTGTTTTTCAAAGTCTACCATTCCTCCAGAGTTTATATATATACCAAATGAATAAGGAACAAAGAAAAGAATTGCAACGTTCAAAACATTAATTTAAAACAGTGCTCAATAAGAAAATAGAGCAATGAATATTTTTTATTATACTTTAGAACATGTACAAACTACAATCTACCACAAAATTTTACGTTTTGTTTCGACATTGAAAGAACAATGTCCCATCAGGTAGTTAATAATGATGGTAATAAACGTTTCATTCCTTTTTATTTTTCAAAATCTTTTTGTATGAGATAAAAAGATATTAAAAAAGAGGGAAAAAAGGAAGAGAGTATAAAAGATGAGAAAACAAAATAAAAAATAAAGTAGGGAAACGAAAGAGGAAAGGGAAAGACACAGAGGAATCAAAAAGCAAAGAGGAAAAAAAGAGAGAAAGGACTAAGAGGGAAGAACCAACGGAAACAGCTAAGAGAGAGAAACTTTAAATTTAGGCAGGAAGTAAATTTTAGACAGATATAGATATCGATTACATAGTGTCAGAAAAATCATAAACGGAAAAAAGAGAAAGAAAAATAAAAATAAATGAGAACGAACAGTATAAAGGGAAAGGAATTTAAGCTTAACGTCTTAGATCGACACCAGCGTCCTCTCTATATTTTTCTTTTTCTTTTTTCTTTTGTTTCTGAATGGGCGAGGAAATGTTTTTCGTAGATTACCGTTACAAATGTATTTACGGAAATTTATGACGAGAGAAGTTACAATTTCGGCCTAGCTTGATCGATTGGTTCAGCGTAGCTTAGTTTGTTAGTGCGTGACAGATTAAACGATAACCTTTTCTGCCTAACGGCACACAGCTTCTAATCCTATCAGGGAGTGAAAATTTTCCCTTAATACAATTTCTTAAACATTCGAAAAAATAAATATACTGTTCAATAAATAAAGCATTCTTCTTCAATATCGACTAAAAATGACGTTCAAAGTGATAAAAATTACAATATATACATATTTTAATCATTTCACCCCGAGCAAGGCGGAAACGCCACTGATGTGCAGGGGGTTACATAAATGTAAAAAGATTAATTAGAAAAGAGTGAGGAGTACAAGCTAGTTAGAAAGGAACAATAGAAAGCTGAGAAAGAAGGTGCGATGACAGATACATAGGAAGAGAGAAAGGGAAGGTTATACAGGGGAGGGGAGAGAGCTAGAGTCCAGTGGTTAGTAGATGAGTATTAACTTTGCATTTAAATTTCTGGAGGTTGTAGCCGTCAGGAAAGCAAGAATACCGGAGTGAGTTCCATAGGCGGGAAGTGCGAGAGAGGAAGCTGCAGGAGTAGAATTGTCGTCTGCATTTGGCTAACCTGACTGTGAATGGGTGGGACCCAGTTGCCAGTCTGGTTGCACGGGTAAACCCCTGTTGAGGAGGCATCAGTGACTTAAGCTCATCCGAGCAGAAGCCATGAAAATTTTTATAGAAGAGACAGAGGAAGGCCACATTTCGACGATGAGAAAGTGGCTGCAGTCGAGTCGCCAGATTAGTGCCTATCACATTACAGACTCTCCTTTGGAGCTTGTCAAGAACACTGAGTGAACAGCAGGGGCACCTGACCATAAATGGCAGCAGTACTCCATGCACGGACGGATGGTTGACTTGTAGAACATTTTCGATATTCTGCAATTTCATGGGTAATACGTATTTCGCAGTACAAAAAACCTGCTTCTAGTCAGACCCAAATGATACAACTGTTAATATTCAAAATTATCCAGAAAAGAATTACATACAGACACTCACGTGCCCATAGCGAGAATAGACATACAGTAGTGTATGTCCGTCCTCATTCAGAGATAATGATCTCCACCTGACGCTGTGGTTTGCACTGGTTGCTACAGATTCTCGGAGCAATATTCATTAAAAACTCAAGCCGGCAATTAATAGAGCCAGCTATGAATACTGTAGGAATGTTCTACGATGTTTATAGAATCAACAATTTTATCGTGCTTTAACACATGAATAAACATGACATTACAACAAAAAAAATCCATTTTGCATAATTTTCACGTTCTAATGAACACTAAGCAATTTGTCAACCGTTATACTTGAAAGAATAAGAATATATATATATATATATATATATTCTGAACACTTCAGTCCTTTTTTGTATAAGGGTATAGATGCTCAGTTCTTAGAACCGAACATACGAATTGAATATTTTGTTGCATTATTACACGTCTTGAAAAAAAAAACAAACAAAAAAAACAATACAAATACCGGGTGAACATCTGACATATGTTCACTAAACGACTCTTCTCAGGTTTTGAATTCAGAGTTGAGCCTCTACTAGAATGGAATTCGAACTCGGCATTTCGATTTTCTTTTTCTGTGTCGATATCCACTCCCCCAAGTGAATGCAAGGAATTCAACTGCAATTCGAACTCGGCAATCCAATTTGTCGTTCCGAGTCGATATCCACTGCACCACAACGCACATCCCATAGTATTGATATGAAAAAGCTAATTATCGTCAATTTTCGAAACACATTCCTGTCTATATTTTATTCGCTTTATTCTAAAATAAACAATGCTTGTTGTTTTTAATAAGATTTGACTTAAATGTATAGCCGTATGCAAGCGATTTCTAAGATCAACAGTTAAAAAACGGGTTCATGAGAGCGATTCATATAGTTGGCCTTAGCGGGACCATCTTTCTTGAAGCCTCGCGCTGCAGAATCAGAAAGAAAAAGAACTTCACCAAATAGAAGACGCTCGACGATCTGATGATTTTCAACAGCAACCACAACTAAAATTCGAAGTGAGATTAAGATCTTGACGTTCCGCACTACTTTATGCAAAAGGTTAGGAGGGAAACAGCTCTCAGTTATTAGAAAGAGCGATAACAGTGAACATAAGAATCCAATTCTCCTGAAAAGTCATTTGTATATAGAGGCTTCATAAGTTTCAACCGAAATTAGCACTGCCTGCTCGGTCATTGAATGTTAATTGTCTTATATGTAGCAAAAAAAAATGATGATGATGGGGGGGGGGGGTCAAAAAGTGCAGTGTGATGCTTGCCAGCAAGCCAGCGGTTTCTCTTTCTCTTTTTTTTTTCTTTGGTTGCCACAAGGAAATGAATTTCAGGTTCCTCTTTCTGAGCCCGTTACACAGGGCAGTTGTGAAACAGACACCAACTAAGCCGCTCCTGCTTCCTCAATCTGCAAATTTGACACACGCAATCCACCGAAAAAATACACAAACTGTTAGTGTTGGTGGCATGACGCTTTTTATGCCGTTTCAAGACGGCCAAAATTTGCATGTGTGCGAATATCGTCTCGTTTTGGACGAAATAGACAGGCATAAATTGTCTTCAATAGCGGCCATATTTCTTTTCTGCTATTATTTTGCAAGACACCTTCGCGGTCGTTTCGAATCCCGTGGTAAGTCATATTTTTTGTCATATAATATCCAAGCATAATTGTGCTTGTGCCTCCCTTCGTTTATTTGCACGATCGTTACATCCTGCTAGTATCTAATAAATAATCGCCTACACCGTTTTGATTGTTTGGAAAGAGAAGAAAAAGAGTTGTTTCAGTAAGAAAATGAATTAAAAGAAGTGTTCTAAATTCTGGGGACCAACTGAATATAATTAAACTTAAATAAATATTATTTCGGTCAAAGGCGAAAAAGAAAACACGCGTTGATTTAAATCGAAACTGGAATGCAAAAAAATAAAAAATGTATTGTGTCAAAGATGCCGATTTTCAGGGTCACGAAATATATAACAATAGAATGTGGTCTGTGAATATAATTTACATTAGACAATTATTATTTCTGTCAAAAACAAAAAAAAATAGGCAATGATTTCAATCGAAACTGGAATGCAGAAAAATAAAAAGTGATTTGTGTCAAAACAGAATATAATTTACATTAAATTATTTCGGTCAGAAGTGAAATAAGCAGAAACAAGAAGGAATCAATACTGTTTTAGTAAGCCGATAAAAATATGGGTTCAGTGTCAGAAACAATGACAAATAGACAGGTATTGCACCGGCTGTGTCAAAGTTGGGAAAAAGTTGAACGATGGAAGACAGGAATGTAATGACATCAAAATGCAACTGGTTAAAGGCAATAGTCGATGTGCCTGCCCGGAGATGATGTAATTAGGTAAAGGTCGACGAACCTGGACTTATATATTAAATCAGGTTTTTCCGGGTCGTAAAGAGAGGACCAAGCCCGAGAACTTAAAGAGAACGCAAGTAAGACAACGCCAGTTCGTCTCTTCCTCGTATATGCATGCTTCCTCTGACTACTATCCTCTACACACAACCGGAAGTGACAGAGAATAAAGAAATAAGCGTATATTTTTTATATCCATGTCCATCGTTATATTTCAAGCCGATCGTCAACCTTGGATTCCAAGGTATACAAAAGAAAGAAAGAAAGAACGAAAGAAAGAAGGAAAGAAAGAAAGAAAAAAGAAAGAAAGAAAGAAAGAAAAGGGAAGTTTTTAACATCTCCTGTCATTGTTTTTTTTTTTCAATTGGAGTAGATAGATCTATCTATCGCCCGGTTCACACTCCACCCACGTCTTTTGAACAGGTTAAGAGGCTCATCACTTGTTCCCTGTTTAGGATATAGTTTCCGGCTTTCTCTTTACCAATCTTCTCACTTTGTTTTTTGTTTTCAATTGGAGTAGATAGATCTATCTATCGCCCGGTTCACACTCCACCCACGTCTTTTGAACAGGTTAAGAGGCTCATTCCTTGTTCTTTAGGATGTGGTTTCCGGCTTTCTCTTTTCCAATTTTTTCACTATTACGTAGCCCCCTTCACATCAGTGGCGTTACCGTCTTGCTCGGGGTGATACGATAAAAAAAACAAAAACAAAATTAAAACCTCATGACTAATGGCCTATTCTGTCTTTATCGCGTGGATAGAGGTGACACTACTTGGTTTTAGTGAGAAAATGAATTAAATGAAGAATGAATGAAATAAAGGAAAGATAGAAATGTTTAATGGCTGTTTCAATAAAATGGAAAAAGTAAATTTTAAATCTCTTCATTTGTAGCCACTTCCTAAAATAACGACCAGTATTCATATTTATGATTGTTATTACAATATTTTGTTAAGGTTGATTAGCTCGAATGTTTGACGATGTCACAGGGGAATTTCTACGGATATTTTATTGTCGCAAAATTGCTATAAACTTATTGAAGCATTAGCATAAGAAGTAGGATTCATCAGAAAATTAAAGTTAGAATCGAAAAACCATGAAGCTGTCCCATCTCAAATCTAATTAGTATTACCAACAGAGAAGAGAGCATTTATATCACATTGATCTTAGTAGGTATCCAGGCAGTGAAGAAATTATAAAGAGTAGTGCAACCAGTAAATGCCCTGCTTAAGTTATTTATGTAACACGTAACTGCCTTGTTTAAGATTGCAGAAGTTCAGCAATGTTAAAGAAAAAAATTATGTATAAATCCAGAATATATTTCAGTAATGTCGGAAAAAAATCCTAACATTGCCTCGTTCAGACATGAGATGAATAAATAAAATCCTTTTATTTATTCATCTACGGTCTGAACTTGGTAATGGTTGGATTTTCTTGAACATTGCTGAAATAAATTCTGCAAGTAAATTCAGAAACACGACTGATTTGGCGCAAAGATTACTTAGTTGGTTAGAAAATAAACGAGATTGCATATTTATCTGACAAAGTATGGGTCAAATTAGAAAAAGTAAATAGAAGAAAAGTCAATCAGAAAATTACCCGGGTAATCCCAGCCTAATAAATCTTTAATTATGTCAAATATTCCTTCTAAAACTCAAGTACATGGGCTGAATAAAATCATGGAAACACGGAGTACCATAATAGCTTAAACTGAAAACTTTGATTAAAGTGTCAAAACCCTGTCTATTTTTATGTTTGTTGGTTTAATATTAGTACTAATTCATATTTTATTTGATGAAATTGGTTTTTACAGATATTATTTTAAAAAAAGTTCATTAAGATAAACAGTCAAGACTTTTTAAGAATTTTAAGTGATCATCTTCATCCTATGTTTCATGAACTGTTTCTGGAGGGAAATGCCATCTTTCAGGATGAAAATGAACCCATTCATACAGCTGAAGTTGTTGCTGAATGTCACGAGGACACATAAGTCGATAGGGACGTTGGATAGTTCCTGTGACTTGACCCAAAACAGTTGTTAGTTTAATACCAGGCCACAGCAGTAGTGAACAAGTAACTTACAGAGTTAGAGGGAGATAACTCATGACTACCAAAGTAGGCATTACTACGCAAGGAATATATACTCCAGTGATTGTAATAAAGAGTTCGGTTCGAAATTCCTAGCACCTGAAGAAGGCCGGAGCGTACAACGACCGAAACATGGTACAAATGGCAACAAAGATGGGGACAATAGTCCGAAAAATGTAAATACTGTAAATACCCCCTCATTGCAGAAATATAGATAAGTGCGAGTCTTCTTGTTAAAAAAATTATTTATATTAAATGAAAATAATTCAAAATTAGAATTCCCAGCACCTCTCGTTAGTTCTAATGGACAGTCACGCCATCATAAATAAACTCACTCCGATGAAGTTTCCATCCTTAAGAAAGATATTAATCTACCTCTACTCCCCAGCTATGGGTTAATTAATAAGACGTATAACTAAATCGTTATTATCTCAAAAAATCTTTCACTCTAAATGTTGTGGATCTTCGTCGCCAATTCGTTGCCGAGTTGTGGCGAAACTTGCCGTAAAACTGCAGTGACCGGTTTGTGCCGGAAGTAAGACACGGAACAAGAAGGTAGGTTCAAAACAGTGTATTAGTATAACAAGAAACAAGATATCCTAAAGAAGTGTTAATAATAAGTATTATAGAAATAAATAAGTCCGAAGGTATTATTACGTTGCTTATTGCCTGACTAGTAGCTGTCGTCAACTACCGTTAACTGTCTTTGTTAACTGCTGTACTAGATACTCTTTAACTGCTCCTGGGAGTCACCCAGATAATCATATAACAAGAGGAAGAGTCTATTCCTCGTAGGAAGGCACCATAACACTAAACATATTTTCTAGGTTTGAATTACCCGCAAGGAGTTGATAACCAGTAAAATCTGAACCAATAAGTCACTCAAATACCGTTGAAAAAATTATGAATCCACTTTCTAGCTTTAAATAATCTCCAAAATGTTGATAAACCATGAAAATAAAATCAGTCAATTCCGAGCCGTTTATTGAGTTTCTCATATCGAATAAATCGCTTGATTCCAGGTGGAAATCTGTAAAAGATTGTCTAAGAATAATTTTCAAACTCGAATCTGTATTGTACCTTTATTAAATCTACCATTTGTCCATGTATTGAATACTGTTACCACATCCGCTCTGGTCTTTTTGCTAGAGATTCTCGACTAAATCTTCAGAAGAATCTGCAATATTATCGGCCTTGACCTGGCATCTTGGCTTCAGTTACTCTCCCTGTGCCGTAACATCGCGCGAAGGCGTTTTAATGCGTACATTGAAACGTCTTTTACAGCCGGTTGCTGTGTTTTGACGTGAACTGTCTCTAGAATTATGAATTTTTTTTATACTATTTTAACATTATTCACCAGGTAATTGTCGATGAGGACACAATCTTCAACGAATTTTGAACTGATCACTCTATTTAATCTGCAGGGATAGAACGTTAACGTTCCCCCGTCCATGACCCTGGGATATCTTGTCAATTTCTAATTTAGTACGACTTAGTTATTGCTTATCCTGTTTCTACCAAGTTCACGTACGCATTACGTCATTACTAGTCATGACTATCTAAATCTAAACTTATTTATAAAAGGAACTTTGTGTGTGTGTGTGTGTGTGTGTGTGTGTGTGTCCGTTACCTATAGACTCCGAAAAGGCTGAACCAATTTTTTTGAAAATTTACACAGTTGTACTATAAGCGTCTGCGAATGTTCTTAGCTAGGTTTTGTGTCGAGGTACCCGCGATAAATATCAAAAATCGATAATCGAAAAAATCGGGTTATAGAAGGAGTGGTCCGATTTCAATCAAATTTGATACACTCATAGACAAAAACATAAGAAACGATATTCAGAAGTTTTAAAGTTGCAGTTCTTACAATAGCGCAGAAAATTTGATATCAATACCAGGAAACCAACATTTGATTTACATCCATTCATTTTTCTTTCATTCTACGGTTTCGCTTTAACTGGAAACAACTCTTGCTTTTTAGTCTTTCGTGCCACCGTCCAAAGTGTCGGAGCTCCAGGACCATGGATTTGTTTTAAAGCTTTCATTACACCCGAGCAACGCCGGGCTATACTACTAGTATATATCTAAAATTCTGTGACCTCTGTTAGTCCCTCCGTCTATCCGTTCGTCACAACGTAGTTATTTTATTATTATTTTTTAATTATCTCACCCCAAGCAAGGCATTCCACTGCCACTATTGCGCATGTGGCTACATAGGGGAAGGTAAAGAGAAGGAGTGGTTAGACATAGGGAATGTCAGGAGGAAGGTGACAGATGAGTAAGGATAGCGAGGATGAGGGTTAGGCAGATGGGAAGAGTGTTTGATAGAATGGGAGCAGGTTAGTGTGTTAGGAGGTGTCTATTGACCTTACATTTAAACTCCTGGAGATTGTAGCCGTCGGGGAAGCAATCGTTTGGAAGAGAATTCCACAGTCGGGAAGTGCGAGGAAAGAAACTCTTGGAGTAGAAGTTACGGCTGCATTTTAGCTGTCCAATTATTAGTTTTAGAACGAGCTTTACAGATGTATGCATTATAAGTTTAGAACGAGCTTTACAGACGTATGCATTATAAATCTATATATTAGTTTCTGTCATTTATGTTCGTCTGTCGTCCGGACTTCTAAAATAACCATAAATTGACCTATCGAAACTAAATCTTGCGGTGAGAAGTGCAAACAGGTAAGGGTGGGGCACAAATTACAGTTGGTTTTACTAGGATGCGTGGCTTAGTACAATAAATCTTCATTCTGCTATTCACCTCGGGGTTCTTCACAAAATCCAACGAAGACTCTGTAATGTGATCGATCCTGACTTAGCAGCACAGCTGCGGTCACTTTCTCACCAGCGCAATGTGGCTTCCCTGTGTCTCTTCTACAAATACTTTCACGGCTTATGCTCCAATGAACTTACCTCACTGACGACCCCTATGTATGAATTTACTCAAGCTACTAGACTAGAAACTAGGTCCCAACTTTTTACAGTGAAACAGATAAAATGTAACCGCAATTTCTACTCCAACAGCTTCTTTTCTCGCACTTCCCGCCTGTGGATTTTCCTACTGTATACTTGCTTCCGCGACAGCTACAATCTCCATGAATTCAAATGTAAGGTCAGTAGTCATCTCCTATCTCACTGACTCGCATGCTTTCTCTCAAGCTCTTTCCTCCGTCCTCTTTACCCCCATCAAACCAGTATTCTCATTCTTCTATTAACCTCTTCCTGACACCCCTATAATCTGCCACTCTTTCTCGTCACTTTCCTTTTATGAAACTCCCTGCTCACCAGTGGCAGTAAAACTGCCTTGTTTGGGGTGAATTGATGTTATGGTGAAACACACCTATTCCTCAGATAATGGACTCTCCCTCCTATATTAATAAGAGTTAGCAGGAAGTTAACTCGAGAAATTTTAGGGAAGTTTTTAGGAGTTCTGAGAAGCTCTAGAGAGTTCTTTAGAGTTCTACTGGAGTTCAGTAGAACTATTAGTTAGTTCCAGTTTGGACATAGTTGGACTAAGGCAGTTGATATTAGTCGGCAGTTAACCGAATACTAAAGAGTCAAGTTTTCAGTGTAAGATTACCAAGTTCCTAACATTTTGGGTGCGTTAAGTCGATTAGCAACCGACATAGCACCATTATAACTTTCAGTGCAAAAACTACTCCACAAAAATGATTAAAAAATGAATCAAAGATTTATTATTTAACATACGATATATACCCACTATTGCTGTCAGCGCTATTCTGAACATCTTTCGACATTTTTTACTTCCGTTTTTTGGAGACAGTAGTCGTAACATTAAATTAAATTTCGACAATTTCCTTTCCAAGTTTCCACCAAATGACTAATTCCCCCCAACCCCGGAATATGCGGTTGAGGTGCAGTAAACATCGGCTCGAGCAAGAAATCAAAGCTAATGTCTACTGAGAGTCCGAATTCCAGATGAATTCCTAGCATTCACTTACGCGCAAATATCCTTGGGAAAAAGTATTAATCCGCAACTTCTTCCTCCACATATCGGTTAAACAGCAAAACAGATTGAGCTCTATAACCTTGGTTGGCAGGCACAGAAAGTAATGGCAACCTTCTGCGGAAAAATCTCCTGCTCAGTCAGTCATGTCTCTTAAGAGACATGATCACTCAAGCGTATATCCCGTAGGACAGTTAATTAACTGATATGAATAAAAGGCTTGAATAGAAGGACAGATTGGGTTCTATAGACTTGGTTGGCAACCAGTCTACCGCAGAAATTAATGGCAGCCTACTGTCATTTCGAGACATGATCGCCTAAGCGTGTATCAAATATGACACTTAATTGACTGATATGAATAAAAAGATTGAATAGAAGGACAGATTGGATTCTATAGCCTTGGTTGGCAACCTGTCTACCCCAAAAAGTAATGGCAACCTACTGTCATTTCAAGACATGATCATCCAAGCGTGCATCATCTATCGCACTTAATTGACTGATATGAATAAAGGATTGTTTAGATGAACAGATTGGGTTCTTTGCGTGAAAATAAAGATATTATTCCATCTTTTCTCCCTCTAATTATGGATCAAATATCAGCACTGATCGGTTTCTATAGACTTGGTCGGTAACCAGTCTAACGCAGAAAGAAATAGATGATTTTAAAAGCAATTTTATGATTAAAATAACAGATATTTATTGAAAAAAAATTGCACTATTGTTTTTTGCTTATCTTTTCTTTATGTTTTTATATTTCATCGATTGGTTTGCGAAGTTGAACGAAAAGTAGGTTTTGAAAGCATTGACAAAAAATGTTAGCGATAACTTCGGCAATAATAAATAATGTAAAGATTTCAACAAAGGTCAGCAGGTTGCAAAAAAAAAATTACACTGTTTTGAAAATTTAAGCACCTACATTTTCATCGCTCGGCTATTGTCACGTTGTTACTGCCAATGCTTATCTAAAATAAATCTTTGCAGAAAAAAAAAACGTATGTCAGTTCTCTTATTCGATAATTTAAAAGTAAGATAAAAAGTTAACTTGGTCGGACAATAATATTTCGCTCAAGATGCTTGAACTGTCATTTTTCTGAAAAAAAAATGTCACGTGAATACACTGGAAGCCCTACACCACAAAGCCCGTCACCCACCATCCGTTAAATTTGCTTCACTCTTGACATCAGTGCCATACGTGATACTAGCTCGGGCGATAAGGTCTCGAAAGAGAGACAACTAACTGAGCAGATTATTATTCGGCAGTACGTTGCCATTGATTTCTGCAGTGGACTGGTCGCCAGCCAAGGCTATAGCACCCAATCTGTTCTGTTATTTAACCCATAACTGGAGGGAATAGACGGATTAATACTTTTCCCAATGGTATTTGCGCGTAAGTGAATGCAACGAATTCAACTTGAATTCGAACGCACGTGTTAAAAAGCTTTTGAACTGGATGGTCATTATTGCCACCTGATGCTAAAATCTGTTTCGCAGTCAGAGCAGATGAACTCCCGTCCGCTTCAAGCCTCTTGCTGTCAGTGCTATTCTAACCATCATTTGACTTTTCTTACTTCCTTTCCTTGGGGACAGTAGTCGTAACATTACACGTAATTTCGGCAATTTCCTTTCCAAGTTTCCACTTCATACCAAACGACTAATTCGAGCTCTGGAAAAACTCACTAACTGAATCAAAAAGTTATATATTCACTACTAGCAGTCTATCCCGGCGTTGCTCGGGTGTAATGAAAGCTTTAAAACTAATCCATGGTCCTGGAGCTCAGACTCAGCATAAAGAATATTTTAAATAATGATATGTGCGACAATTTACCAATCGCTTATAAGAAATATCAAATTCATATTGTACATTATTATAAACTAGCAGAATAGCCCGGCGTTGCTCGGGTGTAATGAAAGCTTTAAAAGTAATCCATGATCCTGGAGCTCAGACTCTTTGGACGTTGGCACGAAAGACTAAAAAGCAATAGTTTTTTTCCAGTTAAAGCAAATTTTGATATCCTGGTATCGATATCAAATTTTCTGCACTATTGTAAGAATTGCAATCTTGAAACTTCTGAATATTGTTTCTTATGTCTTTGTCTATGAGTGTATCAAATTTTATTAAAATCGGACCACTCCTTCTATAACCCGATTTTTTCGATTATCGATTTTCGATATTTATCGGGGTACCTCGACACAAAACCTAGCTAAGAACACTCGTAGACGCTTATAGTACAACTGTGTAAATTTTCAAGAAAATCGGTTCAGCCGTTTCGGAGTCTATAGGTAACGGACACACAGACAGACAGACAGACAGACAGACACACACACACACACACACACACACACACACACACACACACACACACAGACAAAGTTCCATTTATAAATAAGTTTAGATTTGTTTAAAAGAACTGAATCATTTCTGCATAAATAAATGCTTTCAAATATTACTTTTCTAGAAGTGGGGTGCGGGTTCATTTCACGTCGGGGTTCGCCAGTGAAGCTATATAGAGCGGGTTAATGTTTATTAATTCGATCATAGTGTGTACATAACCGAGCATCCTACAGCTTAGAGATTTATTCGTTGTCATCATCAGAAGGTGGTTGGCTGCAGAAGGTTTTCTTGTTAAAAACAATGATATATATTAAACGAAAACGATTTAAAATTAGAATTCCCAGCACCTCTCGTTAGTTCTAATGCACAATCACACCATTATAAATAAACTGGCAACAAGATTCCACCCATTTACAGTTAGATCAACCAAATGCAGCCGACAATTCTACTCCAACAGCTTCTTTTCTTGCACATCCCGCCTGTGAAACTCCCTTCTGTATACTTGCTTTCCTGAAAGCTTAAAAACCTCCAGAAATTTAAATGCAATGTCAATAGCCATCTCTTATCCCCTTTACTTCAGTTTTTTCTACATTACCCTGTATATCTTGTTCTTTTCCGTTCTCTCTATCTTCGCAACTGTCTTCACACCTGTTCCCATTTTTCTTTTGCCCTCTCTCTGTCACCCCCTATAACTAATTCGTCTTCCTCTTCACTCTGCTCTTGTCTAAACTTTTACTTATGTAGCCCCCTGCACATCAGTGGCTGTATCGCCTTGTCTGGGGTGAAACGATTAAAATAAATATCGGATCTATAGCTACATCATCTGCTAGGATTTTGGGTCTCTGTGTCGATCCAGAAAGCTTTTCTCTTCAGAATCCATCTTGCATATTTATGAATCTACCAATCGTTCTTACATTGAACATGGTCGCCAAATCTTGTTGGGCGCTATTGCTATTCATCTGGAGATTCCCGACAAAATCCCAAGAAGAATCTTCAACGTAATCTGTTTTGACTGGGCATCTCGACTTCAGTCACTTTCTCACCGACGTGACGTGGCTTCCCTCTGTCTCTTTTACAAATATAATCATGGCAACTGCTCTGCCACCATTTTATCCCTGGTGCCCCGTTTTTTGTGAATTTGACCGTGTTACAAGATTTGCATCTAGGTCCCACCCTTTTAACGTTGAAATAGTTAAATGCAACTGCCACTTCTACTTGAATAGTTTATTTACTCGCACTGCTCGCCTGTGGAACTCCTTTCCGTTTACTTGCTTCCCTGATAGCTAAAATCTCCAAAAAATTGTTCACCTACACTACCGGTCATAATTATTAGGCCACCGAAGTGTTTTAAAATAATGATGTATCTCATACTATTTTTTAGTATTTATTGCTAATTGAATAATTGTAAATTAAAATAGAATATTTCTTTTGTTAATATTGCACAATAACATGTGCATCAAATGAATTTATAAATAATTAATAATTACCTATACTGCATTTTCATTAATGAAAGAATGAAGAAAATTTAGGGTGATTCGGATGAGTTCACTTTGCTTCCTTGTCTTGTAAAATTTTTCAAAGTAGTAATAACAAAAGAAACATTCTTTTTTTTTTTTAATCGTGTCACCCCAAGCAAGGCATTCCACTGCCACTATAGCGCAGGGGGTTAAACAGAGTTATTGGGTATAGGAAATGTCAGAAGGAGGGTGATAGACGACTTAGGATGTACATAGAGAGAGAGTTGGAGAGAGTGGGAGTGAGTTAGTGTGTTAGGAGGTGTCTATTGACCTTACATTTAAACTCCTGGAGATTGTAACCGTCGGGGAAGCAAGCATGCGGTAGGGAATTCCACAGGCGGGAAGTGCGAGGAAAGAAGCTGTTGGCGTAGAAATTGCGGTTACATTTCATCGATTTCACTGTAAAAGGGTGGGACCTAGTTGCCAATCTAGTATCTCATACAAATTCACATCTAGGGAGCACCAGTGATTTAAGTTCGTCAGAGCAGAAGCCATGAAAGTATTTATAGAAGAGGCACAGGGAACCCACGTCATGCCGGTGAGAGAGATACTGCAGGCGGTCAGCCAAGTCGGTATCAATCACATTACAGATACTTCGCTGTATTTTCTCAAGAACCCCGAGGAGAATAGAAGGGGCACTTGACCAGATGTGGCAGCAGTACTCAATACACGGGCGGATGGTGGATTTATATAATCGCAGGATAGATTCAGGCAGAAAGAATTTCCGGGCCCTGCACAGAGAGCCGACTTTCATAGCTGTGGATTTAACAATGGATTCGACGTAGTCATTCCACTTGAGGCCCGCTGAGAGTGTTAGACCAAGCAGGCGAAGTGATTTACCCTCTGGGGGGCAAACCTGTTCCATGCTAATGGGAGGGAGGTGCGGTTGTCTGTGGGGTTCTATTTTCGTTTAGAATTATCCACTTGGCAATAAATACTAAAAATAGAATGAAATACATCATTTCTTTAAAAAAAAAACTGGATGGGAGCTAATAATTATGGCCGGTAGTATATATATATATATATATATATATAGCATGCGATGGGTCAATTATCGGTATTTGACTTGTAAAATTTTTCAAAGTAATAATAACAAAAAAATAAATTCTATTTTCATTTAGAATTATCCACTTGGCAATAAATACTACAAATAACATGAAATACATTATTTCTTTAAAAAAAACTGGGGTGGCCCAATAATTATGGCCGGTAGTGCATATGCTTCATTATTGTACATAATTCAGTCAGTAAAATGTCATACACGCTTGGGTGATCATGTCTCTTTCAAGACACGACTGACTGGGCAGAAGATTATTCCGCAGTAAGCTGTCATTGCATTCTGTGTTAGAGCAGTTGCCAGCCAGGGCTATAGAACCCAATCTGTCCTGTTATTTAACCCATAACTGGAGAGAAGAGACGGATTAATACCTTTCCCAAGGGTATTTGCGTGTAAGTGAATTCAAGGAACTTAACTGGAATTCGAAATCGAGCCACCACTTTCGCTTTCCGACCCGATATCCACTTCACTACATCCTAAACAATTAAGTTACAAGAAAAATGTGTATTTTATAATTAATGTTAAGTAATTAGGAAACAATAAAATGTGTATTTTATGTGAATACTACTTTATGAAATTTGTGATGAAGTAGAATAGGGGGTCCTGGGCATGACAGTAAACTGCATCCGGCAGTAAGGCCTCTGATTAGGAGGTTGTGAGGGCATGGAACCACCTCTTAATTGCTGCTGTTCTCAGCTCCACCTTGACCCGGAGTGGTAGCACCTGTTAAGGTCCCAGCAAATAGTTAACCCCCACCCAAACTGGGCTCAAAACACTACGAAAGTATAAAACTACACTTTTATAGAAATCTACACATAAAAATAGATTTTTATAGAAATATATACATTTTTGAAAGACAAATATTACCAACAATACATTTTTGAAAAAATAAATTATTACCATTATTTAAAGGAAAAAATTATTCTCAGCAAACCTTTTTTAAATACAAAACTTTTATTACATATTCAGTTTTCTAAAATAAAAAAAGAATAAAAACAAAAGAATTTCATTAGAATCTGATTAAATCTAACCTTCTCACTATAACCGAACATTAAAAAAAATACCTTAAAGCCCCAGATTTTTGGCATTAAACAAGCCACAAAGGTTGATATGTCATTAACCAAAACTCAAATTCAAACTCAGTAGAATAAGGACCATTATCATAGATTCGGGTGTGGGCAAAAGACACTTGCCTATCAGAAAATGTTCCTTGGATATGAAAGGCTCTTCATCAAAACGTTAGTTTCTCTATCCACCTGCTGACGAAGAGTTGACAGTAAATAAACTCTATAATTGCTGGTTCGAATACCGCAGCAGGTATCGACTTCAGATGCTGATAAACTGCTGTGGCTTTCTAGATAACAACGTTTGCTACGCGTTATTTATCTTCAGCTGACAACACAGGATAAAAAAAAAAGATTTATTTATATATTTAACTTTTTAACCATCTCACTATTGGTGGGAAGACCTTTCTGTTGAGTAGATCGGTTAAAGATACGGCCTTCTCCGTTCGTCTCGACAGACCTTTGCGCCGAAAAGAGAAATATACACCCAGACATTGACCACGATCTTATCGCTAATGATTATTTTGGCGTATTACCTATCAGGGAATTTAATTTCTAGATTGGGCGAGAGATTGTTTGTATTAAAGGGCCATGAAATGGTTCCGTTCCATTCTAGATTATGGAAGAAAAAAAAAGAGAATGAAATAATGGAAAAGTAACTCTGAAGAGACCACCTACACACTGTAAAAAAAAAATAAATAAATAAAAAACAAACAATTATTCAGTAATTTTAAACTCACAGTTATAAAGATGTCTTACTTTTCTTTTTCTACCAAGAACTGATTCTTTGTGCAAGAGAGTCCCTGGTGGGTGCTTCCTTGAATACCTTAACTTTTTCAAGCTAAGAATCAATCATTATTTATTCTCATTATCTTTATTGTTGCTATGGTGTAAGAGCTCGGAATGGGAAATCAGAGGGTAGAGTTCAAAGTCCAGTCAGGTTCCTTACAATTACTTACACTTAGCAAATGCCCTTGGAAAAGTATGCATCAATTACCCCAGCCTCTAGAAAAATGGTAGAGCAGACTGAACCCTGGAGCCTTGGTTGGCAAATAGTCTACGAGAAGGTCAGCTCTTTTAAGGCTGTATGCTAAGTCACACTACCCCTGCTACGGTTGTACTACACACGGTGCCACAACGACCCTCAGGTTTTAGGGAACACACCTGATAGTGATCCTCATAATATTCACTTCCTACCTTCCATATCACTATTTATCATAACTATCTTAGCATATTTAAGGAGAGCCATTTAAGGTAGAGTACAATTCTGCCCTAATAAATATCAGGTTTTTATAGTAGTTATAATAAATCAAAAGTTCATAGACTACGTTATAATAAATATCAGGTTCATGTAGTGAGTTATAATAAATAACCGGTTCATATAGTACGTTATAAGAAATATCAGATTCATATTGTACATTATTATAAACTAGCAGAATAGCCCGGCGTTGCTCGGGTGTAATGAAAGCTTTAAAAGTAATCCATGATCCTGGAGCTCAGACTCTTTGGACGTTGGCACGAAAGACTAAAAAGCAATAGTTGTTTCCAGTAAAAGCGAAACCGTAGACTGAAAAAAAAATGAATGGATGTAAGTGAAATTTTGATTTCCTGATATCCATATCAAATAAGTTTTTTTCGTCGTAAACTGAATTTTGAAGGCTGAATAAGTCCTCTGCGTAAATGGTATCATGGCTGAGACTAAGAACTACAATTATACCTACTTAGAGCCAAACCCGAAGCAAAAACTAAAATAAAAGGGTTAAAAAAATACAGACATACAGGCAGATAAACAGACACACACACAAACAGCTTGCCTTTTATTTTTTTTAATCATATCACCCCGAGCAAAGCGGTAACGCCACTGATGTTCAGGGGCTACATAAAAGTGAAAAGATTAGAAAAAGAAAGCCGGAAATCACATCCTAAGCAGGGAACAAGGGATGAGCCTCTACACCTGTTCAATAGACATGGGTGGAGTGTGAACCGGGCGATAGTTTAGTCCATCTACTCCACTTGAAAAAAATATTAAATAAATAACAAGAAAACAGTGAAAAGATTGGGAAAAAAAGAAAGCTGGAAACCACACCCCAAGTAGGGGACAAGGGATGAACCTCTACACCTGTTCAATAGACATGGGTGGAGTGTGAACCGGGCGATAGTTTAGTCTATCTACTCCAATTGAAAAAAAAGAAAAAGAAAACAGTGAAAAGATTGGAAAAAAGAAAGCCGGAAACCACATCCTAAACAGGAAACAAGGGATGAGCCTCTACACCTGTTCAATAGACATGGGTGGAGTGTGAACCGCGCGATAGTTTAGTCTATCTACTCCAATTCTACTGCATTATATATGTATATTATCGATTTTCTACACTATTGTAAGAACTGCAACCTTGAAACTTCTGAATATTGTTTCTTATGTCTTTGTCTATGAGTGTATCAAATTTGATTAAAATCAGACCACTCCTTCTATAACCCGATTTTTTCGATTATCGATTTTCGATATTTATCGGGGGTACCTCGACACAAAACCTAGCTAAGAATACTAACAGACGCTTATAGTACAACTGTGTAAATTTTCAAGAAAATCGGTTCAGCCGTTTCGGAGTCTATAGGTAACGGACACACACACATACAGACACACACATACACACACACAGAGATAATGTTCCATTTATAAATAAGTTTAGATATCAGGTTCATATAGTACGTTAAAAAAATATCAGGTTCATTTTGTAAGTTATAATTAATAACAGGTTCATGTAGTACGTTATAATAAATATCAGGTTTGTGTGGTACGTTATAATAAATAACAGGTTTGTGTGGTACGTTATAATAAATATCAGGTTTGTGTGGTACGTTATAATAAATAACAGGTTTGTGTGGTACGTTATAATAAATATCAGGTTTGTGTGGTACGTTATAATAAATATCAGGTTTGTGTGGTACGTTATAATAAATAACAGGTTTGTGTGGTACGTTATAATAAATAACAGGTTTGTGTGGTACGTTATAATAAATATCAGGTTTGTGTGGTACGTTATAATAAATAACAGGTTTGTGTGGTACGTTATAATAAATATCAGGTTTGTGTGGTACGTTATAATAAATAACAGGTTTGTGTGGTACGTTATAATAAATAACAGGTTTGTGTGGTACGTTATAATAAATAACAGGTTCATATGGTACGTTATAATAAATAACAGGTTCATATGGTACGTTATTTTTTACAATATGGGTAAACTAGTATTAATATACGATAATAATGGACATAAAGTAGGAATCAGTTTTGCCTTATATTAAGTATTAATTTGAGCCCCCATATCTAATATATAATAATTTCCAGATCCACATGTGTAGATCTAATGATCATTAGCGGTTAACAAAATTTCAGTTTCCTATTATAGATCATCATTTGACAGCATTTTCAAACAAGTATTGATATAAGATTCTATTCGACATAAAGTGGAGGATCAGCTTTCCTTTATATTAAGTAACTGATCAGCTTTCCTTTATATAAAGTAATCTGCTTACCTATATCTAATATATTTTAATTTCTAGATTCATATGCGTAGATCTAATGATTAAAAGCGTTTAACAAAATTTTATATTGGAGATCATATTTGACAGCATTGGTAAACTGGCATTAATCTAAGATTCCATTGGACAGAAACTGTGGGATCACTTTTTTATGTTGCGTGGTACGGTGGATATAGGCTCGGAACGAGAAACCGGGGAGCCGAGTTCGAACTACAGTTGAATCCATCGTATTCACTTACGCGCAAATACCCTTGGGAAAGGTATTAATCCGCCTCTTCCTTCCAGTTATAGGTTAAATAGCAGGACAGATTGGGTTCTATAGCCTTGGTCGGCAACCAGTCTACCGCAGAAAGCAATGGCAACCTACTGCGGGATAATCTTCTGCCCAGTCAGTCATGTCTCTTTCATGATCGCCCAAACGTGTATCACGTATGGCACTTAACTGACTGACTGAATATAATAGTTGGAAACATAATTTTAACTTCTAGTGGTCATAAAGTGGGGGATCGGTTTTCTATTGTTATGAAGTAATAAACTGATCCCCCGCTTATTACTAATTAATAATATAATACATCTATTCCCCCGCTAGCTATGAGACAAATAACAGGACTGATTAGGGTCTATAGCCTTGGTCGGCAACCAGTCTACCGCAGAAAGCAATGGCAACCTACTGCGGGATAATCTTCTGCCCAGTCAATCATGTCTCTTTCGAGACATGATCGACCAAGCGTGTATCACGTATGGCACTTAACTGAATGAATAAGCCGATCCTTCAGATTTAATATGTATTAATTTCCAGTTTCACATATGTGGACCTAATTTTCATAAGCGTTTGACAAAAATTCAGTTCCATATTAGACATCATTTTTGACAGCATTCGTTAATTAATATTAAGGTATATCTATACCTTAATATTAATTAATGTGTCTATTCCACATAATGTGGGGGAAAAGTTTTTCTTTGATATTATGTAATAAACTGATCCTCCAGAATTAACCCGTATAACTTCTAGATTCTTGTGTGCAAACCTAATTATAAAAATTTTTAAGACAATTTCAATTTCATATTGAACTTCATTTTTGACATCATTGGTTAACTAGTATCAATATGGCAATCTATCTATCTAAACTTATTTAGAAATGGAACTTTGTCAGTGTGTGTGTGTGTGTCTGTGTGTGTGTGTGTGTATCTGTTACCTATAGACTCCGAAATGGTTGAACCAATTTTCTTGAAAATTTACACAGTTGTACTATAAGCGTCTGCGAGTGTTCTTAGCTAGGTTTTCTGTCGAGGTACCCCCGATATATATCGAAAATCGATAATTGAAAAAATCGGGTTATAGAAGAAGTGATCCGATTTTAATCAAATTTGATACACTCATAGACAAAGACATGAGAAACGATATTCAGAAGTTTCAAGGTTGCAGTTCTTACAATAGTGCAGAAAATCGATAATATATATATATATATATATATATATATATATATATACATAAAAGGCAAGATGTTTGTGTGTGTGTCTGTTTATCTACCTGAATGTCTGTATTTTTTTCATCCCTTTTATTTTAGTTTTTGCTTCGGGTTTGGCTCTAATTAGGTATAATTGTAGTTCTTAGTCTCAGACATGATACCATTTACTCAGAGGACTTTTTTTTTTTTTTTTTTTTTTTTTTAATCATTTCACCCCGAGCAAGGCAGAAACGCCACTGATGTGCAGGGGGTTACATAAATGTAGAAAGATTAATTAGAAAAGAGTGAGGAGTACAAGCTAGTTAGAAAGGAACAATAGAAAACTGAGAAAGCAGGTGCAATGACAGGTACATGGGCGGAGAGAAAGGGAAGGTTATACAGGGGAGGGGAGAGAGCTAGAGGCCAGTGGTTAGTAGGTGAGTATTAACTTTGCTTTTAAATTTCTGGAGGTCGTAGCCGTCAGGAAAGCAAGAATACGGGAGTGAGTTCCACAGGCGGGAAGTGCGAGAGAGGAAGCTGCTGGAGTAGAATTGTCGTCTGCGTTTGGCTAACCTGACTGTGAATGGGTGGGACCCAGTTGCCAGTCTGGTTGAACGGGTAAACACCTGTTGAGGAGGCATCAGTGACTTAAGCTCATCCGAGCAGAAGCCATGAAAGTATTTATAGAAGAGACAGAGGGAGGCCACATTTCGACGATGGGAAAGTGGCTGCAGACGAGTCGCCAGATCAGAACCTATCACATTACAGACTCTCCTTTGGAGCTTGTCAAGAACACTGAGGAGAACGGCAGGGGCACCTGACCATAAATGGCAGCAGTACTCCATGCACGGACGGATGGTTGACTTGTATATATGCAGGATGGATTCAGGTGGAAAAAACATCCTGGATCGACATAGTGACCCAATCTTCTTAGCAGTAGATTTTGCTATGGATTCAATATAGTGCTTCCATTTGAGGTCTGAGGACAGGGTAAGTCCGAGGAGGCGTAGTGTATTACTCTCCGGGAGAATCATCTGGTCCATGCTTATGGGAGGCAGAAGAGGTTGCCTGTAATGGTTGACAGACAACAGCTTGGTCTTCGAGGAATTGAAGTTGACAAGCCACTTCTTGCCCCAGTTCACCACAGAGTGTAGATCCCGCTCAAGGTCAGCAGCGAGATTATGTCTGTCCGCCACGACAGGTTTCTTACTGGAGCGGGAGTATATTGTAGTGTCATCTGCGTAGATGCCTACTTGGGACCTGATCTCATCTGGGAGGTCGTTGATGAAAATAAGGAAGAGCGTTGGGCCCAGGATAGAGCCTTGTGGGACACCAGCATTCGTGCTGTAGGACGAAGAGGCACGCCCATTCAGAACGACCTTCATTTTGCGGTTATTTAAGAAAGATTGGATTAGGTCAAGCAGGCGACCGGTAATACCATAACCGCGTAGTTTGCATAGGAGGCCAGGGTGCCAAACCCTGTCGAAAGCCTTGGAGATATCCAGAGCAACCGCGCGAGCCTCGTCAGACTCATCAAGGGCCTGTAGCATGTACTCCGTTACAGTAGTTAGCAGGTCGGCTGTGGACCTGTCAAATCGGAATCCATATTGCCTGTCGGAGAACAGTTTGTGGGCGGTGAGATGATGAACTATTTCAGCATTTATTATAGCCTCGAACACTTTCCCGAATATTGGTAGAAGACTGATCGGGCGATAGTTGGATGGGTCCGAGGGTTCACCACAGTTCTTAAAGACAGGAACGACTGAGGAGAATTTCCAGCATGCAGGAAAGCAGGAAGCAGAAAGGCAGTAGTTAAACAGTTTAGAGAGGACAGGGGAAAGTTCAGGGGCACACCTCTTAAGGACTATCACCGGGATTCCATCGTCTCCACACGCCTTATGGGGGTCGAGTTTTGAAATTACTCTGGATACTTATTTAAACTTCGAAATTCAGTTTACGACGAAAAAAACTTATTTGATATCGATACCAGGAAATTAAAATTTGACTTGCATCCATTCATTTTTCTTTCAGTCTACGGTTTCGCTTTAACTGGAAACAACTATTGCTTTCTAGTCTTTCGTGCCAACGTCCAAAGAGTCTGAGCTCCAGGACCATGGATTAGTTTTAAAGCTTTCGTTACACCCGAGCAACGCCGGGCTATACTGCTAGTTAGTCCTAAAGTGGGGGAATGAGTTTTCATTTTGTATTGAGTAATGTACTGATCCTCCGAATTTAATATGCACCAGTTTCCAGATTAATACGTGTTGATCTAATTATCATAAAAATTTAACAAAATTTTGTTTTCATATTGTATATCATTATTGACAGCATCGTTAATTATGTATTAATACAATATTTTATTCGGTATCAAGTTAGGATTCAGTTTTCCTTTTATATTAAGTGATATACTGATCCACCAGATTTAATATACAGAGTGTGCTCAAAATACTGGAAGTACCTCGCACCATAATAGCATAATTTGGAAAGTTTGATTAAACTCTCAAAATCTTGCTTATTTTCATCTTTGTTGATATGTCCCGGAACGGGATATATATATATCATTCGAGGTAGTTAAGCGGTTTAGGCAAATGCGACTAGGTAGGTCAATCTACTAAGTAGACGTAATGGACGGTACTCGTCGTATGCAGTAACCTGAGACGTAAGCGTAGTCAATAGGCATAAACCTATGGACCTCTAGTCGTATGAACCTCTAGCGGTAGACCTCTGGACGTCCTCGCCTTGGTCTGTATTTATGGCTGACACCACCCAATCACATTACTGTGAGGGGGAACCAAGGTGTATGCATATTCATTACATATTTATTACATCAGTTGATTTAATATTAGTTGTACTACATCTTTTTGCGTAATTTTTTCTTCACAGATATTATTTTAAAAAGCTTATTAAAATCAGCCGTCAGGTTCATTTTAGAATTTTAAATGATCCACTTCATCCTATCGTACTGAAACTATTTTTGGAGAGAAATACCATTTTTAGGATGATGATGCGCTCATTCATACTGCTAAAGTTGTAGCTGAATGGCACGAAGAACATTCTAGTGAAACAGAACATCTTATCTGGCCACCACAATTCCCACATCTCAACATCATTGAACATGTATGACTCATATTAGAAAAAGAAATGAGAAGTCGATATTCTCCACTATCATCAGTCAAAGAATTAGAGACTGTTTTAGCTATAAAATGGATTAAAATTTCTCTTAAAACAATTCAAACTTTGTTCAAGTTGATCCCACTCAGAATTCAAGCTGTAATTACTGTATGGAAATAAATTTCCTTGAAATTTCAATTTTGATTACCCTGTATATATTAGTTATTAGGATGTATGCTGTGGTGCAGTGGATATCGGCTCGGAACGAGAAATCGAGGAGCCGAGTTCGAATTCCAGTTGAATTTCCTTGTATTCACTTACGCGCAAATACTCTTGGGAAAGATATTAATCCGTCTCTCCTCTCCGGTTATAGGTTAAATAACAGTACAGATAAGCTCCTATAACCTTGGCTGGCAACCAGTCTACCGCAGAAAGTAATGCCAACCTAATGTGGGATAATTTTCTGTCCAGTCAGTTATGATTCTTTCGAGACATAATCGCCCAAACGTGTTAATTACCAGATTCACATGAGAATACTGCATGTCAATCTAATAATTAATATATCTTTTAATAATATACGATTCTATTGAACACCAAATGAGGACGTGTTTCTCTTTTTATCAAGTAATATAAATGTATATCCTAATTTCTAGATATTATTAAATGTAAAGAAGCAAATTGGTCCAAAAGTAGATGGACAGTGGTCCAAAAGTAGATGGACAGTGGTCCAAAAGTAGATGGACAGTGGTCCAAAAGTACGTATTTATTTTATTATATAAAATTATGTACATACATTTATATTAATGGATTTGCGTTGTGGTGCAATTGATTTCTCAGAACGAGAAATCGGGGAGCCGAGTTCGAATTCTGGTTGAATGTCCTGCAGTCAATTACGCGCAAATACTCTTGGGATAGTTATTAACCCATCCCTTCTCTTCAGTAATAGGTTAAATAACAGAACAGACTGGGTTTTATAGCCTTGGCTGGCAAACAGTCTACAAGTGGCAACCTGTTACGGGATAATTAAAAAAATGCCTACCTAAGCGCTGTGGAGTGCATTCAGAGCATAGTGAAAAACAATAATATGACTGTTGGACATCCACTGCATCCCTGTCTGTCTCCGACAAGTCTTGCCTATGTCGTGCCACCAGATCCAGGTAGAATGGGGAGAGAGAGTGAGTGAGGCTGACGACCATGCGCAACTCTCCCTCACTTAAATCCAATTAAAGCGCAAGTTATGACTTCTACTTTCAGTTCAAAGCTATGCGGCGATGGACAAGTGGCAAAAAGCGGCAGGTGTGGACCTACTGGCGGTCGCAGCCACGACTCCGTTGCAACAGGCTTTTCCGTGCAAAGATTGGCTTTATCAGCCACTTCGGCACCCACCCCCAAAAACACCTTTAGTGCCTAGCAGTCGTGGTCTTCCTTGCCTGCGAGGGACGAGCATAAAATAAGACATACAATTATATTTACTAATACAATTATAATCTAACCTATACACAAACCTATCCCACCTGCTTTTAGAAACCCTTCTTATCTTTATCAGCCCATGTAAGACATTAATGCCACTAAAACAAGGCCTTACAATTTGTGAAAGAATTAGGAATATAATTAATAATGAAGCTGGAAGTTGAAACAGTAATCAGGAGGATAGTAGATAACGACTAATGTTGCCGATTAAAGTTGGATGGAAAGCGTCGAGCCGGAAGGGAGTTCCATTAACAAGAAGTGCAAGAAAAAACAAAGTGTTAGCATAGAACTTATGGTTACATCTAACCATCTTTACTGTGAATTAACATGATTTCTATGCCAGTGTAATCAGTTAAGTGCCATATGGGGTACACTCTGGGCGATCATGTCTCGATAGAGACATGATTGACTTAAGATTTTCCGCTGTAGGTTGTCATTGCTTTCTGTGGTAGACCGGTTGACAGCCAAGGCTATAGAACCTAATCTGTCCTGCAATTTGACGGAAAGGAAGAGGCGGATTCATATACTTCTTAAGGGTATATGCGCGAAAGTGAATGCAACGAATAACAACTGTAATTCGAACTCGGCTCACTGGTTTCTCGTTCCGAGCCGATATCCACTGAAGCACATCTAGCCAGTAGATTACTGCGTTTTGATTCATAAAGTCTAGGTACCATAGCGAACAGATCATCCAAACAATTTTCATGAAAGTATTTATTGAAAAGGCACAGGGAGGCAACCTTACGGCGGTGAAAAATTGACTAAAACCGATATATCAAATCGGGGCCAATAATATTACTGATTATATTGATCAGATCTCGACGCTCGTCTAATCTTCGCTTAAATTCAAAAAGTCTAGGTACCCCAGGGAAGATCTATTCCGAACAATTACCATGATAGAAAAGATACAGAGAAGCAACCTGACGGCGTCTGAAAAGTGACTAAAGCCGAAACACCAAATCGGAGCCAATAATATTACTGATTATATTGATCAGATCTTGACGCCTGTCTAATCTTAAATTCAAAGATATAGGTACCATATCGAAGAGCTCATCCGAACAATTACTATGAAAGTATTTATAGAAAAGGCCCCGGGAGGCAAGTTTATGTTGGTGAGAAAATGACTCAAACCGACCTGCCAGACAAGGACCAATAACATTGCAGATTTTTTTTGGATCTTATCAAGGAGCTCAAGGTAAATAGCAAAAGCAGCAGACCATAAGTAGCAGCAATATCCTAAGAATAGACGAATGGTAAGATTATAGATCTGTATGATATATGTTGGAGAAAAAAATTGTCTCTTTCGTGACAAGGAACCGACTATTTTAGCATGTGACCTAGAAATGGATTCAATATAATCTTTACACTTCATATCGACTGAGAATTTCTAATTCAGCCGGAGAACGTCTTCTAAGTGTTTAACTTTTGAATGTTTTAAAAAGGGGAAAATTATCGATAATTTTCTGAATGAAACAAAAAATGACTTGCGATTAATAAACACACACACACACACACGAGAAAATACGAGGACGAATCAGTCAGTTAGTTAAGTGCCATACGTGATACACACTTGGGCGATCAGGTCTCGAAAGAGACATGACTGACTGGGCAGAAGATTATCCCGCAGTAGGTTGCCATTGCTTTCTGCGGTAGACTGGTTGCCGACCAAGGCTATAGACCCTAATCAGTCCTGTTATTTGTCTCATAACTAGCGGAGGAATAGATGTATTATATTATTAATTATTAATTAGCGGGGGATCAGTTTATTACTTCATAATAATAGAAAACCGATCCCCCACTTTACGACCACTAGAAGTTAAAATTATGTTTCCAACTATTATATTCAGTCAGTTAAGTGCCACACGTGATACACGCTTAAGCGATCATGAAAGAGACATGACTGACTGGGCAGAAGATTATCCCGCAGTAGGTTGCCATTGCTTTCTGCGGTAGACTGGTTGCCGACCAAGGCTATAGAACTCAATCTGTCCTGCTATTTAACCCATAACTGGAAGGAAGAGACGGATTAATACCTTTCCCAAGGGTATTTGCGAGGACGAATACCGGAGCGAAAAAATGTAGCAATAAACACGCCATCAATTAAAGCAGTTAGACATAACATGAGGTCGTAAAACGGCGTCTACTACCATTATGACAGAGATGCGAAAATGCCAAACTCTTCACACCGGCCAACGGGCACGTAGTAAACCATAAATTAAAACAGATATATCATTAAATCGTAAAACGGCGCCCACTATCACTTTAACAAAGATACGAAAAGGCTAAATCCTACTATCGCGCACACTTATATAAGCCATAAATATACACATACACACATACGTGCACTAACACATTTACAGGCACACACACACATAGACACTACAATTAAGGACAGCAGTAGCAGCGAAAGAGGAACATTTGTTTAAAGGCAGGGTCCACTAACGGATGTAAAATCAAGCTCTCCTATCATTCTGGAGATGAGATTCTGATCTCGAATTATTAACAAATAATAAATAAGTAATACCCAAAACCTTCTTTACATTCCTTTATTTTACTAAACGCATTGTGATAGCCTTCAAATACCTACCCATGCAGAAAAAAAAATTGATAAGGTAATTTGTCATCATTGTTATGTTTTAGCATTTAAAAATAATTATGGGATCCCATATTCTTACTGGAATAATTTTGCTAACCGATTCAAAATGAGGACAATTCTGAAGACGGCTAAATGTTAATTTTCTCTCTTGGATTTTCTCGACGTTTTGGAATCTGGTTCTTTTCAAGTGGGATTTGATTTGTAGAGGCCTAGGTGATGTTTGTCAAATTGGCCATTTTTTCTCGTCTTCTTTTCTCTCTGGCAACAGTCATCTTGTTTTGTGTTTTTATTTCGGTTGTGGGGATCCAAAAGGTCATTTGGGAATTTCCTACCGGATGTGATTCTGGCCTTTCCATTAGACGACAAACAAACTTCGCGTCGGATCGCAAAAACGGCCCTTAAACGAATTTGTTTCTGATAATTAAAGATTATTTGAATTTTTCTTTTAGGTTTGCTCGTTTTCTATTGACCGAAAAACATTTCGTATCGAGGCGTGAAATTTCGCGAGTTTTGTTTTTGGATTCGCTTTTGCGTGTGTGCTATGCAAAGTTTGTAATTCGAGTAAATTTCTTTATTTCTAACAAAATCAATGAGTCAGTTCTTAGCATTTGAATTTTTCAATCTAGAACTTGTTTTGTTCACTACAACTCCAGTTTTAATCAGTAAAATATACCGGCGATCACTCACATCATACCAGCAGGGATAGCTTCATATTCACAGAGATAAAAACACACAGAATTACCATTAAAAATATGTTTAATTGTAAATTGAACATATTTTTAATAACATACTAACTCCTAATAATAACTCCTAACACACTAACTAGCATCCCTTCTCTCAAACACTCTTCCCATCTACCCAACCCTCATCCTCGGTATCTATCACCCTCCTTCTGAGATTTCCTATATCTAACCATTCTTTCTCTTTACCTTCCCCTATGTAACCCCTTGCGCAATAGTGGCAATGGAATGCCTTGCTTGGGGTGAAATGATTAAAAAAAACATACATACGCACGTACGTTCCTGCCTACGTACACATAAACTCATTCTTGCAAGAACATTTTAAAGACCTTGTATCAACCAAAATACATTACTTTTATTTGTAAAAAACTCAACATAGGAACATATTAATTCATACAATTTCTTTTATTTTTGGCAGCTGGTTTGTGTGCGTGTGTATATTAGTTAGATGTGTTTTAAAGTCGCATGTAATAAAAGGAAGAAAATCGTTTCGTCTTATAATAAGCAATGTCTTCAGGAGATGAGATAGACGTCTTCACATTTCAACGGTCGATAGCGAAGACAATGAGTTCAGTATTTTTTTTTTTAGCATGAAGTCCGGTTTCAAGAAGGAAACATTTCTGTTGCATTCTAGGAAAACTTTTATTGTTTCGGTTTTATTTAATTTTAAACAAAGTTTTAATGCCATTTGTTTTATTTTGTTCATGATATTATTATTATTGTTATTTTACATTTTGGTTTTCATTTATTAACAATAATAATGTCACTGCAAAGATACAAAACGAATGAAACTGCAATTCGTTTTTTATATGTATTCTCGACTTTCGGTATAAATCAACGAAAATGGAGCGTCAACTCTTTTTGGTTTTATTTGAATTATTTTAAATAATGTTTTAATGTTATTTGTTTCATTTTATTTCTTTTATGATATTCATCATTATTGTTATTACTATTATTATTATTATTTATTTTTATTCATTAATAATAATACTAATGATAATAATATTGTCCTTAGAATTCATATATATATATCATAACAAGAAAGTGAGACATTTAAAGATATATAGAATTCTTCTTCTTCTTCTTATTATTATTATTATTAGTATATATTTTCTATTAATTAATATTAATAATAATGATAATATTATTGCCCCTAGAATACAAACATACACACACACAAATATATATATATATATATATATATATATATATATATATATATCATAACAAGAAAGTGAAACATTTATAGATATATAGAAGAATTTATTTTTATTAATATAATTTTATTTTTCTTCATTAATAATAGTAATAACAGTAATATAGTAATAATAATGTCCCTAGAATACATATATATATATATATATATATATATATATATATATATATATCATAACAACAAAGCGAGACGATTATAGATATGTGAAATGATATATTTCTCAGAGGGATTTGTTTGCACGAGTTTGATAGAAATCTTAAAGTTCTTGTAATGTGTCTGTTAAATGTTTCTGTTTTGTTTTGTGTTTGTCGTGGCGAATGAATATATTTTTTGCAAGTAATAGGTCTATCATTAAGAGGTAATAATAAACATAAGGAAATGATTTTGGTGTGAAATTTCAACGTGGTCTTCATTCTTGGAGTAGCTCAAGTCCACGTGAGATCGATTAAAATAAGAATAACTCTGAATTCTATCGCCAGTAGTGTTTTTTTTATATTAGGGAATCGTGGAAAAGTAGATTTTTCTTATTTTTCCCGATCGCGTGATAGCGAGATCCATACAACATATTTACTGTTCTTCTTTCACGTTTCTAAGATTCGTCATTGGCGATCACAATCTCAACAATGTAAGATACGCAGATGACACAGTGCTGATAGCAGACACGGAAAGGAAAATGTAGGACCTCATGAAGAAGGTAGCAAAAGAAAACAAGAAGAAAGGACTAAGCATAAACCTCAAGAAAAATGAATGTATGGTCATCAGCAAAAAGAAGAGCCGATATACAAATTACAGGTCTGGGAAACTAAAATCAAACAAGTAAAGAAATTTAAATACCTGGGTAGTGTTCTGACTGAGGATGGAATGTGAGACATGGAGATCCAAATACAAAAAGACGTATTTCAAAAGTTAACCAGAGTACTGAAAAATAGGAAAATCTCATTGGAAACGAAGAAGAGAGTGCTAGACTGCTATGTGATGTCTGTCCTTTAGTATGGCAGTGAATGTTGGACGGTCTTCTCAAGGATGAAGGAGAGGTTTGACGCAGCAAAAATGTGATTCAGCAGAAGCATGCTGAAGATACAATGGTGTGAGTTCGGGACTAACGACGAAGTGTTGGAGAAGATGGAAACGAGTAGAAAACTCATACTTAAAATAAGGCCGAGACAACTGAGTTTTCTTTAATGAGGAAGGAAGATATGGTAAATTTAATACTCACAGAACGGATAGAGTGAAAGAGAGACAGAGAAAAGCAGCGCGAGGGCTACTTGATAGGCCTGAGGAAATGGATGGCAGAGCGAGGTTTGTGAGAGATACCAAGAGGAAATATTTTGAGAACGGAAAGAGACAGAGGCAAGTGGAAGTCCATGATTGCCTACGTCCTGAAATGACACGGAACTTGAAGAAGAAGGAAGTCCTGGTAAATTTAATACTCACAGAACGGATAGAGTGAAAGAAGAAGGCTCTAAAATAGGCGCCTCCTTATTCTCAGAATGTTTATGTAATCCTTTTCTGACAATGCTACGTCAAAATATTCAATTATATGTCATAGTGTGTCTTAGTATTTCATAAGATCCGATTTAATGTGAACAAATATCAATTTAAATTTTCAATTTATTTATGGGGCTGGGATTTGTCCATTTTTTCTGTTGTATTTTCCATCCACTGGAATTCTGTCCAAATTTAGGCAATAATGAAACTGGTAATAACGACTCAGTAGAATGGCACCTGCTTAATGGTACAAATGGAAAAATCGCACATAGGAAGAAATAGAAAAAAAAATAAGTATATTGAAATATGCACTTTTGGCAAAAATGTTGATTTTGAATTAAATCTAATTATAAAAATTATATATACTATATATAAACTTCTTTTATTTTCAATATTAGCAAAAGAGTGAAATTACTTTACCTCTATGTGTTAATATAAATTTATACGTTTAAAATTTATGAAAAACAATTATAATACAATCTATGTTTACACTTAGGCACACTATTTTACATCAAACTTTGAAACCAGAAATTAATCTCCGTCATCAGTCGACATCGTGATTACTGCAGCATTCGTCCAGTCGTCAATATTTATCGTTCGTCCAGACACTGTGGTCCTAGTATTTTCTTTGTGAAAAATTGTTTCATTCTGAAAAGAGACTACATTACAAGATAACATTACCGGAGGGTTCTAAAATTTTTTTTCAAATTGTGCAAAATATCGAACATTTTTCGCTGTTTATCTTACCACGTAACCACGCTTCAAAAATGTTATTCACTGAAGAATGACTTCATGCGTAGTTCGCCCATTTTTCGGCCTATTTACTTCCTTTTCGCAAACGGAAACTGAGTTCCGAATCAAAACAAATCGCGGAGTAATTGCTCAAAGGACATAAATAGGCCGAAATAAGTATCCTACGCCTCAAGTCATTCAGCGGTGAATCAGATATGAAAACGGTGGTAAGGGGTGAGATATAGCCCGATTTTTTTCTGGTCGATAACATGAAAAACGTGAGGTTTCTTCAATAAACAATTATCGATTTGAGTTCCGCATATACATTTGCATGGAATTAAGGATGTTTTGGAAAGCTTTCACGGGGGTTAAAGGCCTTCGGGGAACAAATCAAAAATTTACCGGAACGTCTAGAGTAGGTACCTCCACTGGAGTCCATTTTTTTATGATGGATTTTTGTGACGTAATGGAGGTACCTAGTCTAGAGAAGATCGCAAAGATAATAAAGAAGAAAAGACTACATATCAATTGTAAGAATCTATGGTTGTCTGCAAGACTGGTTTCGTTTGTTTATACAATGTTTTTCGACGTTGTTGTATCTGGTTATATTCACTTCATGTTCTTCCAAAATATTCTTAAAAGAAAAAGGAAACACCGATCTAGTAATGAGAAAGAATGGAAATATATTTTCATATACATTTAAGTATTAAATGCTTGGGACTTAAGAATAATTTGTTTACAGGATGGAATTTTGCCAGCGAAATATGAGTAGAAATCTGATTAAATTTGAAGTCTATGAGAGTCATCGAGTGCAGAATTCGAGGAGGCATATTATTCCAACTTCAGACTATTACTCTTATAATATAATCTATCTATCTATCTATCTATCTATCTATCTATCTATCTATCTATCTATCTATTTTTAATTCATTCTATCTATCTATCTATCTATCTATCTATTTTAATTCTGCCTATCTATCTATCTATCTATCTATCTATCTATCTATCTATCTATCTATCTATCTATCTATCTATCTATCTATCTCAGTCTGTCCATATCTATCCATCTATCTATCTATCTATCTATCTATCTATCTATTTTTAATTCTGTTCCTATCTATCTATCTATCTATCTATCTATCTATTTTTAATTCTATCTATCTATCTATCTATCTATCTATCTATCTATCTATCTGTCTGCCTATCTATCTATCTATCTATCTATCTATCTCAATTCTTGTCTGTCTATCTATCTATCTATCTATCTATCTATCTATCTATCTATTTTAATTCTGTTCCTATCTATCTATCTATCTATCTATCTATCTATTTTTAGTTTCTGTTCCTATCTATCTATCTATCTATCTATCTATCTATCTATCTATCTCAATCTTGTCCATCTATCTATCTATCTATCTATCTATCTATCTATCTATCTATCTATCTATCTATTTTAATTCTTTCTATCTATCTATCTATCTATCTGTTTCAATTCTGTTCCTATCTGTCTGTCTGTCTGTCTGTCTATCTATCTATCTATCTATTTTTAATTCTGTTCCTATCTATCTATCTATCTATCTATCTATCTATCTATCTATCTATCTATCTATGTATCTATCTATCTATCTATCTATCTATCTATCTATCTATCTATCTATCTATCTATCTATTTTAATTCATTCTATCTATCTATCTATCTATCTATTTTTATCTGTTCCTATCTATCTATCTATCTATCTATTTTAATTCTGTTCCTATCTATCTATCTATCTATCTATCTATCTATCTCGGTCTTTCTATCTATCTATCTATCTATCTATCTATCTATCTATCTATCTATCTATCTCGGTCTTGTCCATATCTATCTATCTATCTATCTATCTATCTATCTATCTATCTATCTATCTATCTATCTATCTATCTCAGTCTTCATCATATCTATCTATCTATCTATCTATCTATCTATCTATCTCTCTATCTATCTATCTATCTATCTATCTATCTATCTCGTTGTTCAGGTGAGTAAACACTCCCATCAAGGACGCTTGACAAGATATTTAACAGATACACTAAAAATAACCTACAGTTGTACCAAAAACATCATACAAATTATTAACAAAAAACACACCTTAAGACGAACCAAATATCACCCGGACGAACCTTAATAACTTGTAACTGTATAACAAAACACGAATGTTCTTTAAATACCAGTTACTTGTAAAACTGTATAATATACCAAACCACTGTAAAATCAGCCGATAACGAAGAAAAATAGACACAGGAATAACTGAGGACGGGGTCAATAGTGTAGAAGTAGGGAGATGATCAATTTATTTCCTTTTTTTGTGTTATACATAATCAAACTTTCTACTGTTGACCATGTCCACCATAGTTTATTAATATAGAATATAGCACAGTACGTAATCTGTTCAATGAAACAACGTCAAAGATTTGCAGTCAGGATTCAGACACTCTACTGAATCTGACTATATCGCCAATACTCAGAAAAATATAGTCGACTTTATACAAGTCGAATTGAATATTTTAAGCCTTGTGATTGGTTAACCGTTTTATTGGTGAACTATCAAATGAGTCAGCTCATGGCTGGCTCACGAGTATACAAGGTTAACCGTTTTATTGGTGAACTATCAAATGAGTCAGCTCATGGCTGGCTCACGAGTATACAAGAGTAACCAAAACTTCAACCGCTACAACTTACAGGTTTTATCCAGAATTATCAGAAAGTTATCAGAAGGTGGGTTTTTGGTAGAAAAATAAAAGTATATCTTTTGTATGTTCGAATAGAAATTTGATAACAGAAAAGTATAACATAAGTTGGTAGAAGTTTAATGTTACGAAACAGAATCAAGTGCATCAAGAGTTCGAGGTAGTAACTTGTGTGGATGTAAGTATGTATGTGCATCATCGTTGGGTAGGAGTGTCTTTGAAGAAATCGATCAGTCTTAAAGGGTTCCGTTAGGTTTTCAAGTATAAGAAAAGGCAGACGGGTGAAAAATGAAGAGGAAGGAGGTGAGAGAGAAAGAGGGAGAGAGAGGTAATAATAATAACGATCGCTCGACATTTGTCAAGGTTACGTATTAATTACGCTTGTCGTTTTCTCTCTGGCGACAGTTGAATATGCTCCGTCTTTTATTTTGTTTGTGAGGCTCGAAAAAGTCATTTGGGAATTCACTCCCGGATGTGATTCTTACTTTTCCATTGGACGACGACAAACCTCGCGTCGGCTCGCGGAAAGTTTCCGTAAAGTATATTGCTTCTGATAAGTGAAGATTATTTGAATCTATTGTTTTGATGTTTCCTAGTTTTCTATTAGCCGGAAAAAACATTTAAGGTGTGGAATTTAACGAGCTTTGTTTTGGATTCGCTTTTGCATATGGCCTAAGCAAAGTTTATAAATTCGAGTCTTTTTGTCTAACAAAATCAATAAGTCAGTGCTTAGCATTTGAATTTTAAATCTAGATCTTGTTTTTTTTTCACTACAAAACTACTCACACAAAATATCTTAAGAATTGTAAGTACGTAAACAGTACCAACATTTCTAAATATATATGAAAGGTTTAAAATATTATACACTAAAAATCTGCTCGAAAATAAAGAAAACAAAATCAACACACACACACACACACACACACACACACACACACACACACACACACACACACACATATATATATATATTAGCCAGGAGCAAGCGTAGAAGAAATGTCATTTTTACTGAAAACTATAAAACAACCGGTTTCGTCCCAGCCTTTTCAATATATTTCTGGGAATAGGAGACATATAAAATAAAAGATGATTAATGGGGGGGTGCGATTAAAAATGCTAGGAAAACGACAGTTCAATAACATTCAAGCCAGCAAGCAGTCCCTCTGTTTACACAGGGAAAGCTTGCGAGTATGATGTATTTTAATAAAAATAGCATCTAGTCAAATATAAATATCTATTTCAAATACCGTTTAAACAAATAAGTTATCAATATGTTGGACTTAATACCTTTCTTTATATATATATATATATATACGTGCTTAGAGGAACGTTTGAATGAATTGCTTTTAAATGTTTTCTCTGGTTTAGGAAACTGAAAGGGAGTTTGGCTTAAGACTTTTCCAGATAAGTAAATATAGTGAAGTATATTAAGTTAAAACTTAATAAACCGGATTTAAATTTCCTCCACCAAACTGTATTTTTCTGTAAATATACATCTATTATTTCAAGTTTGCCACGCATTTATGTCTGTCTGGTTGTTCTTGGTATCTGGAAAAACTCGATTTCCTTTGACAGAAGTAAAAAAAAAATGTAACACATCACACAATTAATTCCGGGCCTAACTAATAAAACAAATTTAGGCAAAATTCCAATTTATTCATCAACATATTCTCCTCCTAGAGTCGTACACTGATTCCAACGCTTCTCTAACAATTTAATGCCTTTTTTGTTGAACGATATGTCTTTGGTCTCAGTTTCCGATATCACTTCTTCATTGGAGCCAAATTTCCTAGCCTGAAGCATTCTTTTCTAGTCTGCAAACAGCAGGCGGAAGCAATTCAAAGTGTAGTCCATGTAGTTTCGCAAACGATACTAGCGGCTTTTGACACGGTGCGTTGTCTTAGCGAAATATCACTTTTTTCTTCTGCATTTGCGATTGTTTTTTTTGTGTGATTTCTTGCTTCAAACGCACCAGTAATGCTATATAATATTGGCTATTGATGGTTCTTCCTTTCTCAAAGTAATCGATGAACAAAATACTTGCGCATCCCAAAATACGGAGGCCAAAACCTTGCCTGCTGATGTTTTTGCGTTTTTGGTGGCTTTGGATGGTTTTCACCTGCTGCTGTCCACTCAGCTGACTGCCAATTTGACTTCAGTGGGAAGTGATAGATCCATGTTTCATTCATTGTCATATATTTACGCATAACATGAGATCCTCGATTAGATAGATCTTTAATTGGAGTAGATAGATCTATCTATCGCCCGGTTCACAGTCCACCCGCGTCTATTGAACAGGTTAAGAGGCTCATCCCTTGTTCCCTGTTTAGGATGTGGTTTCCGGCTTTCTCTTTTCAAATCTTTTCACTATTACGTAGCCCCCTGCACATCAGTGGCGTTACCGCTTTGCTCGGGGTGATACGATTAAAAAAAAGATCCAAAGAAGAATCAGCAATATTCTTTGTCATAATCTGGCGGCTCGGCTTCCTTCATTATCTCACCGCCGTAAAGCACCTCGCTATATTTCTCCCTAAATAAATGGTAATTGTTCGAATGAGCTCTACGCTATGATACCAAGAGATTTTAAAAAATTTAAATGCTGTATTAGACTGCCATCGAAATCACATGTTTACTGTTGAGTTTGTGAGATATAGCCGTAAGTTATATTCTATCACTTGCTTTTCTCGCGCTTATCGCTCATGGAACTCCCTTCCAGATCTACTCTCTCTAGACAACTTCAATCTTCAAAAATATTCTATCACTTGCTTTTTCTCGCGCTTATCGCTCATGGAACTCCCTTCCGGATCTACTCTCTCTAGACAACTTCAATCTTCAAAAATCTTAATAGAATATTAATCGCTATCTACTGTCCTCTTGATTACTTTTTACTCTTCTCAATCATCATTATTCTGTTTTTAATTATTCCTCGCCCTTTATCAACTTGTGTCTTAGTGGCTTTAGTGCCTTGCATGGGGTGATACTTATATAGAGATTTTATAAACTCAGCTTAGATGTGGCACAAGGCTGAGATTATAGGCCATCCAGTGTAGATCGAACTCACTACTCAATTGCAATGGTTCTAGCAAGAAAAGATTACTAACCATTACAGCACATCGAGGTGCCCAAGGGTGATACTTATATATATCGTCAGTTAGTTCCTCAGGTTACCTATAGAACATTAGGACGTGCTGAGTAGTTTTAGTAAGAATGTAGATTGAAAAGCCGTTCTCAGCTTCGTGCATTAACAATAGCGCGATCTGGTTTGAATTCAAAGCTTTTTTTTCATATACTGGTTGCTTTCAAAAGCGATAGAAAACAGTCTGTCCTATTTAACCCATAGAAGAGATAGATGGCTGAGTATAATGTTGATGGATTTATACCTTCCATGAAGAAAATGTAAGTGAATGTAATGAACTCGACTGGAATTCGAACTCAGCTATCCGTTAGATATTGCTCCTCCATGTCCCCTAATATAACATCATATAATAATTCTGCTTGTTCCTTCCTTAGTTACTTAGTTACTTAGTTCTTCCGTCCGTTACGCCACTGAAGAAAGATAACACACTTACTCTCTACATGAGCTTTTCCTTCCCCTCTATCTTTTTACTCCCCTCAGCCTTTCTCTCACCTTTGCCAAACGGAAGGGTAATAAAAAGTGTGAGGGTAAGAGGAGAGAGCCTATAGTATTACCGTATAAGTAGCAGCTTAAGATGGTGGTTGTAGCAGTAATTGTGTGTGTATATGTGTGTGTACTATACAATATAGTAAAAATAGGGAGGTTTGTTGTTGTATCTCGTGACTTAATAACGAAATTTCTGGCCTCTACACCCTTGGCCATTACTCAGTTGGTCTTTTCTGTTTACAATGGACACCGGAGCCATGATTCTTCAGTGATTTAAAAAAATTCTCTTTCAAAATCTTTCACAAAATAGCGTACAGTATTTTGGTTAAGATCTGTGCATACGCCGCTTAATATGATATAAGATTACAGTAAAGTAGCTTCTATGGCCATTACTTTTATATGTAATATAACGGTCTGGCCCACCCAAGAAAGGCTGATACAAGCCGTGTTGTTTCCGGTCGGTGAAAAGTAACGGATGTCACTTTGACCCTATTTCCGGCAGATGTGGAAATAACTCAGAGGCAAACAGACAGGTGACTCTGAGAATTACGTAGGCGTCGCGTGGGCGTCGCGTGATCAAGGCAAAGCCGGAAGAAACAAGTCCTGGTTTTGGAAGATATATAAAGACCGCGAAAACACGGATTCGCGGGGCAGTCAGAAGAAGTGAGAGCAGAAGTAGCAGCAGAACCACAGAACTCGAAGGAAGGCAGTTCACAGCTGCCCCCAATAGCATGCTGCTATTGTGGGGTACGCAACCGTCAACCCTTGGAAGCGCGCTCTCACTCTCTGTTCACTAGGCTACACGGTCCATCGTTCATTAATAAAAATATCACTTGATATATTTTTATATATATGCGTGTTTGTTGTTTATTGATATACAACATATAGATATTTTGATAAAATTAAACTCTGTGTTATCGTTATTTTATTAGCCAATACCTTTATGTTTGAAGACGTTACTATTATTTGTAGTATGACAAAGTAAAATTTTTCCAGAAAATCATTATTATTCTTCCGTGGAAATTCCATGGGTTCGTTAGTAACTGTAAATGTTTATATCATCTGTAATATGTTTTCTTGATTCACAAAAATATGACTTAAACAGCTCTTATTTCTCTCGTATTTCTTTCTTTGAAGGATAGAAATATTAAAAAAAAAAAGAACGAATCCCACCAATTTGGATTATATCGATATTTCTATACGACCATTATTGTCAGATTTTTTTTTCTCAGCCAGAACAGACATTGGTCCATTGCTTTGAATGTATTGTGTCTTTGAAGACGGTTTTGATATTTTAAAATGGTTTTGATAATATCTTTTTTTTTCTTTTTTTCTTTTATTCTTTTTTTTTCTCTTTCAGACGGACATTTTCTCGGTAATACACGAACTATACCTTCTGCCAACATTAAAAAATAAATGATAATACAAACTTTCTCTTTTTTTTTTTTCAACGGACGAATCTATTCAATTCCCGTATCTGTTGTTTTATTTTTTATTTGATTCAATTACGGAAGTTGTTCCATGGAATTATTTGCATACTTGCTGATTTCCATTAAGTAAAGATTCATTTTGAAATTAGATCTGGTGAAAGAAAGCAAGAAAAACTCCTACAAAGGCAGCGAAAGAAAATGAAAAGAAAGGATTACACATCAACTACAAGCTGTCCGTCCTTCAATATGGCAGTGAATGCTGGGCAATACCATCAAAGATGAAGGAAAAACTTGAAGCAACTGAAATGTGGTTCTACAGAAGGATGCTACTAATATTATGGATCGATCATGTGAGCAATAATGAGATCTTGAAAATGAAGAAAACTAAAAGGAAACTAATTCTGAGTATCAGAAAGAGACAACTGAAGATCCTGGGACACGCAATGAGGAAGGAGGGCTTGGAGAATCTGATACTAACAGGCCAGATAGAGGGAAAAAGGGACAGGGGAAATCAACGGATAACATATTTGAAGGACCTAATCAGGTGGATGACGGAACGAGGATTACATGGTGTAACAGGAGAAGTCGTGCTCAGAGCCACCAGGGATAGGGAAACGTGGAAAGCCATTATCGCGTACGTCCCGAAGGGACAGTGCACATAGAAGAAGAAGAAGAAAAAAGAAAGCGAGAAAAACTCCTACAAAGGCAGCGAAAGAAAATGAAAAGAAAGGATTATACATCAACTGCAAGAAGACAAAGTTCTTCATTGTTAGCAAAAGGACGATCCCCAAATGCAAATTGCAAGCTGGAGATACCAAAATCAAACAATCGGGGCTGTTTAAATATCTGGGAAGTAGTTTAAAGAGCGACCCTGAGATCCAAAGGCGTATAGGCTGCAGTCGCTCTCTCATCGACGTGATGTGACTTCTCTGTGCCTCTTCTACAAATACTTTCACAGCTTCTGCTACAATAAACTTAGCACACTGGTACCCGCTAGGTATGAATTTACACAAGCTACTAGACTAGCAACTAGGTCCCACCCTTTTACGTTGAAACCGATAAAATGTAACAGCAATTTCTACTCTAACAGCTTCTTTTTTCGCACTTCCAGCCTGTGGAATTCCCTTTCGTATATTTGCTTCCCCGACAGCTAAAATCTCCAAGAATTTAAATGTAAGGTCGTCATATTCTATCTCACAAACTCGCATCCTTTCTGTCAAGCTCTTTTCTTCCTACACTCCACCCTCATCACACCGGCATTCTCATCCTTCTATTACCCTCCTCCTGATACCCCCTATAACCTAGCCCTCTTTCTCATTACTTTCTCCTATGTAACCCTTGCGTAACAGTGGCAGTAAAACTGCTTTGCTTAGGGTGAAATGATTAATGAAAAACAAAGGCAAGAGATGCATTGCAAAAGCCATACCAAGTATTTAGAGATATAAAACTTTCGTTAAAAACTACGAAAATAGTACTAAATGGCTGTGCAATATATGTCTTTCTATATAACAATAGAACGAAACTATCGCCCGGTTCACACTCCACCCACGTCTATTGAACAGGTGAAGAGGCTCATCCCTTGTTTCCTGTTTAGGATGCGGTTTCCGATTTTCTCTTTTCCAATCTTCTCACTTTTTTTTTTCAATTGGTGTAGATAGACTAAACTATCGCCCGGTTCACACTCCACCTACATCTATTGAACAGGTGAAGAGGCTCATCCCTTGTTTCCTGTTTAGGATCTGGTTTCCGGTTTTCTCTTTTCCAATCTTTTCACTCCTATGTAGCCCCCTGCACATCAGTGGCGTTACCGCCTTGCTCGGGGTGATATGATTAAAAAAAAAACTATGAGTGCAGGCTAATCTTTTCAAAGAGGAAGAGTAGACTTGAAGATAGAAATATGGTTCTACAGAAGAACACTGAGAATACCTTGAGCCAAACATGTGAGCAACGACGAAGTTTTAGAGAAAATGGAGAGACTCAAGAGAAACTAATATTCAACATCAAAAAGAGATAATTGATGTTTCTATGGCACATAATTAGAAGGACGACTGGAAAAAGGTTCACTGTATTCACAAGAGGTCACATGTCTAGACACTAACCAACTTATTAGACGTTGTTTAATATCTCTGATCTCAAGCGCACTGATAGTTCAACCTGATACACATCTCTGTATTTCCAAGAGGCCACGCATCTAGACACTAACCAAGTTCCGCGTTGATTATGACTAACTTCTGTGCTCGTACGATCACAGGTGTTTCAACCTGCCGGGTGTGCGTTGTGGCCCAGTGGATATCGGCTCGGAACGAGAAATCGGGGAGCCGAGTTCGAATTCCAGTTGAATTCCTTGCATTCACTTACTCGCAAATACCCTTGGGAAAGGTACTAATCCGTCTCTTCATTCCAGTTATGGGTTAAATAACAGGACAGATTGGGTTCTATAGCCTTGGCTGGCAACTAGTCTACCGCAGAAAGCAATGGCAACCGACTACGGGATAATTTTCTACCCAGTCAGTCATGTCTCTTTCGAGACATGATTGCCCAAGCGTGTTTCACGTATGGCACTTAACTGACTGACTGACAGATGTCTGTATTCCCAAACGGTCAAACATCTGGATATTGTTCAACTTCGACGTTGATTAACATCTGTGATCATAAGCGCACCGGTTTTTTTTTTACCTGATACACATCTCTGTATTTCCAAGAGGTCACACACCTAGACACGAACCAAGTTAGACGTTGGTTAACATCTCTGGTCTTAAGCGCACTGATGGTTCAACCTGATACAGATCTCTGTATTCCCAAGCGGTCACACACCTAAACACTAACCAAGTTCGACGTTAATCGTAAGAGCACTAGTGCTTCATGTTGATACAGATGTTTGTATTCCCAAGCGGTCACACACCTAGACACAAACCAAATTCGACTTTGTTTAACATCTGTGATCGTAAGAGCACCGGTCTTTCAACTTGATACAATTCTCTCTATTCCCAAGGAGTCACACACCTAGACACTAACCAAGTTCGAGGTCGGTTAGCATCTGTGATTTTTATGACATATCCCCTTCAAATATGCATTTTACTTTGTAACCACCTACCTTTAGTGGCTCTTGGGTCTTGCACAGGGAGAACATCTTTGTAAAACAAATAACAGAACGGATTTTCACGTTGTTAGTAATATAATCTGATTCAAGGAAACATGAAAATATGAATTTAAAGATAAATTTGTTATCACAAAGGAATCATCGTTGTTTTTTGTTGTTGTTGTTCCTTTGCTTCACGTCAGTCTCGTCTTCTGGCACCAAATGGTTCTTTCAGGATTCATGCTTTTGTGTTGAGCGTGGAGCAATATATGTAAGGGACCAAACTCACTCTGATTCATCTATGACAGTTTCTACTTCCGTCTCCCCGGCACCATGATCCTGCATTGATTGAACCTTTTAAAAAATAACATTGAGCTTGCCTTGGCTAAGAATATTTTGATAAGGGAAAATTTTCCTGACACACAAGTAACGAATAAGTCTTCAATGATTTAAAAAAAAAAAAGGTCGATATGCGGGTCGACGAGGAAGGGGACAAATTTTGAGACTGGAGACATGAAATAGACTTTTCTGCAAGACACGTTTGTTGCTAGTCGGCGTTAGACGAAGAGTACGTTTAAGATTTTTTCATGGATCCGTACTCGACGGTCGTACTTTTGAAAGGGATTTTTCTTCTCTTCAGGCAATCAGAGATCAAATGGCGAGTGCAAAGATGAGACGTGAAAATGATTACAAAATCTAATCGTCGGGATATTGAAACACTCGAACCAAATAGTATTCGTCGGAAAGTTGGGATTAATAATAATAATAAAAAAGAGACTGAAGAATAAAAGACCACCATCTGAAATTAAAAAATAATATTATTATGGTTGTGTAGAGAACATCTGAAATGAGAAACTTGATATTCAGTTAACAAAGCTCAGAACAAATATGCACGATATATATAACCGTGTACTCATGTACTTATAATATCCAAACAAAAATGAGTAATATTATTAACACTGATCTGGTGTTTCGGCTTCAGTCAATAACCCACCGTCTTAAGGTACATCATTATATTTTTTCTATAAATACTTTCATAGTAACTATTCAAATGGGAACCTAGATTTTATGAATTTAAGAGCAGTACTATGCTATGCTATGATTTTAAGAGCAGTACTATGTTAGGATGTGCATTGTGGTGTAGTGGATATCGACTCGGAAGGAAAAATCGGGGAGCCGAGTTCGAATTCTGGTTGAATTCCATGCATTCACTTACCACTGGGAAAGGTATTAATCCGTCTCTTCCCTTCAGTTATGGGTTAAATAACAGGACAGCTTGGGTTCTATAGCCTTGGCTGGCAACCAGTCTACCACAGAAAGCAATGGCAAGCTACTGCGGGATAATCTTCTGCCCAGTCTGTCATGTTTCGTTCGAGACATGATCGTACAAAGCATGTATCATGTATGGCACTTAAATGACGATACTGCCGGCAATGTTTCCTCAATTCACAGTTGAAATGGCTAGATGTAGCCGTAAGCTCTCTTATTTTTTTTTTAATCATATCACCCCGAGCAAGGCGGTAAGGCCACTGGTGTGCAGGCTACGTAAAAGTGAATAGAATGGAAAAGAGAAAGCCGGAAACCACATCCTAAACAGGGAACAATGGATGAGCCTCTACACCTGTTCAATAGACGTGGGTGGAGTGTGAACCGGGCGATAGTTCAGTCTATCTACTCCAATTGAAAAAAAATAAACAAAAAAGAAAAGTGAAAAGATTGGAAAAGAAAAAGCCGGAAACCACATCCTAAACAGGTAACAAGGGATGAGCCTCTACACTTGTTCAATAGACGTGGGTGGAGTGTGAACCGGGCGATAGTTCAGTCTATCTACTCCAATTGAAAAAAGAAAAGTGAAAAGATTGGAAAAGATAAAGCCGGAAATCACATCCTAAACAGAGAACAAGGGATGAGCCTCTACACCTGCTCAATAAACCTGGGTAGAGTGTGAACCGGGCGATAGTTCAGTCTATCTACTCCAATTGAAAAAAAAAAAAAAAACATAAAAAGAAAAGTGTAAAGATTGGAAAAGAGAAAGCCGGAAACCACATCCTAAACAGGGAACAAGGGATGAGCCTCTACACCTGCTCAATAAACCTGGGTAGAGTGTGAACCCGGCGATAGTTCAGTCTATCTACTCCATTTTGCTAACCTTTCTTCCTTCGCCCTTCTCTTTTGTTGAACTCTCTTCCGGGTTCTTGTTTTCCCAGTCAACTTTGACCTTCGAAAATGAAAATGCTGTGCCATTCATGATTTTGTCTTTGTAATTCTTTTTCTCGTTCTTACTCCTTAATAGGAGTTTTGCTCATACTCTCTTACACTTAGCAACCTCTTGCCTCTTAGTGGCTTTATTGCATTGATTGAGAGTGAAATGATTATAAAAGAACTTGTCACGATAAAATATTAAATGCTAACAGTTTATTTTCTCGCACGTCTCACTTGTGGAACTCTCTTTCGACTTCTTGTTTTTCAGTCAATATCTTTTTTTTATAATCGTGTCGCCCCAAGCAAGGTATTTTACTGCCACTGTTGTGCAGGGGGCTACATAGGAGGAATGTCATGAGGAGTGAGAGGTTGCAGGGGGTGTCAGGAAGAGTGTAGAAGAGAGAAGAGATTATTTATTAAAGTGGGGTGGACGAGGAGGAATGTTATGAGGAGTGAGAAGTTGCAGGGGGTGTCAGAAGCTAGTAGGAGAGCGAAGAGAGTACTGATGATAGGTGGGGTGGAGAAGGAAGAATGTTATGAGGAGTGAGAGGTTGCAGGAGGGGTAAGGAAGAGTGAGGAGGAGGGAAGAGATTATTTATTAAAGTGGGGTGGACGAGGAGGAATGTTATGAGGAGTGAGAAGTTGCAGGGGGTGTCAGGAAGATAGTAGGAGAGCGAAGAGAGTACTGATGATAGAGGGGTGGGAGAAGGAAGAATGTTAGTGAGGAGTGAGAGGTTGCAGGAGGTATGAAGAGGAGAGGGAAGAGATTATTTATTAAAGTGGGGTGGACGAGGAGGAATGTTATGAGGAGTGAGTAGTTGCAGGGGGTGTCAGGAAGATAGTAGGAGAGGGAAGAGGAGTACTGATGATAGTGGGGTGGAGAAGGAAGAATGTTATGAGGAGTGAGAGGTTGCAGGAGGGGTAAGGAAGAGTGTAGGGAGAGGGAAGAGAGTACTGATGATAGAGGTGGGAGAAGGAAGAATGTTATGAGGAGTGAGAGGTTGCAGGAGGGGTAAGGATGAGTGTAGGAGAGGGAAGAGAGTACTGATGATAGAGGGGTGGAGAAGGAAGAATGTTAAGAGGAGTGAGAGGTTGCAGGAGGGGTAAGGAAGAGTGTAGGAGAGAGGGAAGAGGAGTACTGATGATAGAGGGGTGGAGAAGGAAGAATGTTATGAGGAGTGAGAGGTTGCAGAGGTAAGGAAGAGGAAAGGGGGAGAGGGAAGAGAGTACTGATGATAGAGGGGTGGAGAAGGAAGAATGTTATGAGGAGGAGAGGTTGCAGGAGGGGTGGGTAGGTGAGGTAGGAGAGGGAAGAGAGTACTGATGATAGAGGGTGAGAAGGAAGAATGTTATGAGGAGGAGAGGTTGCAGGAGGGGTAAGGAAGAGTGTAGGAGAGGGAAGAGAGTACTGATGATAGGTGTGGGGTGGAGAAGGGAAGAATGTTATGAGGAGTGAGAGGTTGCAGGAGGGGTAAGGAAGAGTGTAGAGAGGGAAGAGAGTACTGGATGATAGAGGGGTGAGAAGAAGAATGTTATGAGGAGTGAGAGGTTGCAGTGGGTGTCAGGAAGAGGTAGGAGAGGGAAGAGAGTACTGGATGAGGAGGGGTGGAGAAGGAAGAATGTTATGAGGAGTGAGAGGTTGCAGTGGGTGTCAGGAAGAGTGTAGGAGAGGGAAGAGAGTACTGATGATAGAGGGGTGTGGAGAAGGAAGAATGTTATGAGGAGTGAAAGGCTGGGTAGGAGGGGTAAGGAAGAGTGTAGGAGAGGGAAGAGAGTACTGATGATAGAGGGGTGGAGAAGGAAGAATGTTATGAGGAGTGAGAGGTTGCAGGAGGGGTAAGGAAGAGGTAGGAGAGGGAAGAGAGTACTGATGGAGTGGAGGGGTGGATGTAGAAAAGCATGAGAGAGAGGATGTGAGTTAGTGATACAGAAGATAACTATTGACTTTACATTTAAATTTTTGGAGATTATAACAATCACGAATGCAAGTATGAGGAAGAGAATTCCACAGGCGGGAAGTGCGAGAAAAGAAGCCTCTGGAGTAGAATTTGCGTTTACAATTTATTGGCCTCACAGTAAAAGGGTGGGACCTAGTGGCTAATCTTGTGGCTCGAGGAAATTCATACATAGCGGACACCAGTGAGCTAAGTTCATCAGAGCAGAAGCCGTGAATGTATTTGTAGAAGAACCACAGGGAAGCCATAGTGCTTCGGTGAGAAAGCGACTGTATCCTAGCTGCCAAGTCGGGATCGATCACATTACAGATTCTCCGTTGGATTCGGTCGAGGACACCTAAGTGGATAGCAGGAGCACCGGACCGGATATGGGAGCAATACTCAATGCACGGGCGGATGATAAGAGAAGGATGACTATGGTCATAAAATGAGGGATCTGTTTCTCTATTGATTGTAATATAAAATTGATCCCCCACTTTATAACCATATCGCCTTATTTGAGCAAAAGCCGTGAAAGTATTTGTAGAAGAGACACAGGGAAGCCACACTGCGTCGGTGAGAAAGCGACTGTATCCTAGCTGCCAAGTCGGGATTAATCACATTACAGATTCTCCGTTGGATTCGGTCGAGGACGCCTAGGTGGATAGCAGAAGCACCGGACCGGATATGGCAGCAATACTCAATGCACGGGTGGGATCTTCAAATATTTAAATGCCGGATTAGGACCAATAATATTGCTGATTCTGTTTTCGATCTCATGAAGAAACTCAAGGTAAATAACCCCGGACTATATGTGGCAGCAATAAATGTGTCTTGTTTTCTTTTTCTTGAAAATTCAGTAACAGCTTGTGTCTTAGTGGGTTTATTGCCTTCAATTATGTCATATGGTGAAAAAGAAAAAAAAACTGGCAAGGGATAGGGTTATTAAAATTTTGAAAATTAATAGATTTCCTTAAAGTTTATTGACATGTACAGGGTGATTGAAAAGTAACTCCCTATTTTATTGAAGAGTGCCTAGCTAGATGTCCTCATTAACGATCTGTCACTTTTTATCTTTGGGGTTCGTAAAAAGAGCAAGTGTACTATACCAAACAAATATTTTGGGAGAACTTACAGGGTGAGTACAAGAAATTATGTCTTCCATACCACAAGTGTTTATAGTGAAATCAGTTGACACGATTCCGGGGTGGCTCAAAAAACGGGTAGCAAAATCAAGTGTCAATACAGTAATAAAAGCTCACGTTTTCCTCTGATATCCATTTTCTTGTAAAAAATATATAGTTAACAAATAAACTATAAGTATTTTAAAATAGGGAGTTAAGTGCGTTTTGGTGCAGTGGATATCGGCTCAGAACGAGAAATTGGAGAGCCGAGTTCGAATTTCGTTTGAATTCGCTGCATTCACTTACGCGCAAATACCCTTGGGAAAGATATGAATCTGTTAATTCTCCCTTTAGCTATGGGTTAAATAAGAGGACTGATTAGGTTCTATAACTTTCGTTGGCAACCACTCAACCGTAGAAAGTAATGACAACGTACGGCGGGAAAATCCTCTGCCTAGTCAGTCGTGTCTCTTTCAGGACATGATCGTCCAAACGTGTACCACGTATGGTACTTAACTGACTGACTGTAATTGTTTATCAAAATTTAATAACGGCAACTAAAGAATTGTTTACTCCCTTTAATTCAAGGAAGGCGATAATGTCACTAAGACACAAGGTGAGTGAATGAAAACGAGAATAATTCAGGAAGAAGGAAGGACAATAAAAGAACGGATTTTCGTAATAAAAAGCATGGCAAGTGGCAGGGAAACAAGGGATAAGAAGTGAGTATATAAAAGGTGGATGGTTAATCGGAAAGCCATGTTCCAATTCTCGAGAATAATTCAGGAAGAAGGAAGGACAATAAAAGAACGGGTTTCCGTAAGAAAAAGCATGGCAAGTGACAGGGAAACAAGGGATAAGAAGTGAGTACGGCAAAGGTGGATGAAGTTAATCGGAAAGCCATGTTACAATTCTCGAGAATAATTCAGGAAGAAGGAAGGACAATAAAAGAACGGGTTTCCCGTAAGAAAAAGCATGGCAAGTGACAGGGAAACAAGGGATAAGAAGTGAGCATGGCAAAGGTGGATGGTTAATCGGAAAGCCATGTTCCAATTCTCGAGAATAATTCAGGAAGAAGGAAGGACAATAAAAGAACGGGTTTCCCGTAAGAAAAGCATGGCAAGTGACAGGAAACAAGGGATAAGAAGTGAGTACGGCAAAGGTGGATGGTTAATCGAAAGCCATGTTCCAATTTCGAGAATAATTCAGAAAGAAGGAAGGACAATAAAAGAACGGGTTTTCCGTAAGAAAAAGCATGGCAAGTGACAGGGAAACAAGGGATATAAAGTGAGTATTGGCAAAGGTGGATGGTTAATCGGAAAGCCATGTTCCAATTTCCGAGAATAATTCAGGAAGAAGGAAGGACAATAAAAGAATGGGTTTCCCGTAAGAATAAGCATGGCAAGTGACAGGGAAACAAGGGATAAGAAGTGAGTACGGCAAAGGTGGATGGTTAATCGGGAAAGTCACTATGTTCCAATTTTCGAGAACAATTCAGGAAGAAGGAAGGACAATAAAAGAATGGGTTTCCGTAAGAAAAGCATGGCAAGTGGTTGCGGGAAACAAGGATAAGAAGTGAGTACGGCAAAGGTGGATGGTTAATCGGAAAGCCATGTTCCAATTTCTCGAGAACAATTCAGGAAGAAGGAAGGACAATAAAAGAATGGGTTTCCGTGCAAAGAAAAAGCATGGCAAGTGACAGGGAAACAAGGGATAAGAAGTGAGTACGGCAAAGGTGGATGGTTAATCGGAAAGCCATGTTCCAATTCTCGAGAATAATTCAGGAAGAAGGAAGGACAATAAAAGAATGGGTTTCCGTAAGAAAAAGCATGGCAAGTGACAGGGAAACAAGGGATAAGAAGTGAGTACGGCAAAGGTGGATGGAGCACCGGAAAGCCGCCGTTCCAATTCCCGAGAACAATTCAGGAAGAAGGAAGGACAATAAAAGAATGGGTTTCCCGTAAGAGAAAAAGCATGGCAAGTGACAGGGAAACAAGGGATAAGAAGTGAGTACGGCAAAGGTGGATGGTTAATCGGAAAGCCATGTTCCAATTCTCGAGAAATAATTCAGGAAGAAGGAAGGACAATAAAAGAATGGGTTTCCGTAAGAAAAAAGCATGGCAAGGACAGGGAAACAAGGGATAAGAAGTGAGTACGGCAAAGGTGGATGGTTAATCGGAAAGCCATGTTCCAATTCTCGAGAACAATTCAGAAAGAAGGAAGGACAATAAAAGAACGGGTTTCCGTAAGAAAAGCATGGCAAGTGACAGGGAAACAAGGGATAAGAAGTGAGTACGGCAAAGGTGGATGGTTAATCGGAAAGCCATGTTCCACTGAGAATAATTCAGGAAGAAGGAAGGACAATAAAAGAACGGGTTTCCGTAAGAAAAAGCATGGCAAGTGACAGGGAAACAAGGGATAAGAAGTGAGTACGGAAGCGGATGGTTAATCGGAAAGCCGGTGTTCAATTCCCGAGAATAATTCAGGAAGAAGGAAGGACAATAAAAGAATGGGTTTCCGTAAGAAAAAGCATGGCAAGTGACAGGGAAACAAGGGATAAGAAGTAGAGTACGGCAAAGCGGATGGTTAATCGGAAAGCCATGTTCCAATTCTCGAGAACAATTCAGAAAGAAGGAAGGACAATAAAAGAACGGGTTTCCGTGGAAGAAAAGCATGGCAAGTGACAGGGAAACAAGGGATAAGAAGTGAGTACGGCAAAGGTGGATGGTTAATCGGAAAGCCATGTTCCAATTTCGAGAATAATTCAGGAAGAAGGAAGGACAATAAAAGAACGGGTTTTCGTAAGAAAAAGCATGGCAAGTGACAGGGAAACAAGGGATAAGAAGTGAGTACGGCAAAGGTGGATTAATCGGAAAGCCATGTTCAATTCTCGAGAATAATTCAGGAAGAAGGAAGGACAATAAAAGAATGGGTTTCCGTAAGAAAAAGCATGGCAAGAGACAGGGAGAATACAAGGGATAAGAAAGTGAAGTACGGCAAAGGTGGATGGTTAATCGGAAAGCCATGTTCCACCTCGAGAATAATTCAGGAAGAAGGAAGGACAATAAAAGAATGGGTTTCCGCAAGAAAAGCATGGCAAGAGACAGGGAAACAAGGGATAAAGAAGTGAGTACGGCAAAGGTGGATGGTTAATCGGAAAGCCATGTTTTTCAATTCCTCGAGAATAATTCAGGAAGAAGGAAGGACAATAAAAGAATGGGTTTCCGTAAGAAAAAGCATGGCAAGAGACAGGGAAACAAGGGATAAGAAGTGAGTACGGCAAAGGTGGATGGTTAATCGGAAAGTCATGTTCCAATTTTCGAGAATAATTCAGGAAGAAGGAAGTACAATAAAAGAATGGGTTTCCGTAAGAAAAAGCATGGCAAGAGACAGGGAAACAAGGGATAAGAAGTGAGTACGGCAAAGGTGGATGGTTAATCGGAAAGCCATGTTCCAATTCTCGAGAATAATTCAGGAAGAAGGAAGGACAATAAAAGAATGGGTTTCCGTAAGAAAAAGCATGGCAAGAGACAGGGAAACAAGGGATAAGAAGTGAGTACGGCAAAGGTGGATGGTTAATCGGAAAGCCATGTTCCAATTCTCGAGAACAATTCAGAAAGAAGGAAGGACAATAAAAGAACGGGTTTCCGTAAGAAAAAGCATGGCAAGTGACAGGGAAACAAGGGATAAGAAGTGAGTACGGCAAAGGTGGATGGTTAATCGGAAAGCCATGTTCCAATTCTCGAGAATAATTCAGGAAGAAGGAAGGACAATAAAAGAACGGGTTTCCGTAAGAAAAAGCATGGCAAGTGACAGGGAAACAAGGGATAAGAAGTGAGTACGGCAAAGGTGGATGGTTAATCGGAAAGCCATGTTCCAATTCTCGAGAATAATTCAGGAAGAAGGAAGGACAATAAAAGAATGGGTTTCCGTAAGAAAAAGCATGGCAAGTGACAGGGAAACAAGGGATAAGAAGTGAGTACGGCAAAGGTGGATGGTTAATCGGAAAGCCATGTTCCAATTCTCGAGAATAATTCAGGAAGAAGGAAGGACAATAAAAGAATGGGTTTCCGTAAGAAAAAGCATGGCAAGTGACAGGGAAACAAGGGATAAGAAGTGAGTACGGCAAAGGTGGATGGTTAATCGGAAAGCCATGTTCCAATTCTCGAGAATAATTCAGGAAGAAGTAAGGACAATAAAAGAATGGGTTTCCGTAAGAAAAAGCATGGCAAGAGACAGGGAAACAAGGGATAAGAAGTGAGTACGGCAAAGGTGGATGGTTAATCGGAAAGCCATGTTCCAATTCTCGAGAATAATTCAGGAAGAAGGAAGGACAATAAAAGAATGGGTTTCCGTAAGAAAAAGCATGGCAAGAGACAGGGAAACAAGGGATAAGAAGTGAGTACGGCAAAGGTGGATGGTTAATCGGAAAGCCATGTTCCAATTCTCGAGAATAATTCAGGAAGAAGGAAGGACAATAAAAGAATGGGTTTCCGTAAGAAAAAGCATGGCAAGAGACAGGGAAACAAGGGATAAGAAGTGAGTACGGCAAAGGTGGATGGTTAATCGGAAAGCCATGTTCCAATTCTCGAGAATAATTCAGGAAGAAGGAAGGACAATAAAAGAATGGGTTTCCGTAAGAAAAAGCATGGCAAGAGACAGGGAAACAAGGGATAAGAAGTGAGTACGGCAAAGGTGGATGGTTAATCGGAAAGCCATGTTCCAATTCTCGAGAATAATTCAGGAAGAAGGAAGGACAATAAAAGAATGGGTTTCCGTAAGAAAAAGCATGGCAAGAGACAGGGAAACAATGGATAAGAAGTGAGTACGGCAAAGGTGGATGGTTAATCGGAAAGCCATGTTCCAATTCTCGAGAACAATTCAGAAAGAAGGAAGGACAATAAAAGAACGGGTTTCCGTAAGAAAAAGCATGGCAAGTGACAGGGAAACAAGGGATAAGAAGTGAGTACGGCAAAGGTGGATGGTTAATCGGAAAGCCATGTTCCAATTCTCGAGAATAATTCAGGAAGAAGGAAGGACAATAAAAGAACGGGTTTCCTTAAGAAAAAGCATGGCAAGTGACAGGGAAACAAGGGATAAGAAGTGAGTACGGCAAAGGTGGATGGTTAATCGGAAAGCCATGTTCCAATTCTCGAGAATAATTCAGGAAGAAGGAAGGACAATAAAAGAACGGGTTTCCGTAAGAAAAAGCATGGCAAGTGACAGGGAAACAAGGGATAAGAAGTGAGTACGGCAAAGGTGGATGGTTAATCGGAAAGCCATGTTCCAATTCTCGAGAATAATTCAGGAAGAAGGAAGGACAATAAAAGAATGGGTTTCCGTAAGAAAAAGCATGGCAAGAGACAGGGAAACAAGGGATAAGAAGTGAGTACGGCAAAGGTGGATGGTTAATCGGAAAGCCATGTTCCAATTCTCGAGAATAATTCAGGAAGAAGGAAGGACAATAAAAGAATGGGTTTCCGTAAGAAAAAGCATGGCAAGAGACAGGGAAACAAGGGATAAGAAGTGAGTACGGCAAAGGTGGATGGTTAATCGGAAAGCCATGTTCCAATTCTCGAGAATAATTCAGGAAGAAGGAAGGACAATAAAAGAATGGGTTTCCGTTAGAAAAAGCATGGCAAGTGACAGGGAAACAAGGGATAAGAAGTGAGTACGGCAAAGGTGGATGGTTAATCGGAAAGCCATGTTCCAATTCTCTTGAATAATTCAGGAAGAAGGAAGGACAATAAAAGAATGGGTTTCCGTAAGAAAAAGCATGGCAAGTGACAGGGAAACAAGGGATAAGAAGTGAGTACGGCAAAGGTGGATGGTTAATCGGAAAGCCATGTTCCAATTCTGGAGAATAATTCAGGAAGAAGGAAGGACAATAAAAGAATGGGTTTCCGTAAGAAAAAGCATGGCAAGTGGCAGGGAAACAAGGGATAAGAAGTGAGTATGGCAAAGGTGGATGGTTAATCGGAAAGCCATGTTCCAATTCTCGAGAATAATTCAGGAAGAAGGAAGGACAATAAAAGAACGGGTTTCCGTAAGAAAAAGCATGGCAAGTGACAGGGAAACAAGGGATAAGAAGTGAGTACGGCAAAGGTGGATGGTTAATCGGAAAGCCATGTTCCAATTCTCGAGAACAATTCAGGAAGAAGGAAGGACAATAAAAGAACGGGTTTCCGTAAGAAAAAGCATGGCAAGTGACAGGGAAACAAGGGATAAGAAGTGAGTATGGCAAAGGTGGATGGTTAATCGGAAAGCCATGTTCCAATTCTCGAGAATAATTCAGGAAGAAGGAAGGACAATAAAAGAACGGGTTTTCCGTAAGAAAAAGCATGGCAAGTGGCAGGGAAACAAGGGATAAGAAGTGAGTATGGCAAAGGTGGATGGTTAATCGGAAAGCCATGTTCCAATTCTCGAGAACAATTCAGGAAGAAGGAAGGACAATAAAAGAACGGGTTTCCGTAAGAAAAAGCATGGCAAGTGACAGGGAAACAAGGGATAAGAAGTGAGTATGGCAAAGGTGGATGGTTAATCGGAAAGCCATGTTCCAATTCTCGAGAACAATTCAGGAAGAAGGAAGGACAATAAAAGAACGGGTTTCCGTAAGAAAAAGCATGGCAAGTGACAGGGAAACAAGGGATAAGAAGTGAGTATGGCAAAGGTGGATGGTTAATCGGAAAGCCATGTTCCAATTCTCGAGAACAATTCAGGAAGAAGGAAGGACAATAAAAGAACGGGTTTCCGTAAGAAAAAGCATGGCAAGTGACAGGGAAACAAGGGATAAGAAGTGAGTATGGCAAAGGTGGATGGTTAATCGGAAAGCCATGTTCCAATTCTCGAGAACAATTCAGGAAGAAGGAAGGACAATAAAAGAACGGGTTTCCGTAAGAAAAAGCATGGCAAGTGACAGGGAAACAAGGGATAAGAAGTGAGTACGGCAAAGGTGGATGGTTAATCGGAAAGCCATGTTCCAATTCTCGAGAATAATTCAGAAAGAAGGAAGGACAATAAAAGAACGGGTTTCCGTAAGAAAAAGCATGGCAAGTGACAGGGAAACAAGGGATAAGAAGTGAGTACGGCAAAGGTGGATGGTTAATCGGAAAGCCATGTTACAATTCTCGAGAACAATTCAGGAAGAAGGAAGGACAATAAAAGAATGGGTTTCCGTAAGAAAAAGCATGGCAAGTGACAGGGAAACAAGGGATAAGAAGTGAGTACGGCAAAGGTGGATGGTTCGTCGGAGTTGCTGCTCCAATTCTCGAGAATAATTCAGGAAGAAGGAAGGACATTAAAAAAGAATGGGTTTCCGTAAGAAAAAGCATGGCAAGTGACAGGGAAACAAGGGATAAGAAGTGAGTACGGTAAAGGTGGATGGTTAATCGGAAAGCTATGTTCCAATTCTGGAGAATAACTAGAAGAAGGAAGGACAATAAAAGAATGGGTTTCCGTAAGAAAAAGCATGGCAAGTGACAGGGAAACAAGGGATAAGAAGTGAGTACGGCAAAGGTGGATGGTTAATCGGAAAGTCATGTTCCAATTGAGAATAATTCAGGAAGAAGGAAGGACAACAAAAGAACGGGTTTCGTAAGAAAAGCATGGCAAGTGACAGGGAAACAAGGGATAAGAAGTGAGTACGGCAAAGGTGGATGGTTAATCGGAAAGCCATGTTCCAATTCTCGAGAACAATTCAGAAGAAGGAAGGACAATAAAAGAACGGGTTTCCGTAAGAAAAAGCATGGCAAGTGACAGGAAACAAGGGATAAGAAGTGAGTATGGCAAAGGTGGATGGTTAATCGGAAAGCCATGTTCCCACTCGAGAATAATTCAGGAAGAAGGGGTGACAATAAAGAACGGGTTTCCGTAAGAAAAAGCATGGCAAGTGGCAGGGAAACAAGGGATAAGAAGTGAGTATGGCAAAGGTGGATGGTTAATCGGAAAGCCATGTCTCCACTCGAGAACAATTCAGGAAGAAGGAAGGACAATAAAAGAACGGGTTTCCGTAAGAAAAGCATGGCAAGTGACAGGGAAACAAGGGATAAGAAGTGAGTATGGCAAAGGTGGATGGTTAATCGGAAAGCCATGTTCCAATTCTCGAGAACAATTCAGGAAGAAGGAAGGACAATAAAAGAACGGGTTTCCGTAAGAAAAAGCATGGCAAGTGACACAGGGAAACAAGGGATAAGAAGTGAGTACGGCAAAGGTGGATGGTTAATCGGAAAGCCATGTTCCAATTCTCACAGAACAATTCAGGAAGAAGGAAGGACAATAAAAGAATGGGTTTCCGTAAGAAAAAGCATGGCAAGTGACAGGGAAACAAGGGATAAGAAGTGAGTACGGCAAAGGTGGATGGTTAATCGGAAAGCCATGTTCCAATCTTTGCAATAATTCAGGAAGAAGGAAGGACAATAAAAGAACGGGGTTTCGCAAGAAAAAGCATGGCAAGTGACAGGGAAACAAGGGATAAAAAGTGAGTACGGCAAAGGTGGATGGTTAATCGGAAAGCCATGTTCCAATTCTCGAGAATAATTCAGGAAGAAGGAAGGACAATAAAAGAACGGGTTTCCGTAAGAAAAGCATGGCAAGTGACAGGGAAACAAGGGATAAGAAGTGAGTACGGCAAAGGGTGGATGGTTAATCGGAAAGCCATGTTCCAATTCTCGAGAATAATTCAGGAAGAAGGAAGGACAATAAAAGAACGGGTTTCCGTAAGAAAATCATGGCAAGAGACAGGGAAACAAGGGATAAGAAGGAGTACGGCAAAGGTGGATGGTTAATCGGAAAGCCATGTTCCAAATTTCGAGAATAATTCTGGAAGAAGGAAGGACAATAAAAGAATGGGTTTCCGTTAGAAAAAGCATGGCAAGTGACAGGGAAACAAGGGATAAGAAGTGAGTACGGCAAAGGTGGATGGTTAATCGGAAAGCCATGTTCCAATTCTCGAGAAAAATTCAGGAAGAAGGAAGGACAATAAAAGAACGGGTTTCCGTAAGAAAACGCATGGCAAGTGACAGGGAAACAAGGGATAAGAAGTGAGTATGGCAAAGGTGGATGGTTAATTTGAAAGCCATGTTCCAATTCCTTTGAGAACAATTCAGGAAGAAGGAAGGACAATAAAAGAACGGTTTCCGTAAGAAAAAGCATGGCAAGTGGCAGGGAAACAAGGATAAGAAGTGAGTATGGCAAAGGTGGATGGTTAATCGGAAAGCCATGTTCAATTCTCGAGAACAATTCAGAAGAAGGAAGGGACAATAAAAGAACGGGTTTCCTCTGTAAGAAAAAGCATGGCAAGTGACAGGGAAACAAGGGATAAGAAGCGGAAAGTATGGCAGCGGTGGATGGTTAATCGGAAAGCCATGTTCCTCGAGAACAATTCAGGAAGAAGGAAGGACAATAAAAGAAATGGCTTCCGTAAGAAAAAGACAAGTATGACAGGAAACAAGGGATAAGAAGTGAGTATGGCAAAGGTGGATGGTTAATCGGAAAGCCGCCGTTCCAATTCTCGAGAACAATTCAGAAGTAGGAAGGACAATAAAAGAACGGTTTCCCGTAAGAAAAAGCATGGCAAGTGACAGGGAAACAAGGATAAGAAGGAGTACGGCAAAGGTGGATGGTTAATCGGAAAGCCATGTTCCACTTCGAGAACAATTCAGGAAGAAGGAAGGACAATAAAAGAACGTGCTCTCCGTAAGAAAAAGCATGGCAAGTGACAGGGAAACAAGGGATAAGGAAGTGAGTATGGCAAAGGTGGATGGTTAATCGGAAAGCCATGTTCCAATTTCGAGAACAATTCAGGAAGAAGGAAGGACAATAAAAGAACGGGTTTCCTTAAGAAAAAGCATGGCAAGAGGCAGGTAAACAAGGGATAAGAAGTGAGTACGGCAAAGGTGGATGGTTAATCGGAAAGCCATGTTCCAATTCTCGAGAACAATTCAGGAAGAAGGAAGGACAATAAAAGAACGGGTTTCCGTAAGAAACATGGCAAGTGACAGGGAAACAAGGGATAAGAAGTGAGTACGGCAAAGGTGGATGATTAATCGGAAAGCCATGTTCCAATTCTCGAGAAAATTCAGGAAGAAGGAAGGACAATAAAAGAACGGGTTTCCGTAAGAAAAAGCATGGCAAGTGACAGGGAAACAAGGGATAAGAAGTGAGTATGGCAAAGGTGGGCTTAATCGGAAAGCCATGTTCCACTCGAGAACAATTCAGGAAGAAGGAAGGACACTAAAAAAGAACGGGTTTCCCGTAAGAAAGCATGGCAAGTGGCAGGGAAACAAGGATAAGAAGTGAGTATGGCAAAGGTGGATGGTTAATCGGAAAGTCATGTTCCAATTCTCGAGAACAATTCAGGAAGAAGGAAGGACAATAAAAGAACGGGTTTCCGTAAGAAAAAGCATGGCAAGTGACAGGGAAACAAGGGATAAGAAGTGAGTATGGCAAAGGTGGATGGTTAATCGGAAAAGCCATGCTCCAATTCTCGAGAACAATTCAGGAAGAAGGAAGGACAATAAAAGAACGGGTTTCCGTAAGAAAAAGCATGGCAAGTGACAGGGAAACAAGGGATAAGAAGTAGAGTATGGCAAAGGTGGATGGTTAATCGGAAAGCCATGTTCCAATTCTCGAGAACAACGAAGCAGGGAAGGACAATAAAAAGAACGGGTTTCCGTAAGAAAAAGCATGGCAAGTGACAGGGAACAAGGATGGCGGGGGCGAGTACGGCAAAGGTGGATGGTTAATCGGAAAGCCATGTTCCAATTCTCGCTTTGTTCATTCTAATCATTTGCGTGCAAATGCCCTTGCGAAAGGTATGCATTTATAGTTGAGGCTTATTTTCGGCAGAAGTCTATCCACTCAGTTCAATTGCAATTCAAAGAACGTTTCGGATGTCGTGAATTTCCTGTCCACTCAATGATAGGTCAACAAGTTCAAAACCTATGGGACTGTGCATAACCTCAACCGTAAAGACACTAACAGACTATTACACTCTGGACGACCGAAATTATCAAGGACACCAGACAACGTTGCTGCTGTCAGAGACTCTGTTGTCCTCAGCTCAAGCAAGTCTGTGCGTCGGCAAAGTCAGGAGCTTCGAATCAACCGGGAGTCCGTGCGAAGAATTTTGATCGCAGATCTCCACATGTATCCTTACAGAATACAGATTAAACAAAAGTATACACCTGATGACATGAGGAAGCGAATGATTATGTGACGGTGGTTTTGCGACAAAATTGACGCTGTGCCAGACTTCCTTGACAATGTCTGGTTTTCGGACGAGGCACATTTTCTGTTGTCAGGTCACGTGAACTCTAAGAACAACATCTTCTGGGTAGAACACCACTGAGCACTGTCTGCAAAGGCCATTACACTCTATAAAGCGCACTGCGTGGGTTGCCATCTCCAAACATGGCATCATTGGACCATTCCGGTTTGAGGACAACGAGCGGTCTGTGACAATCAACACCGAGCGATATGTCCAGGTGCTTGGCAAGTTCTGGACAGCACTTGGTCGACGGAGAGTGGTCGTCAGTGTCTTAAACATCTTAAACGAATCATTGGCATGGCTACAGCAGTGTTTCTCTGACTGACTGATCAGCCGCAGGTGTGACCCGCAGTGGGCGCTGCATTCACCGGACTTGAAACCTTCAGATTTTTTCTGTGGGGATACCTTAAAGACAGGGTGTATGACAGCTATCCCCAGACTATCACTGACCTGAAGGCAGCAATCACAGCAGCAATAAGAGCGATACCAAAACTTAGTGCCTGCAGCATTGGGAAGCTCATTTGGAGCACATTTTTTGAGCGCCAGTGAAACAAATAGTTTTGTAGTACAGATTTGAAACTTTGGAGATGTCTGCTACACACGCTTGACCTAATGTAGCTGAAGATTTTGTCAATATAAATACAATTTTGGAAGTTATTCGATTTTTGGTGAGGACCGTTTTTTTTGTGTGTCATCCGGTAGCTGACTCTTTTGTTTCTAGAGTGTCTGTTGCCCTTAATCTGCCCTGTTAGGATTAAGCTTTCCAATCCTTCATCATTGTGTCCAAGGAAATTCAACAAATCAGTCAATGAATAGGAGAATATGGCTCTCCACAACATGCTATCTCTTGTGGCTCTCCGTTTCGCCATCCATTTAAACAAGTTCGTCAGATATCTTACTTGCTGCCTTCACCTGTGTCGCTTGCCCTCAATTTGCCTCGTGAGGGTTAAGCTTTCCAAACTTACTTTCATCTTTATGCGTCGGAGGAATTAACTTTTCCTTATTATCAGTAATTTCTTTCTCTCTGTTATCATTTTCTATTAGACTTCAATTTTCCTTGCCTCTTCCGTCCATGGATTTCTCAATATCTTTCTGTAGAACGACATTTTTGCTCCCTATAGTTCCCTCCTCGTTTTTGAGGAGATTGTCCTGCACCCACTGATTTATAAGATCATGAAATTATCGCATTTTTTTCTTTGTTTCTAGCGAACGTTCTTTTTCGTTTCTCAGCACTTTGCTTAGCTTCTGGAAGCCTCTTTCGGCAAGTTAAATGCGTACTTCAGATTTCGGTGTCACATCGATAGAGAATAAACTACATATATAGACAATGGTTTACATAGACAGAAACAGAATGACGTAAAGATAGTGAGTGAGATAGATAGATATTCTTTTATACCACTTCACAGATATTTAAATTTCCGTATCTGTTTGATGTCGATATCTCCAAATTGTAACCGAAAAATTTGTTTTTTTTTTCTTTCTTATGGTCACATTTTCAGTCCTCTGTCAGTTGAAGGTCAGTCCTTTCTTCTGTTCTTTTCTTCTGTTTTTACACACATTTATTTAAAGAGACAGTATAAAGTGTATTTTAGTGATGTTATAAAGATTATTATTTCATTTTCCAACCTCAGTTTTGGTTAACTCTCATTCAGCAATTTTTTTTTATGTTACAACAATTATGTAAGCCTATACATCGCCACACGCAGTCACCTCTTCTTTTATAAAAAAGATTTTACTAGTACGTAAATATTTAAAAAAATTACCCACTGACTTCAAACGTACTTACGAATGCAGTTTTTTTTTCTTGTATTGCATAACGCACGCCATTATTCCCACGGAATCCACTCAAAACGTGATTGTTTTGTCTATGAGAAGCGTGTTTTCCATAGCTAAAAAGCCAAAACATCAACCTAAAAACTCGAGCCATGTTTCTAAATAGCCTCGTCAGATCGAGATTTTTATATGGATGCCATGCAGGGCAGCAAACCCGCCCAGAAATATCTAAACTGTCAGCTGTATACAACCGCTTCCTGAGTAAAGAGAAGTCTTTGAACGAGTAATGTTTAATGTTTCAATACTATGAATTGTACTTCGTCAGGCGATGGTTAATAACTAGTGATAAATGTTTTTTTTTTCTGGATATTTAAAAACAATTCGTAACCTCTTTTCCGATTAGTTAAAGTGTGGACATAATGTCATAATTTAAAATATACTTGTATGTCTCGATTACATATATTTTACTATAAGTATATTTTACAACCGGAAAATAGATTTTCATTGCTGCAAACCACTGCGAGTGAACTAATCTGAAGAAAAAAAAAAGAAAAGAAATCGATTACACCCTGTCACTCCATTAGGCCAAAAACTGAGCACCTGATAAACAAAAGGAAACTAAAGCAATTGTTTCAATTAATTTTCACAAGGGCGATCATGGCTTTCCACGTTTCCCTATCCCTGGTGGCTCTGAGCACGCCTTCCCCTGTTACACCATGCAATCCTCGTTCCGTCATCCACCTGATTAGGTCTTTCAAATATGTTATACGTTGTCTCTTTTTCCCTGTATCTGACCTGTTAGTATCAGATTCTCCAAGCCCTTCTTTCTCATTGTGTGTCTCAGGAACTTCAGCTCCCTCTTCCTGATGCTCAGTATACAATCTACATTAGTTTAAATACAACGTCAGTTGTCATCTTCTATCTCCTTGAATTCCATCTCTTATTTTCTTTTCGACATCACCTGTATCTTTTTTTTCTCTCACTCTAACCCCCTGCGCACCAGTGGTGGTCCTACCTTTTATGGAGTGAACTGATTAAAAAATTTAAAATAAAATAATGTGTCCAAAACATGTCAACTATTTTTTTTCTTTATAAAACAAAGAACAATTGGGTTTTTTTTTCGTTTGTATTTGACTGTAGAACTCTTTGTTTCTCACTTATTCTGTTCCTTTGTATACTTGGCATCTTTTCGTAGAAGCACATTTCTATCGCCTCAGGTTCCCTCATCATTTGTAAGGAAATTCTTCACCACTCATTGTCATATCTGGTAGGGCGCCTATTCTATTCATGACAGGGTTCTTGACAGGCTTCAATCTGTAATGTGATCGGTCCCGACCTAGCAGCACGACTCCACCCACTTTCTCACCGACGGGATGTTGCCTCGACTGTCTGTTTTTTTTTTGTTTTTTTTTAATCATTTCACCCCGAGCAAGGCGGAAACGCCACTGATGTGCAGGGGGCTATATAAATGTAAAAAGATTAATTAGAAAAGAGTGAGGAGTACAAACTAGTTAGAAAGGAACAATAGAAAGCTGAGAAAGCAGGTGCTATGACAGATACATAGGTGGAGAGAAAGGAAAGGTTATACAGGGGAGGGGAGAGAGCTAGAGGCCAGTGGTTAATAGATGAGTATTAACTTTGCATTTAAATTTCTGGAGGTTGTAGCCGTCAGGAAAGCAAGAATACGGGAGTGAGTTCCACAGGCGGGAAGTGCGAGAGAGGAAGCTGCAGGAGTAGAACTGTCGGCTGCATTTGGCTAACCTGACTGTGAATGGGTGGGACCCAGTTGCTAGTCTTGTTGCACGAGTAAACACCTGTTGAGGAGGCATCAGTGACTTAAGTTCGTCTGAGCAGAAGCCATGAAAGTATTTATAAAATAGACAAAGGGAGGCCACAATTCGAGGATGGGGAAGTGACTAAATACTTTCATAGCTTCTGCTCTGACGACCTTAGCTCATTTATGCTCCCTCCACAAAATTTTACTCGAGTAAACAGACTGCCAACAAGGTTCCACCTTTTTTACAGTTAAATGTAGCCACCATTTCTACTCCAGTAGATTCATTTCTCGCACTTCCCGCCTGTGGAATTCCCTTCCGTATACTTGCTTCCCTTAAATGCAATGTCAATTTCCATCTCTTATTGTTATGTCGCCAAGTGTAAATGAATAACTCAACAACAGAATCAGAATATAAGTTGTATTCCGCGGAAAGGCGGTTAGTAAGTACAGAAGTGAAGTAGTAGTATTTACAATAGAGAAGATACAATAGCCCAATCCGTCGTAAGACGTGTGTATACATGATTACTTCCGGTACGCCACCGGAAGTGTGGCTAACTCTCGCACTGACTCTCAAGTGACTCTCTACGACTCTGTACAAACCCGTACGACTCTCCTCGACTCTCCTGTAGAGAATCCACCATTGCTATATATACCAATGGAAACAGTCCATTATGTAGTCAAATAGGGGCGGCGCCCTAACAACTATCCCCTTGATTCTGGTCTGTCCCTCGTCCTTTCCCTGTCACCCCTTCTATCTTGTTTTTTCCTTTCTCAAGCTACCCTCGTAAGTGTATTCACATTATCCTTCCCACCCTTCTCTTGCTCATCCTCCAACACCCCAGATAACCGGTTCGTCTTTAACTTTGCTCTCCTCCTGCTTAAACTTTCGATCTTCCTTTATGTAGCTCCCTGTGCACCAGTGTCGGTACTGCCTTGCTTAGGTTGAAACGATTAACATCTCATTCAGTAATGAATTAGAGCACATTGGCTACTGGTGCATGATACATCATACGCTAAAAGTATGTCTCCTTCTACCGAGCGCTCATAGCTCAGAGCTAGAATCGCCGACTGACGCCAATTCGGTCGGGTTTCAATCCCGGGTTAAAAGCAATCGGATGTCTAACCGTACTGATGAGCTGTGATACAGCGAAACAGATCTATCTGCGGATGACAATATATATATATATATAGGTTCTCTCATATTACATAGGAGTAATCTTTAGTTTTCTGTCTCATATTTCAATCCGTTTGATATTAACACTTACTAGATTGATCAAGTTCTCTATCTGCCTGGTGTTGACGTCTCTAGTTTGTAGCTCCCATCTTGGCTTGCCTCTTTTGGTTACAATCAATTCTTCTTACAACCGGTGGCTTATCTTTTCTTCTTCTGTCTGGATTAATAGGATTAACATCGAAAATGACTTGATATTAATCTGTGAAAAGATTAATCGCTTTGAAAAGTCCATGTGTATATTAAATTGTCACTTTTTTTTTGTACATTTTTAATTTGTTATATAAAAATTATAATGTAAAATCTGTTGGTACGAATGTTGGTTCTCGGTGTCATGCTAGACAATTTTTCTCTCCAGAACCTATCTTGCATATTTATAAGTCTACCATTTGTTTATCCATTGAATATTACTTTCAAATCCAGTCTGGTCCTTCTGCTATGTATCGAGAGATTTTTGATAAAATCTGCAGTATTATTCGTCCTGACATGGCATCTCGGCTTCTGTTACTTTTTCATCGCCGTCATGTAGCTTTCCTGTGTTTTTCTATAAATAATCCTGCTACATATTTAGAGATTCTTAATAAAATCCAAACAAGAATTTGCAATATTATTCGTCCTGACCTGGCATCTCGACTTGAATCACTATAGCACCGCCATAACGTAATCTTCCTGTGGCTTTTTAGAAATATTTTCATTGTAATTGTTCTGGTGAAGGTTCCTCTTTGGTACCACGGATTTGCGAATCTATGCACAGCACTAGATTGACAGGTAGGTCCCATTTTTTACATTCGAAATGGCTAGTTGAAACCATAAGTTTTGTACAAAGTTTTTCTTTCGCGTTTCTAGCTTGTGAAATTCTTTTCCAGTTTCTTGTTTTAATAAACTGTGATCTTAAAAACTTTAAACGCATTGAAAGTCGTTATTAGTTGTCTCCTTAATTTCTGTTGTTTTTATTGTCCTTATATATTGTTTTTATTTAATTTTAATTTTTTTATTTTCGTATTCTTTCACTCTCGGTAATTCACTGCATCACAGTGGCTTTACCGTCCTGCTTGGCTAAACATTAAAACAAATGAGGGAAAACTTGACCCAACAGTAAAAGATTTTTACTTCGTGTAATTGAAACTGAATATGATAAACAGAGGGGGTTTTAATAAATTAGGTGTGATTGGAAATGTTTCTAAAATAAATCATCCATGTCTTCTATTAGCCAAGGAATTCTGCAATGTGATTGGTCCCGACTTGGCAACTCGACTCCAGCCACTTTCTCCCCGGTCGGATGTGGCTTCCCTCTGTCTATTCTACAAATATTTTCATGGATTCTGCTCTGACGAACTTAAGTCACTGTTGCTCCTGCCACAAGAATTTACTCGTGCAACCAGACTGGCAACTAGATCCCACGTATTTACAGTTAGTTCAACAAGACGCAGCCAATGATTCTACTCCAGAGTTTCTTTTCTCGCACATTTCGCCTGTGGAACTTCCTACCGTATACTTGCTTTCCTGACGGCTACAACCTCCAGGAATTTAAAAGCAGTGTCAATTCCCATCTCTTATACACTTGACTCCAGTCCTTTCTCCATTACACTGTATATCCTTTTTTTACTCTTTAACTTTGCAACTATCTTCACACCTGTGTTCCCATCCTTCTCTTGCCTTTTCTTGGACACACCCTGTCCTTCTGTTCACTCTCCTCCTGTCTAAACTTTTACTCTTATGTAGACCCCTGCGCATCAGTGGCGGTACTGCTTTGCTTGGGGCAAAATGGTTAACGTTATAAAAATGTTATCGCAGTTACAACAGCGTGTTTGTTTTAGCTATTTACCCCAAACATATGAAGAAGGGGATAATTAATGAAATTTAAATTTACTACGGTGACGACACTTGCTAATTAATTCATTATGTTTAAGAAGTACATTCTAATATTGAAATTTTAAAATCTTTTCTGCTAAATATAGATTACAATTATTACCTAGACTTGTAAGAATACGTTCCGAGCCTATTAACTTCCACTTTATCTGTGAGATTGGGCTTCATCCTTCGAAAGAGGGATGTCTAAAACCTTAAATTAAGACTAGTAAAAGAGTGCCTATGCGTATAAAATCTCTGTTTCCGAATCCCCGCCGAAATTCCGATGTACATTTTATACTTTTCCTTGTTCTCTTTAGGGGAGATGATAACTTCGTAAATAACATTCGTAGATCTACATTTATCTTCTACCGGACATTTTTCTCTAGATCTACAATTGAAGGAGGGTATAAGCTCGGGTCTTGTATTAGATTCACTGAAATTCATCAAAACTTGGTTGCTATGGGAGCCAATAATGTTGTACATATTACTGGTACAGGAATAGTTAATCTTCATCGTTTTCCTATTAAATATGTTACTTAGAGGATTATCGTTGTGAAAATGCTTACTTACTGATTTAAGAAAGATCTGTCTAGTGTTAACGGTTGATAATCTACAGAAAAGGAGAGATGAACCATATCATCTTCCTTTTCTTATTTTTACTTTTAGCCTTTTGCGTATCAGAATTTCTAATGGCTGCAAAATAGGTTATTTTAACTCCGCTACTCTGGATAGATTTTTTATATTGGTTGAGTTATCGCTAAAGATAACCGGCTAATTCTATTATTAACGGTCTTTTGGTATTTGTTTCATAATGACGTTATGAAGAGAGCTAGGAAAAGTATAACGAGACTAGAATCCTCAAGGATTATTTACCGATCATCTCCTAGATTTTTTACAGCTATATATATATATATATATATATATATATATATATTTTAATCATATCACCCCAAGCAAGGCGGTAATGCCACTGAAGCGCAGGGGGCTACATAAGAATAAAAAGATTGGAAAAGAGAAAGCCGGGAACCACATCCTAAACAGGGAACAAGGGATGAGCCTCTACACCTGACGTGGGTGGAGTGTGAACCGGGCGATAGTTTAGTCTATCTACTCCAATTATATATATATATATATATATATATATGTGTGTGTGTGTGTGTGTGTGTGTGTGTGTGTGTGTGTGGCTGTTATGACTATTTACGCTCTCACACTCTGATTGAGCACTCTGGAAGAAGGGTAGACTTTGAAAAATAGTAGATACTCTAGCATCTACGCATCGCTCATTCAGTAATGAATTAGAGCACTCTGGCTACTGGCGTATGATACATCATACGCTAAAAGTCTGCCTCTTTCTACCGAGCACCCATAGCTCAGTGGCAGAATCACCGCTTGACGCCAAATTCAATCCTGGGTAAAAGCAATCGGATGTCTAACCGTACTGATGAGCTGTGATAGAGCGAAACAGATCTGTCTGCGGATATATATACGAATTTGGATGAAAAACAGATCGAATAAAAATAAACATCTGACGGACTTATGAGAAAACGAATAAATAGGAAACGTTTATCCATCTAACATGTTTCAGTTTTATTAAAACTTCATCAGAATAGAGGGTATGAAAAGAAAAGAAATTCCCCAGTTTCCTGTATTTTTTTTGCGTCGTTTGATTTTCATTGGTTAATCAGCTTTCACGTGCATAAATAAACGTTAATATAATTTATGGTGTTCCAAATTTGATATTTATATATATTTAGTTCCTGTGACTTGAAAGATTTGAGTTCAATACCAGGACACTTCAGGATGGTACAGTGGATATCGGCTCGGAACGAGAAACCGGGGAGGCCGAGTTCAAATTCCAGTTGAATCCACAGCATTCACTTACGCGCAAATACCCTTGGGAAAGGTATTAATCCGTCTCTTCCTTCCAGTTATGGGTTAAATAGCAGGACAGATTGGGTTCTATAGCCTTGGTCAGCAACCAATCTACCGCAGAAAGCAATGGCAACCTACTGCGGGAGAATCTTCTGCCCAGTCACTCATGTCTCTTTCGAGACATGATCGCCCAAGCGTGTATCACGTATGGCACTTAACTGACTGACCAGGACACAGCAGTGGCGAACAAATAACTTAAAGGGTTCTTTATACTAAGTCAGATATCTCAAAACTACCAAAAAGAGGCTTTACGCAAGATACACCCTAGTGATGATAATAACGTGTTCAGTTCGAATTTCCTAGCAACTGAAGAAGGCCGGAGCACACAACGGCCGAAACGTCGTACAAACGGCAACAAAGATGAGGACAATAGTGTGAATACTACCTCATCTCAGAAATATAGTAATATATATATATATATATATATATATATATATATATAGGCCGGTAACGTTATGAATTCGACTTGACTGTATCCAATATGTAAGAATTTAGTCTTTTTAAAAGTTAACGAACATACTGACAAGTCGATAATGGCTAAATTTTGTAATTTGTGTATTTATATGTGCGTGGGTGTATTAATCTGTATATGTGTCTGTTTGCTAGTGTTTGTGAATATACTCGTCTATTTTTCCATGTGTGAATGTTTGTAGGTTTATTTATGTATGCGTTCTTTCTCTTCCTCGTTTAAAATATAAATAACTTTCTAAATCTACTAAATTGTTAAACTAAAATTTTTTTTAAAAATTTCGCAACAAAAATGAAGTAGATATAATAGTTAATTAATAATGCTGATCTCAATTTAATCAAATTTTAATACCAATGCCTACCAAGATTAATTTTAAGTCTGCCCACATATTCTCCAAATTAGAAGTTGCTTTACTCTGATTGGTCCACATTGTACATACAATAATGCCTCCCTGATTAAAGGGGTCTGGCTTGTTTTTAACCTTTTAAAACCATTTAATTTAAAATAGCCACATCACTTGACAAGACACAAAAAGTGTCGAAACAAAATAGCAACTTTGTAGTGATATTGTAACATATCCATGTTATAATTTCTGAATATATATATATATATATATATATATATATATATATGTGCGTGTGAGTATGTATATGTGTGCCTGTACGTGTTTATGTGTTTGTACGTATGTGAAATAGCTACTTTTGTAGTGATATTGTAACATATCCATGTTATAATTTCTGAATATATATATATATATAAATATTTGTGCGTGTGAGTATGTATATGTGTGCCTGTACGTGTTTATGTGTTTGTACGTATGTGAAATATGTTTTTTGTTTGAAAATATAATTTTTTTTCTCCAATTTAAAAGCGACATTCGAGCAAATTGTTTGCTCATCTCATGAAATATTTCTCTTGACTAAGGGTCAACGGGGCAAATAAAAAAAAAACAATGTTGACGGACGGTCGTTTCTCTACACCGCTTCTCTCTTTTTTTTTTCTCCTTTTAGAAAGTCTGTGGTTCTCTACCATTTTCATAACTCGGCTCAGAATGCTTTCTTTTGCTTCCAACGTCAACCTGCTACACGCCAACACGTAGAAGAGGTCCCTAGTAGTTTTTTTTTCTTTTTTTTTTGACGGCCCATTTCGGGTTCATTTGTGAGAGACAAACAAAACTCCGTCTTCGAATATATTCTCTTGAGGAAACGGAAAGCAGGAATTTTTATAAAAAAAAATGAAAAACAACAGAAGAGAACAAAAAAAATACTAAAAGAAAATAGTTACCTGCACAAAATAAAAAAAAAAAAACGGCTTTGTACCTCAAACATCGAAAGACTTTTAACACGTGGGAAGAGTTTGTCTTTTGAAATCGGCCCAAACAGACGTTGTGGAAATGATACAATTGTCAGGTGCATAAAAAAATGAGAAAAAGATTGAGGAAAATTATGAAACGTGCAAAACCAGGTAAATGTTTAGGCAAACAAATCGCAGTGAAGTTTCTCGAGAGAAAACGATGCCTTTCTTCTTTTCTTCCTCGCTTCATACTAAGTCAAAAAGTGCACACATCGTTTGAGTTACTGCTCAGAGGATTTGAGATCTGTAAACATTCTTTGGGGCTGAATTGTAAATAAAACGTCCTCCGCTGGGAAAAACGGAAGCAGAAAATGACACGTGTTGTACAGATGCAACTATCTGCAGTTACAACGAAATGGAAACATTATATATATATATATACATACATACATACATATATATATATATGTATACATATATATATATATGTATGTATGCATACATACATACATATATATATATATATATATATATATATATATATATATATATATATATGTGTGTGTGTGTGTGTGTGTGTGTGTGTGTGTGTGTGTGTGTGTGTGTGTAAAGGGAGAGAGAGGGGCATGTAGAGAGAGAAGTAATTTCCAGTAGGAGAATGGCATGGTTCTTTATTTACTCAGGTTATATAACATCAAGTTGTAAATAAACAGGCAGAGAATCAAAGAAAAAATTATTATTATTGTGAGATAGAAACATCAGCAATTAAGAGGGAAGCAAATTTAAATAATAAGCTAATAATAATAATAATATGATGATGATTCATTTAATAAAAAGGAATGCGAAATAGATGCTAGTAAGAAACTAATCATAATGTTTTGAAAATTTATAAAAAAAATGAAGATTAAATTAAATTAAAGAAAAAATTAATAAAATGGCCGGCAGCACATCACCTTATAACAAATGAAGATGAATGTAAATATTCATTAAAAATTACAAATAATGATTGATAATGCCTCATTTTAAAAGAAATAAAGGTTGAAATGAATTAAAGTGAAAATTAATAAAATGGCTGACAATACATCACCCAATAACAAATGCCGAAGAAAATAATTGCTAGTGAAAAATTAATAATAATGGTTGAAAATATTTCATATAATAAAAAATGAAAATGAATGTAAATACCAGTGAAAAATGAATAGTAATGGCTGGCAATGCTTCTTTTAATAAAAAAAAATAAGTAAAAAGTAAATACTCGTAAAAAATTAATAAAATGACTAAATGGCTGACAATACATCATCAAACAACAAATGAGAATGAAAGTTAATACTAGTCAAAAATTACTAATAATGGTTGACAATGTTTCATCTAATAAAAATGAAGATGAAAAAAAATACTAGTGAAAACTTAAAAATAATGGCTGACAATGCTTCATCTCATAGTAAATGAATATTCATTTAAAAAAACGAATGCATGTGAAAGCTGATTAACCAATGAAAATCAAACGACGCAAAAATAAAAATACGGGGAACTGGATTTTCTTTTCTTTTTCATACCCTATTCTCTGATAAAGCTTTAATAAAAATGAAACATGTTATATTGATAAAGGTTTCCTATTTGTTCATTATCTTATAATTCTGTCAGATTTCGATCCATAATTGAAATGTATTTCATCTAAATCCATATATATATATATATGCATTACTCTTAGCAATGAATTCCGTTCTTTCGGTAGCTGGAGTGTCTGTGTATACCACACTTACATACAACACGCTAAAATTTCTCTTCTCTGATTCCATACGCCTATGGCTTAGGTGTTAGCGACACAAAATCAATCGAGTTTCGATCCCTGCCAGAAGCAAGTGGATGTCTAGCCACACTGATGAACTGTGATACAGCAAAACTGGCTTGTATCTGGATGACGAATATATATATATATATATATATATATATATATATATATATATATATATATATATTAATGCAGGTTTCATTGAATAATATAGACAAGTTTTGTCTATTAATTTTGTGTAGGATCCGTTCATACCGTCTGATATACTTGATAGTGATGTCGTTGAAAGACAACAAAAAATCACAATAACTGTTGATTTTTTTATCGCGTCTAAGCTTTCGGCTCACATAAGCCATTATCAAAGAGTAAATATTAACACACAGTAAACATAGAACATTTAAGTTATTAACAATAAGGAGAATTGAATTGAAAATATAAGTCCATCCCTACCGTGGCGGATGGCCGAAGACAGTGACAAAATAGTGGTGTTGTGGTCCCTGGTCTGATTACAGACATTTCAGTACGTTTTTGGAAATATCAAAATTGATTGTATTCAAACCAGGTTTAAATTGTTTTATGTAGATTGTTTCGAGGATTTTTAGTTTCTGTTTCTTATTTTCTTGTTTGAGTATGTACGTGTTATCAACAAGCGTTTTTCTCAGAAGTGTGCGTTGATAACCGTGTTGTTCTAAATGACGGAATATATATATAAGCTAAGACACGATAAAAAAATCAACAATTGTTGTGATTTTTTGTTGTCTTTCAACGACATCACCATCAAGTATATCAGACGGTATGAACGGATCCTACACAAAATTAATAGACAAAACTTGTCTATATTATTCAATGAAACCTGCATTAATGAAAAAATGCTGCCAAAATACATACAATATATATATATATATATATATATATATATATATATATATATATATATATATAGCTGTAATAATCTAGAAAAAGATCGGTAAATAATCCTAGAGGATTATAAAACAAATACCGAAGACTGTTAATACTAGAATTAGCCGATTATTTTCTCACCTTATAATCTTTAGCGATAGCAAAAAACTACATGAAAAATATCTCCAGAGTAGAAGTACAAAGATAAATTAACATATTTTGCACCCAAAAGATGAAAGTCAATTCTGGTAAAAAAATTCACAATAATGGCTGACAATTGTTCATCTAAAGAAAAAAATGACGGTGTAAGTAAATAGTAAAAAAGTTTAGTTAACTCTCGCATCATGAAAAATTTCGTTGATATATTAACTCTACCTTGAAATATTGTTTCTTTTTACATTATCAGTTATCCTTTCTTTGAGCCTGTTGGTTTGCTCAACTTTCGTCAAGTTAATTATTTTATTCAGGTGTGCCTACTTACTGTGTTTATGATGTTTATTCTCTCTATTTCTACGAACATTTATTTCTCTTAAGCTTGACTATGTTATAAATTGATGTGTTTATTATTCCGTATTCTTTTCCCCCACTTGGCATTGTTTGCTGTCACTATTTCATCATCACCAGAGTTACTTCGTAGGCACGGTGGAGTAATGGGTAGCGGATCGGATTGAGGAAACGGAGAACCGAGTTCGAATTCGAGTTGAATCCATTACATTCACTTATGTGCAAATACTCTTGGGAAAAGTGTAAATCCATATCTTCTCCCCCCAAGCTATGAGTAAATAGCAGAACAGACTGAGTTACTAGTGTTTCTCTTAGCATGTTCTACTTTGATTGTGTTCTTGTTCAGGCTGGCTTCATAATAGCAGGAATTATATAACATGCCGAGAGAAGAACTGGTGTCTCTTTATCATAATTTATAGAAATTATTTTGCCAGCCATGCGATAATTTCTACTCATCTTGTTTGCCGGAGTTACTAGCGTTTCTCTCAGCATGTTTCATTTTGATTGTGTTCTTGTTCAGGCTGGCTTCATTTATAACTTTGTTTTTGCATGCAACCTTGCAAGTTGGGTCTTTCAGGAGTCTGTTATATTGACGTTTAGATGTTGCTTTGCTATTTGTTAATTTCGGTAGTTTTCCTTATTTATTACTTTTCTGATCATGGCTATATCAATTTGAACACAACCGGTTCTCGTCCAATCACCGAAGTTAAGCAACATCGAGCCTGGTCAGTTTTTAGATGGGTGACCAGTTGGGAAAACCAGGTTCTGTAACCTTAAAGATATGCGTTGTGGTGCAGTGTATATCAGCTCGGAACGAGAAATCAGAGAGCCGAGTTCGAATTTCAGTGGAATTCCTTGCATTCACTTACGCGCAAATAACGTAATAATGCGTCTCTCTTTACCAGTTAGGGGTTAAATAATAGGACTGATAAGGTTCTTTAGCCTTGGCTGGCAACCAGTCTACCGTAGAAAGTAATAGGAAACTACTGCAGGATAATCTTTTGCCACGTCAGTCATGTCTCTTTCGAGACATGATCGCCCAAGCGTGTATCACGTATGGCACTTAACTGACTGATGTTTTCGATGCAGAAATCGTCTGAGATAATTTATGATCTCGTTAAACACTACTGCTTCCCCCCTGTTTCTTTATTTTTCTTTTTTATTATTTCTGGCCATTTGAATTGATCCTATTTAAATTGATTAATTTTACTCTGATGTAGTGATATATTTTTTCTTACCGCGCTGTATAATTTCACCCAGAAGAGTATTTTACAATGAAACAATTGCTTGATGGAAAATGCAGGGCTGGTGGAATTTAAAGGAAAATATGTTTTGAAAGGTCAGGAGTGCAAGAGCCGAAGTGACATGTGAAATTTTTGTTTTGACAAACACCGTTGTCAAAGCTAGCGAATACAAGCATCCGAATATAGTAAACAAATGCGTGGCGGAAAGATGCCGCTTCAGGCGAAACTCGCCTGTATAAAGGGTTAGGTGAGAGACTGGACGACGAAGAGAACGGAGGTCAGATGGAGAGGAAATTGAATTGAGAAGAGAAGTCAGCTGTCCCCCGTATGCGTGGGGGCTATCGCTTCGACTCTACACACCCACGTCACCGAAGAAAAATAACAAAAATTTAAGTGAGTATTTTTATATACCTGTGTCCACTGTTTATCGTTTTTCAACCAAGACGATCGTCAATTTTGTTTCCAGTTTATTCATCGTCTTTCTTTCAAGACATGATCTCCCATACATGTATCATGTATGGCTCTTAATTGACTGACATGGATAAAAGGATTTAAAAAAAGACAGATTGGGTTCTATAGTCTTGCTTAGTAATCAATTATACCGCAGAAATTATTGGCAACCTACTTCAGGAAAATCTTTTGCCTAGTCAATCATGTTTCTTTTAGTACATGATCGCATATGCGTGTATCACGTATGGCACTTAACTAACTAACTAACTGACATTACTTCTAGAGAAATATATCATTCCCTTTTTCGGCTGCAGAAACCACCAAATTTGTCATTCTGTAATATCTTGTGGATGTACGTTGTGGCGCAGTGGATATCGGCTAGGAACGAGAAATCGGGGAACCGAGTTCGAATTCCAGCTGAATTCATTTCCTTTACTTACGTGCAAATATCCTTGGGAAAGGTATTAATCCGTCTCTTCCCTCCACTTATGGGTTAAATAATAGAACATATTGGGTTCTATAGCCTTGATCGGCAACCAGTCTACCGCAGAAAGCAATGGCAACCTACTGCGGGATAATGTTCTGCCCAGTCAGTCATATCTCTTTCGAGACATGATCGCCCAAGCGTGTATCGCGCATGGCACTTAACTGACTGACTGTAATATTTATTTTATTTTATTGTTTTGTTTTCTTTTATATCTCACTGTGTATCTCTCGTCTTTTTTTTTTTTTTTTTTTTTTTACCGTACGCCTTGTCGCTTGGCCTTCATTCTCCCGATCTCTTTTAACTGGACCTCTAAAAAATTTTTTTTACTGTACGCCTTGTCGCTTGGCCTTCATTCTCCCGATCTCTTTTAACTGGACCTCTAAAAAATTTTTTTACCGTACGCCTTGTCGCTTGGCCTTCATTCTCCCGATCTCTTTTAACTGGACCTCTAAAAAAATTTTTTTACCGTACGCCTTGTCGCTTGGCCTTCATTCTCCCGATCTCTTTTAACTGGACCTCTAAAAAATTTTTTTTACCGTACGCCTTGTCGCTTGGCCTTCATTCTCCCGATCTCTTTTAACTGGACCTCTGAAAAATTTTTTTTACCGTACGCCTTGTCGCTTGACCTTCATTCTCCCGATCTCTTTTAACTGGACCTCTAAAAAAAATTTTTTACCGTACGCCTTGTCGCTTGGCCATCATTCTCCCGATCTCTTTTAACTGGACCTCTAAAAATTTTTTTTTACCGTACGCCTTGTCGCTTGGCCTTCATTCTCCCGATCTCTTTTAACTGGACCTCTAAAAAAATTTTTTTACCGTACGCCTTGTCGCTTGGCCTTCATTCTCCCGATCTCTTTTAACTGGACCTCTAAAAATTTTTTTACCGTACGCCTTGTCGCTTGGCCTTCATTCTCCCGATCTCTTTTAACTGGACCTCTAAAAAATTTTTTTACCGTACGCCTTGTCGCTTGGCCTTCATTCTCCCGATCTCTTTTAACTGGACCTCTAAAAAATTTTTTTACCGTACGCCATGTCGCTTGGCCTTCATTCTCCCGATCTCTTTTAACTGGACCTCTAAAAATTTTTTTTACCGTACGCCTTGTCGCTTGGCCTTCATTCTCCCGATCTCTTTTAACTGGACCTCTAAAAATTTTTTTTTACCGTACGCCTTGTCGCTTGGCCTTCATTCTCCCGATCTCTTTTAACTGGACCTCTAAAAAAAATTTTTACCGTACGCGTTGTCGCTTGGCCTTCATTCTCCCGATCTCTTTTAACTGGACCTCTAAATTTTTTTTTATTACCGTACGCCATGTCGCTTGGCCTTCATTCTCCCGATCTCTTTTAACTGGACCTCTAAAAATTTTTTTTTACCGTACGCCATGTCGCTTGGCCTTCATTCTCCCGATCTCTTTTAACTGGACCTCTAAAAATTTTTTTTTTACCGTACGCCTTGTCGCTTGGCCTTCATTCTCCCGATCTCTTTTAACTGGACCTCTAAAAAAATTTTTTACCGTACGCCTTGTCGCTTGGCCTTCATTCTCCCGATCTCTTTTAATGGGACCTCTAAAAAAATTTTTTACCGTACGCCATGTCGCTTGGCCTTCATTCTCCCGATCTCTTTTAACTGGACCTCTAAAAAAAATTTTTACCGTACGCCTTGTCGCTTGGCCTTCATTCTCCCGATTTCTTTTAAATGGACCTCTAAAAATTTATTTTTCACCGTACGCGTTGTTGCTTGGCCTTCATTCTCCCGATCTCTTTTAACTGGACCTCTAAAATTTTTTTTTACCGTACGCCATGTCGCTTGGCCTTCATTCTCCCGATCTCTTTTAACTGGACCTCTAAAATTTTTTTTTTACCGTACGCCATGTCGTTTGGCATTCATTCTCCCGATCTCTTTTAACTGGACCTCTAAAAATTTGCATTATTTTTTTTTTCTTTTTACCGTCGTTCTTTTCATGTCTGCAACTCACATCACATCACATCACAAAAATTTTCATTGAGATATAAACATTCACTTGTTATACCTTCAAAGTAAATTGTTGTGACCAAATCTTTGTCGCCAATTTGTTGTGGAGTTTCTGTGGCTAAACTTCGCCGCAAAGTTGTAGTGACCAGAAAACAAGAGGTAGGTTCAAAAGAGTGTATTAGTATAACAAGAACATATGTACAAAGTAAGTGTTAGTTATTAAGTAAATAGAAATAATTAAGTTCAAACGGTACAGTTACGCCTGACTAGTAGCTGGCTTTAACTGGGCACTAGCTGTCGTTGACTGCGTACTAACTGTCATCCCCGGAATTAACGCAGGTAACTATATACAGGGCGTCCATAAAGTTCTTGTGCATTTTAAAAAAAATGTTTTAACTTTATTTGTATTTGTGATAGAATATAATCTGTAAAAAATCTTATAAATCAAGATAAAGCTCCTCGTCACTTTGTTCTAGTTTCTAAATCAGGAATTTTCTAACAGATGGATCGAAAAGAGTGGACCATTTTATTGGCCTCCATGTTCGTCAGATTTGACTCTATTAGATTTTTTATGGAGACATGTGAAAACAATTGTGTATCCAACCAAACCTAGTTCATTAGAAGATTTGAAAGCTAAAACAACTAATGTGATTTCAGATATTACTGTAAACCGTTTGGCAAATGTTTCCCGTGAACTGCAAAATCGTATTACTCTTTGTATTGCTAATGATAGAAGACAAGTTGAAACTTAAATAAAATTTCAATAAAACCTTAAAAAATATAGATTTACTTTTTTTTAATCCTTTTATAAATTATTTCTATCGCAAGTACAAATAAAGTTAAATTTTTAAAGTGCACACGAACTTTATGGACATCCTGTATAACAAGAGGAAGAGTCGATTCCTCATAAAAGAGCATCATAATATAAATATATCCTTTTAACTGGGTTCGACCTGAAACCCTTTTATCGTACATTCCTCCTAGTAATTTGCATTGACTTTTATACTATGGCTTTTTTTTTTTGCTATTTTCCTGTTATTTGATTGATTTTGATTGCAATCTTCATGTTTTTCCAACAACTACTTTTGAGCCTTATTTTAGAAAAGTCTTATTTATATATTGATTATTTATATATTGAGCCTTATTTTAAAATCAGGATGTGGTACAGTGGATATCGGCTCGGAACGAGAAACCGGGGAGCCGAGTTCGAATTCCAGTTGAATCCATTGCATTCACTTACGCGCAAATACCGTTGGGAAAGGTATTAATCCGTCTCTTCCTTCCAGTTATGGGTTAAATAATAGGACAGATTGGGTTCTATAGCCTTGGTCGGCAACTAGTCTACCGCAGAAAACAATTGCAAGCTACTGCGGGATAATCTTCTGCCCAGTCAGTCATGTCTCTTTCGAGACATGATCGCCCAAGCGTGTATCACGTATGGCACCTAAACTGACTGACGTATTAATCCGTTTCTTCCTTCCATATATGGGTTAAATAACAGTACAGATTCGGTTCTATAGCCTTAGCTGGCAACCAGTCTACCGCAGAAAGCAATGGCAACCTAATTGCTAGTTGTGAGAAAAAGGGGAAATAGAAAACCAAATCAATCAAATGACATAACATATTACAAGAAAATATCATCATGTACAAAAAATCCTTATTATAAAGAAGAAGGTTCAATAAAAGTATTTTGGTGAGGCCGAAGGGAATATTATGAAGGTATAAAATATGAATGATCTTAATAATTCTTTTGATTTGATGTCAGTTATCGAAGTTCGTGACAGAATCAGTTCGTGCCTTCTTAGTTCAGAGAGACTTCAATAGAGAACATTGTTTTTCGAATAGTACTTTTTCTTTATAATCCCACATTAAGCAAGGCATTCTACTACCACTGTTGCGCAGGGGGTTAAATAGGGGGCAGTGATGAGAAAGAGTGGTTAGTTACAGGAAATGTCAGGATTAGGGTAATAGACGGATGAGAATACCGAGGATGGGGGTGGAGTAGATGAAAAAAGAGCTTGAGGGAATGGATGTAAGTTAGTGTGATAGAAAATGTCTATTGACCTTACATTTAAATTCCTAAAGATTGTAGCTGTCGGAGAAGCACGTATATGGAAGGGAATTCCACAGGTGGGAATTGCGTGAAAAGAAGCTGTTAGAGTAGAAATTGCGGTTACATTTTATCGGTTTCACTGTAAAAAGGTGGGACCTAGTTGGTCATCTAGTAGCTCGTGTAAATTCATACCTAGGGGGCACCAGTGATCTAAGTTCATTGGAGGAGAAGCGTAAAAGTATTTATAGACGAGGTACAGGGAAGCTACCTCACGCCGGTGAGAGAGCGACTGCAGCCAAGCTACCAAGTCAGTATCGATCACATTACAGATTCTCTGTTGGATTTTGTCAAGAACCCCGAGGTGAATAGCAGGGGCACCAGACCTGATGTGGCAGCAGCATTCAATATCTTGAGGTAACGACTATTTTTGTTTCGAGATAAAAAATGAAACAATTCTGTCGTGAAAACGATAGTTTGGTCGTCAATACTTCGTTGAGGGTAGATTACCACGTCCGCTTACTTTGAGTCCACCCTCGGACCGGTTTTCAGATGAATTTTTAAAGACATCGTGTCAGATTCCATGGCCGTCGCGTCGACTAGTGTTAGCGTAACGTTTCTACCTCCGCCCGATGATCGTACTTTAGAGATTTTCATAGCCAAAGATCGGCTACGATTTACCCGCAAAAGATTTTGGCGGTCAATGTTTGTTTGTTTGTTTTTTAGGCTTAACGACCTATCAATCTTTATGGGATCATTTTAAGGTCATAACCAATGCTTTTGGGTAAGGTTATTTTATTTTTACAACATTTTTCTTTTCACGATTCATTGGGATTTGTTTTTTAAGAGCAGGGTCCCCAAGTCCTACCCTGTTATTTAACCCATAACTGGAGGGAATGGACGGATTAATACCTTTCCCAAGGGTACCAGTGCTTAAGTGAATGCAGGGTACTCAACTGGAATTCGAACTCGGCTCACCGATTTCTCTTTCCGAGCCGATATCCACTGCACCAAAACGTACATCCGTCACTATAGGCTTACAGCAGCTGGTATTCCCAAGCGGTCACCCATCTAAGTACTGACCAGGCTCAACGTTGCTTAACTTCGGTGGTCGAGCGAGAACCGGTGTATTCAACGTGATAGGCCGTAAGCCTTGGCGGTCAATACAAGGATTTCTGATTTCGAACGGCTCGAGTAGCCATTGGTTAAAAAATCATGTTTATCAAAAGATTTATTGGGTTAGAAAGACACTTCACTTTCCCTTTTCTTCACATTTAACTGAACCCTCCTCCATTCCGTAGTAAAGGAGTTTTTCACGCCAGTGGTATGGTACAGGTTTCAGTAATCATTTTAATATCTTCATCGTTTCCCTATTAAACTACCGAGAGCCGAAATTTACTCAGAGTGAAAAAAATAGTTTTTAACAATAGTAATATAGTAAGTTAAAATTCAAAAGGTAACGTCGTATAGTCAGTACTATAATTAACACCACCCGAACGCATATATTTGGAGCTCATTGCTGCACTTGAACTCTGAAATTTTACTCAGTAATTTATTCAGAAGGAATATTTTTTTTTAACAAAGACGACCAAGAAAAGGTATGAAAAACAGAAAGATAAGACTGAACATCAATTGTAAGAATTTATCGTTGTCAGCAACATTTATTGCGTTGTCCATACGATTTGTTAGACATTGTTGTATCAGCTTATATCTGTAGCGTAGGGAGCTGGTCCCTATTGTACCTATGCTTCATTGAAACTTGTACCTATGCTTCATTGATTACGCGAAAGCATTCGACAAAATACGACACAAAGAATTGATGGAAATGATAGGAAACCTCGACATTTTCGGCAAAGATATAAGAATAATCAAGAATCTCTACTGGCAGCAAACGGCCTGCATACGGACAGGTAACGACCTCAGTAGATACACAAAGATAGAAAAAGGCGTAAGACAAGGCTGTGTCTTTTCACCGGATTTGTTCAACCTATACAGCGAGAATATTTTGAGGACCCTAGATGACACACCAGGATTTATTATTGGAGGCCACAACCTGAACAACATAAGATACGCGGACGATACAGTACTGATTGCGGACACGGAAAGGAAACTGCAAGATCTCATACAGAAAGTAGCAGTGGAGAGTGACAAGAAGGGACTACAAATAAACTTTAAGAAAACTGAGTGCATGGTCATCAGCAAAAGATACAACCCAAAATGCCAAATACAGGTGGGGGATAACAGAATCAAACAAGTCCAAGAATTTAAGTACCTAGGAAGTGTTCTAACAGGAGATGGAAAGTGCGACACGGAGATCCGAAGGCGAATTGGCACGGCAAAGGACGCGTTCCAGAAGATGAGCAAAATACTAACACACAGGAAGATCTCAATAGAAACGAAGAAAAGAGTGCTAGACTGCTACGTGATGTCAGTTCTTCAGTACGGCTGTGAATGCTGGACAATATCATCGAAAATGAGGACAAAACTGGAAGCGGCCGAAATGTGGTTCTACAGAAGGATGCTACGGATATCGTGGACTGAGCATACAAGCAACGACGAAGTGTTAGAAAGAATGGCAACAAAAAGGAAATTGATGCTGAGCATCAGGAAGAGACAACTGAAGTTCCTGGGACATGCAATGAGGAAGGAAAGCCTGGAGAACCTGATACTGACTGGTCAGATAGAAGGAAGGAGAGACAGAGGAAGGCAGCGGATAACATATTTGCAGGGCCTGATCAGGTGGATGACGGAACGGGGGTTGCCAGGAGCAACAGGAGCAAACATACTAAGAGCCACAAGGGATAGGGAGACGTGGAGATCCATGATCGCCTACGTCCTGAAGGGACAGGGCACATAGAAGAAGAAGAAGAAGGGAGCTGGTTAATGTTACTTTGATTCGGCCTTGTGTCAGACTTAACCGAACTTCCTACAGCTTAAAACTTTTATGCAGAAGTATATTCATCAGAATTATTATCAGAAGGTTCTCGTCATTATTAGAAGGTTGTTTGTTGGTTGGAATAAGTGGATTAGTGTAGAAAAGTGGAATAATAAAATATACGCTTTTCATGTTAAAATAGAAATGTATTAAAAGAAGGAATGACAAGAATTGTAGAAATGAATGTTCACTGAGAAAGTTAAGGTATCAGGAGTTCGTACAAAGTGTTCTAGTATTAATTGTTGAGAGAGTTAAGGAGAAAAACAACAAGGCGCAGCCTGAACTTATCTCCGGGTCGATTTGAAGTTGCTCATACATTTTAGATGTGTGTCAGCAACCGGCCTCCCCTGACTGACCGCCGGAAACCGGTTAGAGACCATCCTTAAATATTCAATCCAGTCACGTAGGGTGGCTCCAGAATTGATTTTTTCTTTAGCTGTGGAAAAACCGTTTCTCTGACTTATTTTGAATTTTGCGATTTGATGAGCAATCAGGATTCAGAGTTCCGCTACATATCTACTGCAATTTGCCTAAAATTTCTTAAACGGAAACGGAAACACTGATGTAGTAATTAGAAATGTCGAAAATTACTTTTTTTAAAATAAATTATTTAATGTCTAGGACTTATTAATTTGTTTACAGGATGGAATTCTGTCAGTGAAATATGAGAAAAAATCTGATTAAATTTGAAGTCTATGTGAGTTGTCAGGTGCAGACTAAGAGGAAACATATTATTCCAACTTAAAATTATTACTCTGATGACATAATCTATCTGTCTATCTACCAATCTATCTATCTATCACATTTGTGTATTTCTATCTCTCTCTGTCAGTCTCTATATATAGGATTTAGTTCGTAATATATATATATATATATATATATATATATATATATATATACGAACTATATATATATATATATATATATATATATATATAAGTTCGTATATATATATATATAAGTTCGTATATATATATAAGTTCGTATATATATATATATATACGAAATAAGTTCGTATATATATATATATATACGAAATAAATAAGTTCGTATATATATATATATATATATAAGTTCGTATATATATATATATATATATATATATACGAAATAAATATATAAGTTCGTATATATATATATATATATACGAAATAAATCCTATATTCAATAATATATATATTATTCAATTATATAACATAATTATGTGATAGATAGATAGATAGATAGATAGATAGATAGATAGATAGATAGATAGATAGATAGATAGATAGATAGATTATGGCACGACGCAGATTTTCATTTGCTATGCAATCACTAGGTGCATATTTCAAACTGACAGTTTAATAGATTTGAATTTAAGTTCACTCGATGTTCATGGGAATTAAAGCTTATAAATTTTAGCTTTTGCTTTTTTAATAACAACCAAAATAAAAAAAAATCTTATAGTTGCGTTAAAAACATAGATAAATATATTTCACGACATAATGATATCAAAAAAACATTTGGCCCACATAAACAACATCTGTCACCCAACTAATAGCAAAAATGACCCTTCTCAAATATTTGCAACTGTCAACAATTGAAATTTGCCGATTGAATGACCAATGTATGTCTGAAACTATTGTTTATAGAGCTGGAAATCATTCGGATGATGATGATGATGATGATGATTTTTAATTTTACACTGGAAGAACTTCTAACAGGTGGAAGATAAGATTTAACAACCACGTGTTGTCTTTAAACAACAGTAAATACAGCAAAAGTATTGCTTTATCCACACATTATGGGAAATTAAAAAACAACAGCATTAACCTAATTATAACGTGAAATATCGTAGCTAAATTCAAGCATGACAATGGAAAAGAAATTAAATGCAATCTATGCTTTTAGAAAAACTTTATATCGTAAACCATATCAAGAATTCAAATTTGCTTAATAAAAAAATAATGACCACATGCTGTCATATCAATCTTCGACCTAGATTGATATAAATTCCTCTATACGTTTATATATTTCTTTCTTTCTCTCTCTCTCTCTCTCTCTCTTTCTTTCTTTCTTTCTTTATTTATTTATTTATTTAACTCTCTCTTTCTCTCTTTCTTTCTTTCTTTCTTTCTCTCTCTTTCTTTCTTTCTTTCTTTCTTTCTTTATTTCTCTCTCTTTCTTTCTTTCTTTCTTTCTTTCTTTCTTTCTTTCTTTCTTTCTCTCTCTCTCTCTCTCTTTCTTTCTTTATTTATTTCTCTCTCTCTTTCTTTCTTTCTTTCTTTATTTCTTTATTTCTCTCTCTCTTTCTTTCTTTCTCTCTTTATTTCTCTATTTCTTTCTTTCTTTCTTTCTTTCTTTATTTCACTCTCTTTCTTTCTTTCTTTCTTTCTCTCTCTTTCTTTCTTTCTTTCTTTCTTTATTTCTCTCTCTCTTTCTTTCTTTCTTTCTTTCTTTATTTCTCTCTTTCTTTCTTTCTTTCTCCCTACTCCCAGTAATATTACTTTTAATTTCTAACAATTAAAACCCCTTTTAATTTTTAACAATTAAAACCTCTTTTAATTTTGCTCTTTCTTCTATGTGTCATGTCCCTTCAGGAAGTAGGCGATCATGGCTTTCGACGTCTCCCTATCCCTAGTGACTCCTAGCACGCATGTTCCTTTTACACCATTCAACCATCGTTCCGTCATCCACCTGATTAGGTCCTTTAAATATGTTACCCGCTGCTTTCCTCTGTCTCTTTTCCCCATTATCTGGCCTGTTAGTTTCAGGTTCTTGAAGCCCTCCTTCCTCACTGCATGTTCCAAGAACTTCAGCTGTCTCTTTCTGATGCTCAATATTAATTTCCTTTTAGTTTCCCTTCTTTCTAAAACCTCATCATTGCTCACATGCTCGATCCATGATATTCACAGCATCCTTCTGTAGAACCACATTTCAATTGCTTCAAGTTTTTCCTTCAGCGTCGATGATATTGTCCAGCATTCACTGCCATATTGAAGAACTAACATCACATAGCAATCCAATACTCTTTTCTTTGTTTCTAGCGAAATTTTTCTGTTTCTTAATATTTTACACAACTTCTGGAATGCTTCCTTCGCCATGCCAATTCACCTTCGGATGTCAGTGTTGCACTGTCCGTCTTCTGTTATAACACTTCTCAGGTATTTAAATTTTTGTACCTGCTTGATTGTAGTATCTCCCACTTGTATTTGGCATATTGGACTGCCCGTTTACTCCTTACATCGTTTAATTTTTCATTTTTAATTCTAAATTTTAGGTTTGAATTTTACATCTTAATTTTTTCTGTTCATTTTTCTTTTATCTTATTTTATTGAAAATTTAAAACATATAATTTTCCCAACATTTTTTATGTACATGTAATCTAAACTTATTTATAAATGGAACTTTGTCTCTGTGTGTGTGTCTGTGTGTGTATCCGTTACCTATGAACTCCGAAACGGCTGAACCGATTTTCTTGAAAATTTACACAGTTGTACTATGAGTCTGTGAGTGTTCTTAGCTCGGTTTGTGTCGAGGTACCCCCGATAAATATCAAGAATCGACAATCGAAAAAATCGGGTTATAGAAGAAGTGATCTTATTTTAATCAAATTTGATACACTCATAGACAAAGACATAGAAAACGATATTCATAAGTTTCAGAGTTGCAGTTCTTACAATAGTGCATCAAATCGATAATATATATATATATATATATATAAATCAAGATGTTTGTGTGTGTTTCTGTTTATCTGCCTGGATGTCTATTTTTTTCAGCCCTTTTATTTTAGTTTTTGTTTCGGGTTTGGCTCTAAGTAGGTATAATTGTAGTTCTTAGTCTCAGCTATGATGCCATTTGCTCAGAGGACGTATTTAGCCTTCAGTTTACGACGAATAAACTTATTTGATATCGATACCAGGAAATCAAAATTTGACTTACATCCATTCATTTTTCTTCCAATCTACGGTTTCTCTTTAACTGGAAACAACTCTTGCTTTTTAGTCTTTCTTGCCAACGTCCAAAGAGTCTGAGCTCCAGGACCATGGATTAGTTTTAAAGCTTTCATTACACCCGAGCAACGCCGGGCTATATTGCTAGTAGATAATAAAGCTACAGCGTTTTGAACAACAGAAACAACTGATTGCGGTGTGTGATTCTGCCCAAATCATAACTGGGGTTATTGACTACCCATCTTGTTCTCACTCATACAATGCTCGATGCAGCTATGTGATCACGCACATCTGAGTTCGATGGCCAGAATTGATCCCGGATCAACCCTCTGAAGCACCCGGACTCCTTGATGTCTGCTGCGAAGTTGAGTTCAAGAATACTACGGCTGATCCACATTTTCTATAAACAGTAGAAAGTAAAAATTTAGGGAAGTTGTCCAACATTCACAGCCCTATAAGAATATGGATTCCACATCGCAAACCAAGAACTCTTTTCTTTGTTTCTAATTGACTTAACTTTTTGCATTTTTATTATCAAAATAATAGTTTTTAAAGGAAACACTGAATAGTAAATTCACTCGATATAAAAAAAGTCGATCAACTGAGAAAAAAGAAAAAAGGCCAATAATATAGTAGAATCCGTAGCAAAATCTACTGCTAAGAAGATTGGGTCACTATGTCGATCCAGGATGTTTTTTCCACCTGAATCCATCCTGCATATATACAAGTCAACCATCCGTCCGTGCATGGAGTACTGCTGCCATTTATGGTCAGGTACTCCAGCCGTTCTCCTCAGTGTTCTTGACAAGCTCCAAAGGAGAGTCTGTAATGTGATAGGTACTGATCTGGCGACTCGACTGCAGCCACTTCCCCATCGTCGAAATGTGGCCTCCCTCTGTCTCTTCTATAAATACTTTCATGGCTTCTGCTCGGATGAGCTTAAGTCACTGATGCCTCCTCAACAGGTGTTTACTTGTGCAACCAGACTGGCAACTTGGTCCCACCCATTCACAGTCAGGTTAGCCAAATGCAGACGGCAATTCTACTCCTGCAGCTTCCTCTCTCGCACTTCCCGCCTGTGGAACTCACTCCCGTATTCTTGCTTTCCTGACGGCTACGACCTTCAGAAATTTAAAAGCAAAGTTAATACTCACCTACTAACCACTGGACTCTAGCTCTATCCCCTCCCCTGTATAATCTTCCCTTTCTCTCCGCCCATGTATCTGTCATTGCACCTGCTTTCTCAGCTTTCTATTGTTCCTTTTTAACTAGCTTGTACTCCTCACTCTTTTCTAATTAATCTTTTTACATTTATGTAACCCCCTGCACATCAGTGCGTTTCTGCCTTGCTCGGGGTGAAATGATTAAAATACATATATATATATATATATATATATATATATATAGAGAGAGAGAGAGAGAGAGAGAGAGAGACAATAAAATGTGCGAGAACCCGTGAACATTTTCTTTTAAGTGTTGATCTATTGTTTTTTTATTATTATTTATACTACTTGCTTCTTGTATGGTACATTAAATCTCCATAATGGTATTTGTGACGCTACACGTGTTTCGAGTCAAAATTTGACACTCTTCAGGCGAATAAACTTGTGACTTTACATATAGAGATCCGTTTGCTTTACTGATGGCTAAGGTATCTTGTATAACTAGATAAATTATTATCCATTTTTAAGTCTAATATATATTATATTTATATATATATATATATATATATATATATATATATATATATATATACTTCAGATTCTTTAATCCAAGTGAAAAAAGCAGGAAGGTAAATTCCAAAAACCCGATCCTAATTAATATAAAAATTTTATTTTAATATTAAAAAATGATACAGGAAGAGAGCTCCATGTAATAAAATCTTACAGTGCAAATATAACAACATCATTGAATTAATCCTTTTTTAATTTATATATATATATATATATATATATATATGTGTGTGTGTGTGTGTGTGTGTGTGTGTGTGTGTGTGTGTGTGTGCGCGTGTGTGTTTGTGTGTGTGTATTTCACTTCAAAATGGATCATATTTTATTAATAAAAGGTATACAATCGTATGACAATGTTTAAAAAAAAGAATAAATAAATTTGGTGTCTGGACTCAACATGGCTTAAATTGGTAACGTAAGAAACGACAGAAAATCAATGTTCGACAAGAATTGCAACTAATTCTTAAGCCCTTAGTAGGAATACGACATTTGAAAAATGAATGAAATATTTGCCATGCTGGAGAGAACGAGGGGAAGGACTACTGATTAGAAATTTAGACTCATAAACTTTTACTATTCGAAGGAATTTAAACTGCACCAAGTGTGCTAGGTCTGATAAAAGTGTAATCTACATTTAACAAATAAACGTGGAGCAGCAGCAAAAGCAATATTGTGGTGCAGTGGATATCGACGCGGAACGACAAATCCGGAAGCCGATTTTGAATTCCAGCTGTGTTTCTTGAATTCACTTACGCGCAAATACCTTTGAGAAACGTATTAATCCATTTCTTCCCTCCAGTTATGGGTTAAATAAAAGAACAGGTTGTGTTCTATAGCCTTGGCTGGCAACCAGTCTACCTCAGAAAGTAATGGCAACCTACTGCGGGATAAGTTTCTGCCCAGTCAGTCATGTCTCTTTCGAGACATGATCGCCCAAAGCGTATATCACGTATATCACTTAACTGACTGATCAGAATATCAGCCCGGTCTTTATTCTATTTTTTTACACTATTCACCTCATACCAATCAGTAAAACTACTAAGGCACAAGAGGTTACTGAAAGAATAAGAAAAAAAAGGAAACATTATTAAGGAATGAAGAAAAAGAAGAAAAGGAATCAAGAAGATAGCATATAAAAATTGACATTTGTTGAGCATAGTTGCGAGTTCATATAATTTAGACATGTCAAAGGACGCGTCCTGAAGCTGAGTAAAATACGAACACACAGGAAAATTTCACTAGAAACAAAGAAAAGCGTGCTGGATTGCTATGTGATGTCAGTTCTTCAATACGGCAGTGAATGCTGGACAATATCATCGAAAATGAGGACAAAACTTAAAGCAACGGGAATGTGGTTCTACAGAAGGATGCTGCAGATATCATGGACTGAGCATGCAAGCAACGATAAGGTGTTGGAAAGAATGGCAACAAAAAGGAAATTGATACTGAGCATCAGGAAGATACAACTTAAATTCCTGGGACATGCAATAACGAAGGAGAGCTTGGGGAACCTGATACTGACTGGACAGATAGACGGAAAAAGAGACAGAGGAAGGCAGCGGATAACATATTTGCAGGGCCTGATCAGGTGGATGACGGAACGGGGGTTGCGAGGTGTAACAGGAGCAAACATACTAAGAGCCACAAGGGATATGGAGACGTAGAGAACCATGATCGCCTACGTTCTGAAGAGACAGGGCACATAGAAGAAGAAGTTTCTGTCATCGAAGATGTTTGGCGGTTTAAGGACAAAGAAAAACGTATTTTTTAACCAAGCTTCTTTTAGTCCGCTATGCATTGCATTCACTTCTGATCTTATATTTTAACAAATTCATTTCTCGTGCTTGTAGTATTTTATACACACACATATATATATATATATATATATATGTATGTGTGTGTGTGTGTGTGTGTCTGTGTGTATATATATATATATATTTATATATATATATATACAGTGGAACCTGTTGTATGCGACCACCCCTATTGCCATCAAAAACTGGTCGCATACCACAGGTGGTCGCTCACTAAAGACTCGTGATTTATCCTGCCCACGATCGTATATTTCACTCTCCAGAATGCACATATATTAGTAATTACCATGTAATCTGTTAATAAATAAATGAAAACAAGATTATCTAACTTTGAAAAAAATTTATTCAGCATAATTATTTTTTTAACAGCAAAAACGTATATACAACGGTTGACAAAAGAAATAAAAATTATTTATTCACACTGGTGTAGGCATAAAAAATCAGTTATTGCAGTCTGTGTGGTGGTTTTTTTCTTTTGTTTGTTTTCGTGGTGTGACCCCCTTCGATTCTAATTGATGCTGGCACTTATTTCTTATACGTTGGAAAAATTTGCGATGTATACGTTTTCAATTTTTTCTTAGAAGTGAGTGATAATAAGAGACTCTCAGAAAATATATGAAAAAATAAGCAAACATACAAGAAAAGGAATTACAACGATCAGGCTAGAGAGAGAGAGAGAGAGAAAGAGAGAGAGAGAGAGAGTAAAACGTTTGAGAAAAAATAAAGATAATGAAAGAGATAAACATTGAAAATTTAAATTTAACATAAATGTAACTTATCCAAGTTGGTACAGAAACCGACAAAATTTCTTGAACTTGTCAAACGTAATGAGTACATGTTAATACAAGACAGCCGCCGTTTGACCGCCGCCATTTCAACAAATAATAAAAATTTGACACTTCACTATAATAACAAAACAAAGAGAAAGTGTTTCCGGCTTAGATTAAAGGAAAATGAAATAGATTACTAACTGAAATTCTCCTAATTTAGAAGTTTAGAAGAAAGGATTGTACTGCCAAATGATTTTTTGTTAAAGTGGTCGCTTGACCAGTGATTATTATTCTTTCATGCTGGTCGGTGGTCGCGTTTTGGAAGAGATCACTCACTGGGGGTCAATTAACATTAGTAAATTGTCCGGGCATAGAAACACAGTCGTTGATATGAGGTGGTCGCTGACAATGGGGGTCGATTAGACCAGATTACACTATATATATATATATATATATATATATGGAAATCATTTTACAGTCGACGTAATATGCGATACAAAAATACGATGGTGACTTGAAATGTCAAAAGATACATTCCAATATATATATATATATATATATATATATATATTGTAGAGAAGAGGGTATATATAGAAAAAATTATGTATATGTTCTAAAACATAATTTAATATATATATATATATATATATATATATATATATATATATATAAAATGGAACTTTGTCTAGTGTCTCTGTCTATGTGTGTCCGTTACCTGTAGACACCAAAACGGCTGAACTGATTTTCTTGAAAATTTACACAGTTATAATATAGCCGTCTGCGAGTGTTCTCAGCTGGGTTTTGTGTCGAGGTACCGCAGATAAATATCGAAAAACGATAATCGAAAAAATCGGGTTATAGAAGGAGTGGTCCGATTTTAATCAAATTTGTTACACTCATAGACAAAGACATAAGAAACGATATTCGGAAGTTGCATGGTTGAAGTTCTAATAATAGTGCAGGAAATCGATAACACACACACACACACACACACACACACACACACACACACACGCATATATATATATGTATAAAAGACAAGATGTTTGTGTGTGTGTATGTTTATCTGCCTGTATGTCTGCATTTTTTTCAGCCCTTTTATTTTAGTTTTTGTTTCGGGTTTGACTCTAAATAGGTATAATTGTAGTTCTTAGTCTCAGCCATGATACCATTTACTCAGAGGACGTTTTTAGCCTTCAGAATTCAGTTTACGACGAAAAAACTTATTTGATATCTATGCCAGGAAATCAAAATTTGACTCACATCCATTCATTTCTCTTTCAGTCTACGGCTTCGCTTTAATTGGAAACAACTATTGCTTTTTAGCCTTTCGTGCCAACGTCCAAAAAGTCTGATCTCCTGGACTTTGAAGCTTTCATTACACCCGAGCAACGCCGGGCTATATATATATATATATATATATATAAGAAAATAAATTTTCGCACACAAATGGCGGGAGAGTGTAACAAATCAAATTCAGATCTGTAATAAACATCAGCTTGGAACGAGAAAGAGGAGAGCCGAGTTTGAATTCCAGTTGAGTTTATTGCATTCACTTACGCAAAATGCCCTTGGGAAAGACATTTATCCGTCTTTTCTTCCTCCATCTGTGGGATAAACAGCGGGGCAGATTAGGTTCTATAGCCTGGTTTACCGCAGAAAGATAATAGCAAGCTACTGCCGGAAAATCTTTTGCAGAGTCAGTCATGTTTCTTTCGAGATATGATCGTCCAGGCGTGTATCACGTGTATGGTCAGTCTGTTAAGTGCCATACGTGATACACGCTTGGGCGATCATGTCTCTAAAGAAACATGACTGACTGGGCAGAAGATTATCCCACAGTAGTTTGTCTTTGCTTTCTGCGGTAGACTGGTTGCCAACCAAAGCTATAGAACCCAATCTGTCCTGTTATTTGACCCATAGCTGGAGGGAAGAGACGGATTAATACCTTTTCCAAGAGTGTTTGCGCGTATATGATTGCAACGATTTCAACAGGAATTCGAACTCTGCTCTCCGATTTCTCGTTCCGAGTCGATATCCACTGGACCACAACGCACATCCGCACGTGATCCGCACATCACGTATGGTACGTAACTGGATAAAACTGTTATTATGCATTTCCATTGTTGTCCCCCTATGGTGCAATTATTTCTTCCTCAAGAAATAGCATATCATAGAAAATCCTTTTTTAATTACTGCTTTCCAAGCGATTCCCCATCACAATATTTGCCAAGTTCAATTCTGCTTACTTTCGGGGATCGAATGAGAAGCTGAATGGTGCGGTACGCCGGGAGTTGGACAGCGAGGTGAGCTCCCACTGTTCTTATAAAATGACTCCTGATGGCTAGTGTAATTTTACACCTCTGCCGCACAAACTCCCTACCCTGCGTCCACGTCGCGGCACTGGCTCCACTAAACGGGCAAGGGTGTGAAAGCGAGTGTTCGGCGCTTTAAAACCGTTCAATGCTCCCTGCAAATCCAGATCGCGTCTGTTCCGGCATCCGGCGGCCCCTGGTGGCGGTGACCTCTGCGTCTGCGGGTAACCTGCGGCAAGTCCTCGTCGTCACTGCGGGGTAGGGCTGGGGACCCTACCACACCATCCGCTTTTTCTCCTTGAATCATCCCTTATGATTATGATTATGATTATTAATGTCTCTCACAGTTATACCGACTCAAGCTACGGCGTACCCGGTAGGCGACGCGCCTGTCCTCAACGGTTTGACGGGGCAGGTGTTAAATCAGCAAGTCAGACTACTTCCACGCAGGCGTTCGTCTTACTTCGCCTGCTGGAATGTGCGCACGCTGCGGGATACTGGAGTGCAAGCTCTAACCATGCGTGCGCTGTACAACTATGGAGTTGAAGTTGCATGCCTCTCAGAGGTCCGCGTCCCTGACTCCGGACACTCCACAATCAAGGTCCCGGGGGTCGACAGGAACTTTCATCTCTACCACAGCGGCGTGTCGGACAACACGGGGCGCCAGGGCGTAGCCATCGCCTTGGCAGAATCGGCAAATGCGGCTCTCTTGGAGTGGGAGCCAATTTCTCCGCGCCTCGCCAGGATTCGGCTGAAGGGCCACATCACAAACATCTCCGTGGTGGCCATGTATGCGCCCACCCTTGATGCAGACGATGCCACCAAGGACGCGTTCTACAGCCGGCTCCGGCAGGTCGTCCGAGGGGTTCCTCGCCGCGACATGCTGATTGTCGCGGGTGATTGGAATGCGCGCACGGGGCCAGGCGACGACACATCCAGACATATCCTCGGTCGGTTTGCTTTGGGGACCCGATGTGACAACGGCGACCGCCTCGTCAACTTTGCGGCCGCAAACCGCCTGGTGGTCAGCAACACACGTTTCGACCACCCGCGCAGACACCTGGCGACCTGGAACTCAAACGACGGTCACACGCAGAACCAGATAGACTACGTCCTAGTGCGGTCCCGTTGGGCCAACTGCGTGCTTGACTGTCGGGCGTATAGAGGAGCAGAAACCGGGAGTGCAAACGGCTCCGACCACGTTCTTGTCCGTGCAAAACTTCGTCTTCGCTTGAAGCGTCTTCCTCCGCGGCAACTAGCCCGCCGGTTTGATGTATCAAAACTCAAATCGGTGGTTGCTGAGCCTTTTCGTGTTGAGCTGCGGAACCGTTTTGACGGCCTCGTCTTGGACGAGGAGGCACCTCCAGAAGCGGAATGGAGCGCGCTAAAGACAGAGGTTACAAACGCAGCTAAGGCCCATCTGGGCTACACCCGCCGTCGGCACCGCGATTGGATCTCCGCGGGGACGATTGATCTGGCCGAACGAGCACGGCGTGCGCGACTGACACAATCCACACACTACCGCGAGCTACGGCGCAGAACGGCGCAAGCAGTCCGCAACGACCGCAACGCGTACTGGCGGAGAGTGGCGGAAGAAACGGAACAGGCCTCAGCCAATGGTGATACCAGAAAGCTGTACCGTCTTCTCAACCGGGTCAGCCGTCCATCGCGGGGCGCGAGCGATACTCTCGTCGATGCAGCAGGCAATACGATCGCCGATATGTCAGCCCGGCTTGACAGGTGGCAAGAGCATTTTAGTGCTCTGCTTAACCATGATCCAGCACCAACCCCTGTCCATGCCAGCACATCTGCAGCAACAACGTATGCCTGCAACACGGATCCACCGACGCCAGATGAAGTTCGCGTGGCTCTCTTTCAGCTGAAGAACAACAGGGCCCCCGGTGAAGATGGCCTTCCAGTTGAAATCTTCAAAAGCTGTTCCGAGGTGATGGTGCCATGGTTACACCGCCTCCTGATGAAGATCTGGAACACAGAGGTCGTCCCCGCTGACTGGAGAGAGGCAGTGCTTCTCCCCTTCTTCAAAAAAGGCGACAAACGAGTATGTAGCAACTACCGCGGAATCAGCCTGATCGATATTTCGGCCAAACTGTTCACAGTCCTGCTACTGAAGCGCTTCCAACTCGCTCGCGACCACCGTACCCGCCCAAGCCAGGCTGGTTTCCGTCCGGGTAGAGGGTGCTCTGACCAGATCTTTTGTCTACGCCGGATACTGGAGACGCGCTGGTCTTACCAACAACCGACGGTGCTCTGTTTCATCGATTTTGCAGCGGCCTTCGACTCGGTGGACCGCAGCGCTCTGTGGACTATCATGCGGGACGATGGCATTCCGCCAAAGCTGCTGCGTCTGATTCAGGCCTACTACCGGGAGATGAGGACACGTGTTCGTGCTTACGGTGCTGAGACCGGGGCGTTTGAGGTCCGCACTGGTGTGCGACAGGGATGCGCGCTCTCCCCGACGCTCTTCAACTACGCTATCGACTGGATTCTGATGAGCGCCCTTCAAGGCTTCACTGGGGTTCGGGTAGGCCGCGACTTGGCCGTGACCGACCTGGCGTACGCTGACGACATTGTCCTTCTTGGTGACAGCATCGAGGAGGTGCAGGCGGCCGTCAGCCGAGTGCATACCAGCGCGTGCGCGGTCGGCATGCGCATCAATGCTGCAAAGATGAAGGTGATGACGGCGCTGTTGCCTCCAGAGGCCCAACAACCCATCCTGCTCGACGGAACACCCCTGGAGATGGTGGACCACTTCATCTATCTGGGCTCGTCTTTTGTCCCGAGCGGCCAGGGTGGCGATGAGATCGGGCGTCGCATCAACCTTGCGAGGGCCGCCTTCAACCGCCTCCAGAAGTGTCTCTGGTCAAGGCGGGAGATCGCCCTGCGTACAAAGAGCCGCGTCTACCAAGCTGTTGTGCGATCCATCTTGCTGTATGGCTGCGAGACGTGGCCGGTGCGCGTAGCGGACCTCAAGAGGGTGGAGGTCTTCGACAATGACTGTCTCCGGCGCATCCTGCGTTTCCGGCGGATTGATCGGGTGCGGACATCGACCCTTCGTCAAGCATGCCGTCTTCAACCGATACCGGCTGCTCTCCGACTCCGTCGACTGCGTTGGTTCGGCCATGCTGCGCGCTGTCCTCCGGGTGAGCTGATTCGCGACTGCCTCTTCCCGAGGCCCCTACCGGGCTGGCGCAAGCGTGCGGGGGGTCAGCTGAGGACGTGGGCAGCCACGCTGAAGGGGGACATGGAGCCGATCTCGGGCTCAAATGTCGTGGGATTTCGGAGGTGGAACCGGGACTGGGCAGAGATCGGAGTGGAGCTGGCTCAAGATCGCCGATCGTGGGCCGCCGCTGGGAGAGACGCTTCAAATGTTCTTGGGGATGCCGGCTCAACCCGTCCTGGGTGAATGCCGCTACAATACAATACAATAAATAATCGAATGAGAAGCGGGATTTTTTAACTTGAGTTGATAGCATGAACTTACAGAGTGCTCTTTTCCTTGCAAAATGAAAAAAAACAATGCCTATGTGCAAAGTTTTTTTAAAAAAAGTAAAATGGCGTCAATTTATTCATCGCATCCTCTTAACTGAGGTAAGTACTATCTTGTTAATTTGTAATACCCTCAAAATTTGGAGAGTTGGTACTCTCTGTCGTCCCAGACAAATGTTGCCACATTCTATCTACATGGGGATTTTCTAAACGTAGCTTAGATGTGCCGCAAGGCCGAAAATAAGAGACACCCAGTGAAGATCGAACTCACGACTCAATTCTTATAAGACAAGCTTGCTAACCCGTACACCACCTCGAGGTGCACCGATCCATTTATATGTTTATTATTTGTCCATGCTTGTTTTATTTTAACCAAAATCTTCCAACCACCAAATTCTTTCTTATTTGTTTTTCTTTTTGGCAGTGTGTGATGAGATCTCTTTTTTTGGAGAGCAAGGCTTCCACTTCTTAGCATCTTCCCAACTGATGGCTCAGTTTATGTCCTTCCAATAATAACATCAAGAACTAGCTCATGGTGAGATTCAAACCCGGGCCTCATGGCCAGAAAGCGGACGATTTAACCACTTGGCATCTCCCGTATATCCATAAGAGATATATAGCTATAAAGAACATTTGGTTTATTTTAGATTATATTTAGTATATTTACTGGTATCCGTGTAACTTCCGACCCCTCAGTCACTGGTCTAACAACTGGGCCACACATTACTTATTGTCACTGATTTTGAAACTCTTCAATCAATGGCGTAACCACAATTTAGTTTCATTTTGCTTTGAAATCCTTTAATTTCCATTTTTTTTATTGTAAGTTATTCTTTTACTTTACCATTAAAAACTCCCTTATCTTTTCATTTTTTTATTGTATTTACATACTTTTTCTTTCGGGTGGCGTGTGGCGTGTGGCGGGGAGCACTTTCTTTGGTGGGTAAGACTACCACGTCCTAGCATCTTCCTAACTGATGGCTCAGTTTATGTCCCTTAATGGAAGATTTTATGTTAATAGCCTTTGGCTATTGAGTATTTCCTATACATCACTGCCTTTACAGCTCAACAGGGAAGCGTGATAAATAAAAGTGGATAGAGTATTAGACAGGAGGTCATTAGGCTCTCGCAATTGAGTGCTGTCATTTTGCAAATGTCTTATCTTAAATTTTCAGTAAAACCTCTACACACAATGTCGGTTCCCTGGCTTCAAATTAAAGAATTATTTAATTGTGTTAGACATTAGTTAAATTTATCACTTACCAACTTCGTATTTTTTTTTAAAATTATGATTCTCCTCCTGTTGTGCTATAACTTAAATCTTCTGGGAAACAGATTAAACTAACAGCTTCTTTTTTTTTTCACTGATAAGAAAGTTGACTTCCTGTGTTGCTGCTAAACAAATTTTTTTTTGCCAGTATCTATATTTATATTTACGAGTCTACCATTTGTCTTTCACTCACTACTGCTGCCAGATCTGGGCTGGTGTTTCTGCTAAATATTTAGAGATTCTTGATAAAATCTAAAAAGCAAGCAATATTATCGGTCCTAACATCGCACGTCGGATTCGATCTCTTCCCACCGCATCAATGTATCTTCCCTGTGGCTTTTTCTATAAATAATCCTGCTATATATTTAGAGATTGTTGATAAAATCTATAAAGAAAGCAATGTTATCGGTCCTAGCCTGGCACTTCGTCTTCAGTCCTTTCCTACCGCCTCAACGTATCTTCCCTGTGGCTTTTTCTATAAATAATCCTGTCATATATTTAGGGATTCTTGATAAAATCCAAAGAATAACATGTCATGTTATCGGTCCTAACCTCGCACCACTGCTTCCGTCACTTCCCACCGCCTCAACGTATCTTCCTTGTGGCTTTTTCTATAAATAATCATGATATATATTTAAGGATTCTTGATAAAATCCAAAGAAGAATATGCAATCTCTTTGGTCCTGACCTAGCATCTCGGTGTGAGCCGCCGTTTCACCGCCGTAATGTGGCATCCCTATCTATGAATGCATTCAAGGTAATTTTCCCGATGATTTTTTTGTGAAGAGCAGTCTTTCACTACATTTACTTTAAGAATTTCAGCGCAGTAATAGATTAGGATGATAGATTTATGGATGTGCGTTGTGGTACATTAGATATCGGCTCGGAACGAGAAATCGTGGAGCCGAGTTCGAATTCCAGCTGAATTCATTGCATTTACTTACCCGCAAATACCCTTGGGAAAGGTATTAATCCGTCTCTTCCTTCCAGTTATGGGTTAAATAACAGGACAGATTGGTTCTATAGCCTTGGTCGGCAACCAGCCTACCGCAGAAAGCAATGGCAACCTACTGCGGGATAATCTTCTGCTCAGTCAGTCATTTCTCTGTCGAGACATGATCGCCCAAGCGTGTATCACGTATGGCACTCAACTGACTGACTGAATAGATTAGGGGCTCTCTTAAGTTTACAATTGAAATGGCTAGTAACTGTCTATATTTCTGAGATGAAGTAGTATTTACAGTATTTACATTATTCGGACTATGTTCTTCATCTTTGTTGTCATTGCGCTCCGTCCTTCCTAGCACCTGAAGTAGACCGGAGCATACAAAGGGCCGAAACATCGTACAAATGGCAACAATTATGAGGACAATAGTCCAAATACTGTATATACTGAAATGGCTAGATGTAACTTCAAGTTCGATGCAAAAATTTCTTTTCTCTCACTTATCGTCTTTTGGTACGTGCTTCCGGCTTTTTCTTGTACAGTTAAATTTGATTTTCAAAAAATTAACTGTAATGACATACGTTATTCTGCGTACTTCATTTCTATTATGTTATCGTTCCCACTTGTTAACATAGAATTTTTTCTGTATTCTTCGACATTCAGTAACTTCCTGCGTCTAAGTAGCGCCATTACCTTGCTTGGGAAGGAATGATAAAAAAAAATCATTGTCCAATATATATATATATATATTCCATGCAAACAAAATAGACGACTACTACTACTGTTTGTCCGCGAACTGTTTAATACACTTAATATAATTGTCATCTTTGATAATGGTTGGGGTAAGCTCAGAAAGGATAAAGAAAAAACATGAATCAATATTGTGAGTTTCTTTCTTCTTTCAACGATAATGCTATTAAGCTTATCAGACGATACGAATTTACATGTATTGGAAAACGATTTTTTATAAATATATTATCTAGCTTTTTACGGACGACTTAGGGTTTCATGCGGTTTTGCAATCGTGAGATGCATATCAAACTGTGCTTTTTTCGATTTTAATTAGTTGTACGTGTTCCTTAATGTAAGTTCGTTATGGGTAAAAAATCGGATGCGTGAATATTTTTATTTATTAAATATGTAATTAAGTTAGGCTAGTATCGAAGTTAAAAACTGGAATAGGAAACTAAAATAAGGATAGGAAAAAACAGGGGACTATATATAATTAGTTTCTATGTGAATACATGCATATGTATGAGAGCGTAAATCTGTGCGTATTCATAGTCCCTATTCTTTTACGCTATTTTTAAAATTATTTTTATGAAAAAAAAGTAAATGTAAACAAACTATTTACTACACTTGCCCGTGAGTTTAATATTAACGCATCATAATTAAAAATCGCTGTAATAACAAATTCAAATCTAGAAACGTGCAATTCCATACACAGCTGACGATTGCAAAAAAGCATGAAACACCGAGTCGTGTCTAAGACGTGGGACAATGTGAATATTTATTAATATATATATTTTTGCTCTGTTATACAGTATTGAGCGTTGTTCTATTCACACCCGATAAATATTTATATATTGGTGTGTATCTACGCGTATACACACATATATATATACTTATTAGACTCCTTACCTATATATATACATGTGTGTGTTAAATATATATATGAAATAACGATATATATTTTTGTATATTAGGAACAACATTGGGACATAATTTATAACAGTGTGGAAAATGTTCCCCCAATACACACACACACACACACACATACACACAAACATATATATATATATATATATAATATAAAATTACAGAAATGCTTGCAAAATTACAGATTACAGGCAACACCTATCCTCGTTTTCATCTTCCCGACAATTTATGACAAAAAATGCGACGCTCAAAATAAATAAGTCGTTCTTATTTCGACAATGCCATCTTTAATCTGTGCAGTTAAAAATATAGTTAATGAGATTTGATTTGTGTCTGGACTTCGAGACCACTCTCTCTCTCTCTCTCTCTCTATATATATATATATATATATATATATAAAAAATAACTTTAATCCAAAAAAATGTAGGAAGGTAAATCACAAAGACCCGATCCTAATTAATATTAATATTTTAATATTAAAAAATGATACAGGTGGAGAGCTCAATGTAATTAAAATTACAGAGCCAATTATGAAATAAAATAAATTTTGATGTTCAAAACTGTTGAATTGTCATTTCAACATGAAATCCCTAAGAGAGACTTCATATCTCATCGGCAACTACCACATTTCAAAATGAAATAAAAAAATAAATAAAAAATAAAGGTTAAGAATTAAAAGAATTATTACAAAAAAATATCGGTTAGCAATCAATATCTATTTTTAGATTTTGGACAATTTTACTTTTAGATTGTGAAAAAATTTGAAAATGTGGCTTTGTCTAGCTTTACAAAGGGAAAGGGGTTAACGGATGGAATAGGAAGTGGTGCTTGATTGAGAATTGGGTTAAATAAAACAGAAGGAGAGGGAGGAAAGGGGTAAGAAGAAGAAGGAAAAAGAAAAGAAAAATAGAAAAAATTCATATTTTAGTGACGCTCGATATGTGTCAAACAAAACTAGTGTTTTTAAATGGGTTAAAGTATTAGAAAAAGATTTTTTAGAAAAAACATATTTAGCGGAAAAAGCAGATATATGATTTAATTAAATTTAATTAAGTTAATCTAATTAATGATAAATCTAGATATAAATAAAATAAAAATAAAAATAATGAATAATAAAATAAAATTTAATTTAAAAAATTTTCTAAAAATTTATAAAAATTTATGTTGTGAAAAAGATATATATAGTTGCACTTTCATGGCTTCTGCTCGAACGAGCTTAAGTCACTGATGCCTCCTCAACAGGTGTTTACTCGTGCAACCAGACTGGCAACTTGGTCCCACTCATTCACATTCAGGTTAGCCAAATGCAGACGACAATTCTACTCCTGCAGCTTCTTCTCTCGCACTTCCAGCCTGTGGAACTCGCTCCCGTATTCTTGCTTTCCTGACGGCTACAACCTCCAGAAATTTAAATGCAAAATCAATACTCATCTACTAACCACTGGACTCTAGCTCTCTCCCCACCCCCGTATAACCTTCCCTTTCTCTCCACCTATGTATCTGTCATCGCACCTGCTTTCTATTGTTCCTTTCTAACTAGTTTATACTCCTCACTCTTTTCTAATTAATCTTTTTACATTTATGTAACCCCCTGCACATCAGTGGCGTTTCCGCCTTGCTCGGGGTGAAATGATTAAAAAAAAAAAAGAAGAAATCGGAGGTTAAATTAGTAAAAGTATCCATATTTTATAAAGGTAGATATTCAAAGGAGACAGGAAGAGGAAGGTAGAGGGGTTAAAATTACTATTTAAAAATTAAATTAATTTATAAAAAACAATTTAATTTATATTTACTGTCCTAACAACTAAAATTAGAATTTAAAATTTAAAATTTAAATGTTCACAAATTTCGCTATTTAGGTAATTTGAAGGATCACATTTATAAATTTGAACGCGAAATTTGGATGAATTGTCATTGTAATTCCTCGTTGGTGACTTGTGTTTTCTGCTTGATGCTTTCGCTGAGTAACTCGGTGTGACGCAGTTTTAGCTCAGTTGTGAGGAAAAAGGATTGGTAGGAGCCTGATGAATAGAGCGAGAAGCAGAATCAGGCCAGAGATAGGGCAGGAACAGTGAGGGTTCGTCAAGGACACTGGAACAAGGAACGCCATATTCATGATTAGGATGCTCTCTGAAAGGGCATTACAAATGAAGAAAGACTTGTACCTGTGCTTCATTGATTACGCGAAGGCATTCGACAAAATACGACACAAAGAATTGATGGAGATGCTGGGCAACCTCGACATTTTCGGCAAAGACATAAGAATAATCAAGAATCTCTACTGGCAGCAAACGGCCTGCATACGGACAGGTAACGGCCTCAGTAGATACACAAAGATAGAAAAAGGCGTAAGACAAGGATGTGTCTTTTCACCGGATTTGTTCAACCTATACAGCGAGAATATTTTGAGGACCCTAGATGACACGCCAGGATTTGTTATTGGAGGCCACAACCTGAACAACATAAGATATGCGGACGATACAGTGCTGATTGCGGACACGGAAAGGAAACTACAAGACCTCATACAGAAAGTAGCAGTGGAGAGTGACAAGAAGGGACTACAAATAAACTTTAAGAAAACTGAGTGCATGGTCATCAGCAAAAGATACAACCCAAAATGCCAAATACAGGTGGAGGATAACAGAATCAAACAAGTACAAGAATTTAAGTACCTAGGAAGTGTTCTAACAGGAGATGGAAAGTGTGACACCGAGATCCGAAGGCGAATTGGCATGGCAAATGACGCGTTCCAGAAGATGAGCAAAATACTAACACACAGGAAAATCTCAATAAAAACGAAGAAAAGAGTGCTAGACTGCTACGTGATGTCAGTTCTTCAATACGGCAGTGAATGCTGGACAATATCATCGAAAATGAGGACAAAACTGGAAGCGGCCGAAATGTGGTTCTACAGAAGGATGCTACGGATATCGTGGACTGAGCATACAAGCAACGACGAGGTGTTAGAAAGAATGGCAACAAAAAGGAAATTGATGCTGAGCATCAGGAAGAGACAACTGAAGTTCCTGGGACATGCAATGAGAAAGGAGAGCCTGGAGAACCTGATACTGACAGGACAGATAGAAGGAAGGAGAGACAGAGGAAGGCAGCGGATAACATATTTGCAGGGCCTGATCAGGTGGATGACGGAACGGGGGTTGCCAGGAGCAACAGGAGCAAACATACTAAGAGCTACAAGGGATAGGGAGACGTGGAGAACCATGATCGCCTACGTCCTGAAGGGACAGGGCACATAGAAGAAGAAGAAGAAGAAGAAGAAGAAGAAGAAGAAGAAGCTCAGTTGTCGTGAAAGGTTTTCGTGGAAGGTCTTCATGTTCTATATATGGAATGATCAGCAGCAACGTCTATATCTCTATCTTGATGTTTTTTTTAATTACATTTCTGAATTCGTATTCTATCCTATTTGCAAAGTTTGTGTTTCTCGCCTTCTTTGTACACCTTCGTTTTTCGTCTCTTATTTCTTTTCTTTTCCTTTGTAGAGGTTTCATTTGTTTATCAAGATGGAATTTTCTGAGGCAATGTGTTAAAACAACTTCCTTCGGAATAAAAGTTTCCGGTTAAAAAAGAGCGCTTGCTACTTTTGTCCACCTTGAGGGACCTTGACGCGCCTGGCAAAACAGATTGTCTTCAAAATGTGGGGTCCGAATGTCTTTCAGTGCTGACAAAATCTAAGGAAGGGATATCGACCTGGTTCATTCCAGTTCTGTAACAAATGCTCGCTTTGGGGTCAGAGTCACTGGCATTCTCGTTGGAGTTCCCATGTCTATCAGATGTCGGAAATTGTCTGCTGAGTGGAATGGCGAGAGTTATTCAAAGAAAATGCAAGAAAAAATAAATAAATACGAAAAAAATTTAAAAAAATGAAAGAACTCGTCACAAGAAAATAGATGAATTCCAAATAACGAAAAAAATATTCAATAACTAAATAAATAAAGAATTCTAATTTTGTGTCTGGAATCAAAGAAAAAAATACTGAATAATAAATCAACGTTTGCAAATGTCAGTTCATGCTGAGAATTTCTTCACAGATTAATAGGTGGCATGAGGCAATGAAATATGATTTCTACAGAAAGAATCAAAAGATTAGAGGTTATGAGGATCGTGGAACCACCTTTTAATTGCTATTAATCCCAGATCTACCCTGACACGGGGTGGTAGCACCTGTTAGGGTCTCAGTCATGGGAAAATAGTGAACCACTGAAAAAACTTCATAAAAGTTTAAAAATACATTTTTATAGTAAAAATACCGAAAATGATTTTTATATAAAAAATGACGGGAAATACATAACTAGAGTAGAATTACCTACAATACAATTTATAGCAAAGTGACCACTAATGCATTTTAACAGTAGTTGAGGCTATATAATTGCATTGATATTATGTTTAGTTAAAGCCGTAAAATTGTCCTCAAACTATTTAGATTTTGACATTAAATAACTTATAGACGTTGATAAACAAAAGAACGCTTTCATGACATTAATCTATATAATATCCTACAATTTCGGTATTTGTCTATATTTCTGAGATTTTTTTTGTAATTATCTAACCCCAAGCAAGGCAGTTTTACTGCCACGCAGGGGATTTCACAGGTGGAAATTGATGAGAAAGAGGAGTAGGTTATAGGGGATGTCAGGAGGAGGGTAACAGAAGGATGAGAATATTGGTGTATTGGGAGTGGAGTGGATGGAGAAAAGAGCTTGCGAGCCAGTGAGATAGAAGATGACCTTACATTTAAATTCTTGGAGATTGTAGCTGTCGGGGAAGCAAGTATACGGAAGGGAATTCCACAGGCAGGAATTGCGAGAAAAGAAGCTGTTAAAGTAGAAATTGTGGTTTCAGAAGAGTTGAACCGAGTTGTTAGTCTAGTAGCTCGACTAAATTCATACATAGGGGTCACCAGTGAGCTAAGTTCATCGGAGCAGAAGGCGTGAAGGTATTTGTAAAAGAGGCACAGGGAAGCCACATCACGCCGGTGACTGCCATGTCGGTATCGATCCACATTACAGATCTTTGGATTTTGTCAACGGGCACCCAAACAGATGTGGCAGCAGTATTCAATATACGGGCGGATGGTAGATTTGTATATGTGCAAGATAGATTCAGACGGGAAAAAACTTACTCGCCCTGCACAGTGAACCGGCCTTTTTAGCAATGGATTTAGCTATGGATTCGATATGCTGAGAGTGTTAGGCTAAGGAAGCGCGGTGTTTTGTATTATTTACACTATTTACATCATTCGGACTATTGTTCTCATCTTTGTTGCAATTTGTACGATGTTTCGAGCGTTGTACGCACTGGCTTTCTTCAGGTGTTAGGAATTTCGAACCGAACCCTTTATTATGGAAGTCATGATTTATCTCCCTCTAACCCTGCAAATTATTGTTTACCACTGCTGTAGACTGGTAAGAGTCTAAGTCAGGAACTAACCAACGTCTGTATCCACTGGGCCATGTGTCTTTAAGGACAAGAACAACTGAATATTTGGAACTTATAAACCTAATATCTAGTAACCCTTTTTTTACCAGAGTTCATATTGCAAATTTTGATGTTAATGGTTTTCTCTAGTATTTTTTATGGTATTGGTTTTCTCTAATATATTTTACCAGGGCGCATATTGCAATTTTTAAAAATAATGATTTTCTCTAGCACTCCGTATCACTGGTTCATATATTGTGTTCATCTCTATGCTTGAATGATATACCCCAGTGATTGTAATTAAGGGTTCGGTTCGAAATTCTTAACACCTGAAGGAGGGTACAACGGTCAAAACGTCGTGCAAATGAGGACAATAGTCAGAATAATGTAAATAATGAGAAGTTTTCATTAAAAAAAAAGAGGGCGGAATTGTGATGTAATATCAGTTCAAAAGAATAAAGTATGAAGAAACAGAAAAAAATTGTTAATAAAAACGGAGAATGTTTATAATTTCGAGACAGAAGCTGAGTAAAATATTCGAAAGACGAAGATTTTCTTAGAAAAGTCCGATGAAAAGTCATGCATTATCAAGCAAAAAGCTGAAAGAAGTATCTAAACTTATTTATAAATGGAACTTTGTCTCTGTGTGCGTGTGTCTGTGTGTGACTGTGTGTATGTGTCCGTTACCTATAGACTCCAAAACGGCTGAACCAATTTTTTGCAAATTTACACAGTTGTACGATAAGCGTTTGCCAGTGTTCTTACCTAGTTTCACAGTTTTATTATTTTCAAAATATAAATTGAGATGGAGAGAAGTATGGCATCTGTATATATATATATCACACATAAATAGATATGAACAGACTGTGATAGATAGATAGATAGATAGATAGATAGATAGATAGATAGATAGATATGAACAGCCTGAGATAGATAGATAGATAGATAGATAGATAGATAGATAGAACAGACTGATGATAGATGAGATAGATAGATAGATAGATAGATAGATAGATAGATAGATAGATATGAACAGACTGAGATAGATAGATAGATAGATAGATAGATAGATAGATAGATAGATAGATAGATAGAGAGAGAGAGAGAGAGAGAGAGAGACAAGAAATCCTAGTAAGATTTGAAATAATTAAGTTATTCATCAAGTTTTATTAAACTTCAACATAATGAAGAAAACATTGGGCGGCCGTTTCGTCATATATTTGGGACTCATCGGCAGCGCGCATCCACTATCACGAATTGAAACCTAGACAGTTACGTTATTAAGCAAACGTCATACCAGCTATATATATCTAAACTTATTTATAAATGGAACTTTGTCTCTGTGTGTGTGTGTCTGTGCGTGTGTGTATCCGTTACCTATAGACTTCGAAACGGCTGAACCAATTTTTTGCAAATTTACACAGTTGTACTAGAATCGTCTGCCAGTGTTCTTACCTAGTTTTTGTGTCGAGGTACCCCCGATAAATATCGAAAATCGATAATCAAGAAAATCGGGTTATAGAAGGAGTGGTCCGATTTTATTCAAATTTGATACACTCATAGACAAAGACATAAGAAACGATATTCAGAAGTTTCAAGGTTGCAATTCTTACAATAGTGCAGAAAATCAATAATATATATATATAAAAGTCAAGATGTTTGTGTGTGTGTTTGTTTATCTGCTTGTATGTCTGTTTTTTTTTGTTTTTTTTTCAGCCCTTTTATTTTAGTTTTTGCTTTGGGTTTGGCTCTAAGTAGGTATAATTGTAGTTCTTAGTCTCAGCCATGATACCATTTCCTCAGAGAACTTATTTTGCCTTCATAATTCACTTTACGACGAAAAAAACTTATTTGATATCGATACCAGGAAATAAAAATTTGAATTACATACATTCATTTTTCTTTCAGTCTACGGTTTCGCTTTAACTGGAAACAACTATTGCTTTTTAGCTTTTCGTCCCAACGTCTAAAGAGTCTGAGCTTCAGGACCATGAATTTGTTTTAAAGCTTTCATTACACCCGAGCAACGCCGGGCTATCCTGCTAGTTAAAATATAAGAAAAACATCTTTAGAAAAGAAAATCGCTGAACGGTTATCCAACAGCTGGGTAAAGTATTAAGAAACAGAATTATTTCATTCAAAACAAAGAACACTGAACTTATCTAATAGAAATCAATTCAAAACTAAGCAAAGTATTAAGAACACAGGCACATTTTCTGAGAAACAAAGAACCTTCAACGGTTATGAAATATCAGTCCAACAGCTGAGTAAAGAATTATTTAACAGGAATATTTCCTTCGAAACAAAAAGCCATGATCTGATAAGTAAAATGAATCCAAAAGCTTAGAATAGTATTAAGAAGCATGAACATTTCGTTAGAAACAAAATCTGCTGAACTTTTATATAATATCAATGCAAAAGCTTAGGAAAGTATTAAGAAACGGACATTTCTTAGAAGCTAAATATTAAGCACAATATATAAGAAACAGGATCCTTTTGTCTGAAACAAAAAAAGAGTTCTCAACTGCTATGCAATATCATTCTACTACATAGAAATAAATCATATAGGACAACATTCTCCCAGTTAAAATAAAGTCTAGCGGAAAATACATGCAGAAGAAATAGGCAAATACCATGGAAAAAGCATAAGAGCACCGAAGGAAGTATTAATGAAATTGAAAAAGAAAGGACATTTATAACTATGCAGGAGGGGATTCCACGGGCGGGAAGTGCGAGAAAAGAAACTGAGGGAGTAGAAGTTGCGGTTACATTTTATTGCTTTCACAGTAAAAGTGAGGGACCTATTTGCTAGTCTAGTAGCACGAGTAAATTCACGCAAAGGGGCACCAGTGTATCAAGCTCTTCGGAGCAGAAGCCGTAGAAGTATTTAACGTCAGAAAGAGGCAATTTAAATCTTGTAGCAGCAAAAGACCAAAAATTATGAAAGCAATTCCCGAAGACGTATTGGATTAATGAAAAGCTAAGCAAAGTATTAAGTAACAGGAAAACATTGTTAGAACCAAAGAAAATAAAACTGAATTCTCCTCTTCTCCTCTACTTATGGGTTAATTATTAAAACTCATATCACTATAGTATTGCTATCTTCCCCTGCAAAAATCTTACAATAGAAAAATATTTTCTCGATCTAAATAAAAGCTAACAATTGATAAGCCTGCAATAGAAATATAAACAAAGTTTGTGTGCTTGCACTAAATTAATTCGTAGATCATTTGGGAACAATCCAGCAGGCAGCATAATAACAAAAACGGGGTCAGAAATCCAAATTTCCCTTTGCAACTGCGAAAACGCACTTTCGCTCACCAAGCTCAAAAATCGTTCGAATTAAAGTTAGATTTGCTGTACTCATTTACTCGTAAATATCTTTTGGAAAATTATTAATCCGTCTCTTCCTTCCAGATATAAAATAACAGGATAGATTGGGTTCTGTAGCCTTGGTTGACAATCAATCTACCACAGAAAGTAATGGCAACCTATTGTGGGAAGATCTTTTGCCCAGGCATTCATGTCCCTCTCGAGACATGATCGCCCAAGTGTGTATCACGTATGGAACTTAACTGATTGAATTGCCATAGTGTGTTGGGAAATATATTTGATTAGTTTCCTGTTTTAACAGTTTTTAATGTCCTTCTCCTATATTGGTTGCCAATCATAGCTAGAAAAGCTATTTTTCTGTTTGATCCATGACTGAACGTACGGATGGGAGGGTGAAAGGTATTTATGCATTTCCCAATGGTATTGATGTGAAAATGACCGTAACTAACTTGGCTGGGATTTGAATTCGGTCGGTGGTTTCAACTTCTATGCCGATGACCGTGACACTACCAGCTCTTCAGCAATATTCTGCTGGAATAATCTACCCACCTTATACGCATTGGTTAAACCTCTTTTTTTTTTTTTCGTGTGCCGTGTCTCTTCGAGACGTAGATCATTGACTTCTACTTGCCCCTGTTCCTTTTCGCTCTTAATAGTTGTCTTCTTATTATCGTTCCCAAACTCCACTCCGCCATCCATTTAGTCAAGCTCATCAAGTATGTCTCACGTTGATTCTCCCTATCTCTTTTTCACTTTATCCGTCCTGTGAGTATTATATTCTCTAGACTCTCTTTCCTCATTACGTGTCCCAGAAACCTTAGCTGTCTCTTCCTGATGTTAATATGGACTTTCTTCTCGTTCGCATCCCCTCTAACGCCTTATGGGTGCTCACTTGCTCGGTCCATAGTATCCTCAGCATCTTGCTGTAGAGCAACATTTCTGCTGCTTTGAGCTTCTACTTTGTCTTTAAATAGATCGTCTAACCTTCGCTGCCGAACAGAAGGACATATATCAGATAGCAGCGTCTGGTACAAAGCCATCAATACAGAGCGTCTAGGAGGGTCGTCCGTACAATAGTAATAATTTTTTTTTCTTAATATCACACAAAGTGATAGATACTGGGTGACCTATGAAGATTCCTATCACCGAAAATAAAAGTCTGCGAGAGAAATTTGCCAAACATCACTGGCGGGGCGCAGTTGATAGGTAAAATTCCTGCTTGAGATTGTAGACCTGAGGGAATTCGTTCTCTTTCCGATGTGCCCGCCGGAATTTATATCCGTATTTATCTGAACCTGTTACAACGCACTTTAAAAATTTCGAGCCAAAAACTTTTTCGTGAGAAAACGATCACCATATTTCATAGCTTTAAACAAAGGCTTTCTTAATTTTCAGTCAATTTTATTCCTTTTTTTTATTATTGATTTCAAATAGTCTATAACTCTTTCATTTAATTAAAACTATTTTTACTTATTATTCATTGCAAATTTGAATATTATTGCGTGCTGTATATCCGCAAGACATGTATATATATATAAAATTCAAATAAATTTTCTACAGGTCTTTTCGGCTAATGTTTTGCTGACATAATCTCACCTTTCGAAAATACTTGACGCTTCTATAAACTAAATTTTAGCGATAACAGTTACTGCTTGTCGAAGGTATAAACGTACCTAACGGGCAATTTTTGGAATGAAGAATAGAAACAAAGAAAAAAAGAGCTTGCATACTTAATAAAATTTCAATTTAAAACAATAACAGATTTTTCTTATGTGTGTACACATGTTAACAGTAGAGATGAACAAGATTAAATTTTTCACTCTTGTTATGAAGAAAACTTCAATTTTCGAGTTAGTAGTATACATACTGTTTCGGCAGTACGTATACTAGAATTGGAACGATGCAGAGAAGATTAGCAAGGCACTTGCGCAAATATGACACACAAATTCGTGAAGCGCTCCATAATGTCTGGTTGCGTTGTGGTGCAGTGGATATCGGCTCAGAACGAGAAATCGGAAAACCGAGTTTGAATTCCATTTGAATTCGGTGCATTTGCTCATGCACAAATAACCTTGGGAAAGGTGCTAATCCATCTCTTCTCTCCAGCTATGAGTTAAATAATAGGACAGATTGGGTTCTTTAGCATTGGATAGTATAGATACGTGCGAAAAGCTATGCGTTTTTAACTAAAAGGAGTGGTATTAGGAATGACTTACTTGATGCTGAAGTTTAAGTTACTGATATTGTAACTGTAGTCAGATCAGATATTATCATTGGTCAATAATTTAGCTGTCTAACATTGTTTTCTACTATGAGAAAACTTATCAGCAAAAATAGAGTTCGGAGTGATGTGCCTACACAGTGAAATTAATTCTCATAGGTTTTAAAGGCATCTTGGCAAGCGCAAGTGGTAAAATCGACATTGAAAAGCGCACAAAATTTTTTTAAAACTTAAGATAGTTTTTTTTTAATCTTTTCACCCAAAGTAAAGCGTTACCGCCACTGATGCGCAGGGTGCTACATAAGAGTAAACGCTTAGGCATGAGGAGAGTGAGGAGAAAGTCGAACCAGTTACAGGGGGTGGTCAGAGAAAGGGCATGGGAACACAGGTGTGAAAACAGTTGCGAAGGTAGAGAGAAAGGAAAAGAACAATATATAAAGGTTGAGGTAAAAAGAACTGGAGTCAAGTGAATAAGAGATGGGAATTGACATTGCATATTAATTCCTGGAGGTTGTAGCCGCCAGGAAAGTAAGTATACGGAAGGGAGTTCCACAGGTGGGAAGTGCGAGAAAAATGCTGATAAAGTAGAATTGTCGGTTACATTTGGTTGATTTAACTAAGAAAGGGTGAAACCTTGTTGCCAGTCTGGTTGCACGAGTAAGTTCCTGTGGAAGGAGTTGCTAGCAACCTCGAAAGTAGACATTTTGAAAAAAGAAAGGGCTTACCTAATACAAGGCCTAAGAGCCACTCAAGTGTTACAAAATGAGTTTTTTAAGGGCATACAGGGAGAGTGTAAGAGGTGCATAATATGTAGGATAGTCAGTGGTTGACCTTAGATTTGATGAAGTTAAGTTTTTAATATTAAGGGAAGCATCATCTCGGAAGTTCTCTTTGAGTGAAAAAACGGTCTGAATAGAACTTCCTTCTTATCAATGGAATACGAAGGTGTCAAGTGCTGAGGGAGAATACTGACAGTAGCTAAATTGCTATTGCCCTAGGAAGGACACTTTTTGCTAATATTAAATGGCTTAATATTTAATATTTTTTCATCATTGTATTTCATTTCTCGTTTTATTATTTATTTTCTTCTTCACATGTTTTACATATTTAAATTGTTAAAATTTAAAAAAATTTAAAAGTTTCTTTGCTATTTTCTATTCGAGGAATAATGGATGACTGATTGAACTGATAAATCGGAGAGACGAGTTTGAATTCCAGTCGGGTTCGTTGCATTTACTTACCCGTAAATATTTCTGGGAAAGGTATGAATCCTCTTCGCGGGTGATTAGCAGGACAGACTATGTATATAGCCATACTAGGAAGAGAAAAACTAAGTTCAAAGTAGCTTAGAATGGATCGGTTCATCTTCTCCAAGAAACACTACTTCTGCTCCGGCTACAGTACAAATATTGCCTCTACAAACTTTATGGATTACGGGATTCGTGAATTGATATTTCTAAGATGCGGTTCCGGTCTTTCCGGAAAAAAAATTTCTGTGAAGTTAAATTTGGCTTTTATTTGAAAAGCAAAAGCCAATCCAGACGTAGAAAAGGTAAACAGCCATATACAAATAAATTTTTTAGACATTTTAAAAACATTTTTATCTTCACATGTCACTCATTAATCATTGAAACGTCATTAAAAAAGAAAAAAAAATGTAATAGTCGCCATTCACCCTCGTCTCAATAAAAAATCTATCAAGGTTGATAAAGTTAACCTCGCTGCTACTCTTGAAAAAGATCTGCAATCAGTGATGGATCTGGGGTAAAAAAAAATGGCTCGTAAAATGTAATTCTTTCAAAACGAAGCTGGTCTCCTTTAACCATCATAGAGAATCTTTGCTAACTATCATCAGTATGGATGAAACTAGTCTTCGAGAAAGCAACACGCTTGACCTCAAGTGAAACGTCTACATTGAATCTATCGCTGCCTCTACTGCTTGGAAGTATAGGTCAGTGTCGGGCGAGGAGGTTTTTCTAATCGGACTCATTTAGCATTTTTTTTTTTTATCTACCGTACGTCCGTGCATTGGAAAGTGTTGCTATATCTGGTTAAGGGCTCTTGCTATTCAAAACGGGGTTCTCAATAAAATGAAAGGGCTTACCCAATACAAGGCCTAAGATGTATGAAAATATAGTTACTTCTTTTCCTATATTACGGGTATTTGTTCATTGAGGTAATGGATAACAGTGAAATTGTATTTTGGAGTAATCGCAGCAAAAAGTTTGTCGGTGAGAAAGTGACAGAAGTCGAACAGGGATCGATTACGTTCCAGACTCTCCTTGGTTGATTTAACTGTCTTTTCTACAGCTACTTTCATGGATGTTTTCCTGATTACTAAAACCCTAACCAGTTCATGTGTAGGGATATTCTGCATCATTCCACACCTTTCTGCATAAACTTTACCTCTTACACTATAAACCTCTACGCCTAGAACCCACGCCCTGTGGGGTGCGAACCACACTGAAAAATAAAACTTTCTCTCAAAGATATTTTCCTTTAAATCATAGGTTCCCAAAATTTTGCTGCGATTACCCGAAAATACAATTTCACTATTATCCATTACCTCAATGAACAAATACCCGTAATATAGGAAAAGAAGTAACTATATTTTCATACATCAAAAGCAGACAAAGTTAATGGAAATTATTCAATACAATAGTACCAATCAATAATAATCAGAGGTATAGTAGCCGTAACCTAGCCGTGATTCTTAATGTGGGTGTTGAGCTTGTATTGCCAGTGCCAGTGCTAGTTTATTTATTCTTGGCTTTGTGACTGAACGGTCTATTCGGGCGTCGTTTGCCACGTTGAGTCTGCTATGTTTCTTGGTCTCCATTCCAAGGACACAGTGTGAAATTATAAGCTGATTGCCTCTTCCCAAACCAAACATCTATGACCCCCAAAATATGGGCTCATTACCCCACTGGACAAATTACTCCGGGGTTTGGAACCACGGCCTTAAATTATTCTGCAATTAAGAAAAATTATTAAAATAACGAAATTACTATTGAAAAAATAATGAGAAAAATTTCCAAAGAGATATTTTATTGATATTGTTAATGTATTACTTTCATTTTGGTCTCTTTCTGACTTAATTATCATTAAAAGTTCATAATAACACCAAAAATAATGCAAGCTTTTTTTGAAAACTTTGCAAATGCGATATCTGCTAACCGTCTTTGCTGGACTAACATCGGAAGCAAACCTGGAAGATACTGAAGGCGAGTTGGAGCGAAAATTTAAAATTCTCGATAGCGCAAACGGTGCTTATTAGAAGTATCTCGGCTGCCTTTGGAAGCCCTCCGATTTCGGGATTTTTTAGCAACAGCATCCAAAGTGGAACCTGACATGACCCTGATGACCAAATCATCGCCTATCGAATGGCTGAGATGGATTTATCGATATCAAGTTCAAGGAACAGTGCCAAACACCGATTTCTCTCCGGCTGTTTTTGAGGCTGACATTTTCTGTTGCTATGGCAGAGAGAAGCTTCTCAGAACTGAAGCTCAGTAGTCAGTGATAATTCTGAATTACTTTCTTTTTGATATTCTGCACAAAAACTGGAGTAGATAGACTAAACTATCGCCCGGTTCACACTCCACCCACGTCTATTGTACAGGTGTACAATGTTCCCTGTTTAGGATGTGGTTTCAGGCTTTCTCTTTTCCAAATCTTTTCACTCTCACGTAGCCCCCTGCACATCAGTGGCGTTACCGCCTTGCTCGGGGTGATATGATTAAAAAAATATCTATTTGGTTTTAAAATAATAAATAAAATTCTTTTTAAAATATTCATGATTCGAAAATTGCATTATACCATATATATTTTTTAATTCTTTAAATACATCTTGACTTAATATCGGCAAACGAAAGAATTTCAAAATCGCACTGGCAAATAACAAATAGAGGCTTCAAAATATTAATTATAGAGATTTTGAAATTGCTTTTCAAGTACTAATAAACGCTGTTAATGGTATTTCATTGGTAAATGTTCGTTTTAGGTGGCGATTTCCCCCATCAAATTTATCCAAAATAGCATTATTTCTGTGCAAATTTATATACTGAACACAAATCAACAATTAGTTATTTAAGAAACTTACCTTTTTTGCTTTGAAGGTCCATCAAAACGAACTATATCTCGCACTTTTTCTCTCCCGTAACTCTCACGAAGTCATGTAATTAACTGCAGAATGACGTTCTACATAGGCAGAAATTTTCTTTTGAATTTTTGTCTATTTTCTTCCTTTACTGAAATTCCGGCGATGTACTTCCGGTCATGATAAGCGTAGAAATACAATAGCGAATTACTTACATTACCGGAAGTACATTGCCGGAAGTATCAGTAAATGAGGAAAAATCGACAAAAAATCTGCGAAAATTCGTTCACATGCGCAGTATGTCATTCTGCAGTTAATTACATGACTTCGTGAGAGAAAAAGTGCAAGATATAGTTCGTTTTTTTTATGGACATTTAGATTAAAAAAAGGTAAGTTTCTTCAATAACTAACAGTTGATTTGAGTTCAGCATATACATTTGCACAGAGATAATGCTATTTTGGATAAATTTGAAGGGGAAAAGCCGTCGGAAGTTTCTTTCTTTTAATCACTTTGCTTCGGTACGCATCTGACTTCATCATATTCTTTTTTAAATGATTAATAATAATCATCAATATTTACTAAATAAGGAAGAAAAACACAGGCGAAAAAAATTAAAATACGCCCGTGCGATTGATTGGAAATCCCTAAAAATGAGTCAGCAAGACTGACTGATTAAAATATTAAATTGATTGGATTACTCTTCTGATAGAAAATAGTTGTCAGTCAAAGGAGATAATTCTGAATTACTTTTTGATCTTCTGCACAAAAAATATCTATCCGTTGTGAAAATAATAAATAAAATTCTTTTTAAAATATTTATGATTCGAAAATGGCATTATACCATATACATTTTTTAATTCTTTAAATACATCTTGACTTAATATCGGCAAACGAAAGAATTTCAAAATCGCACTGGCAAATAACAAATAGATGCTTCAAAACCAAATATTCATTATAGAGCTTTCTCTGTCAGATTCGAAAGAAAATAATGGATTTTATCAAATTATGAAAGCGCCAACTCTCAACAAATATTGATAGAAATTTTATCGAATTATTTATGAGGGGCTTAAGGAGAAATTTCCAACATTTCTGGATTTGATATCGTAAAAATAGATTATTCTTTATAAAACTATAGAAACATTTTTTATCACCTTTTATTCACAGTGCATCGAAAAAGGTAACGTAACTAAACCCACAAAATATTTAATTTAAATTGTATAATTCACTGAATTTGATAACTTGTTAAAAAACAGGAATATAGTTTTGTTTCTTTTTGCTTTGATTTCAAAAAGAAAAAAAGAATCCAATGTTGCGAACGAGTAATACTCGTTCTCAATGAAGGAATACCAGTTTTTACCCGTGCAAATTTTACGGTTTTCCTCTTTCAATTTTCTGATGAATGTAAATTCTTAACTCTTATACTTACTGTTTGAGTAAGCCAATCACTAGTTCTAAAAATATAAAATCCGTAAAAATGTCCCTACCACATTGTTAAATAAATCGTTTATATTTGAACTTATCAACTTTACAAAATATTTGAGTAACAATCATAAATACAAGATAACCAAAAAAGTACTGTCTGTTTTTTCTTTTTATTAATTGTTGAATGAAATTGAAATATATACGAAATGCGTGTAGCAATTGTTTTCAAATTCGGACAGCCAGAAGTAGGAACAGCAGACGTTATAAAAAACACGCGCACCGTATCCAGCCATCAGTTATAAGCCGGACAGGCTCCTGGATTCGCCTCTTGTATGCAACTCCCGGTGCGCTGGTGGAAGTGAATGGGGTAAGATCGAAGCCCTTTGTATTGTCTCGCTCCATTCGTCAAGTTTGTCCGTTATCGCCTTTGCTATACGTGCTTGCGTTGGAACCATTCCTTCGTAAGTTAAAGACGAATCCGGTCCTGCGGAGAATCTCACACCTCGGCCAGGTATTCCGCCTATGCTAACGACGTTTCGGTTCTGGTGTCGAGTAAGGCCGAGACTGACGAAGTCGGCAAAGAAATCAGAGGGTACAAAACGGTGACAGGGGCCAAGATCAACCGTGATAGGTCTGTTGGCTTGCGGTTGGGTGCGTGGAAGGGAGTTTCTCTTCCCGGACCTTTCCTCTGGACGGACGGGCCGATCAAGATACTCGGCGTCTGGTTCGGTCCTGATCTCCAGTTGGAGATGAATTGGTCGGTGGTGCAGGAGAAGGCCGAGGCCGCAATTTCATTGTGGTCCCGGAGGAATCTTTCCTTAAAGGAGAGGGCGGAAGTATGTGCCTCGCACATCTACCCCATTCTCCTTTACCATCTTTCTGTGCTGCCTCTCCCGTGTGCCATGCTAATGGATTTAGTTAGGATGTTGTTCTCCTTTTTGTGAGAGAGCAAGTCCTCTAAGGTGTCTCGCGAGATCTGTTACCTGCACCCTTCTGAGGGCGGTCTAGGTATGCCTAGCGTTGAGATTTGTCAACACATGTTTCGCATCGCGTTCCTAGATCGAATGTGTCAGCAAACGGATGAGGAGGGCGACTTCTGGAAGGAAGACGCCCGTAAGAACCTCCCATCCCTGAGAAGTGTGCACTCGTCTGAAGAAGAGTCCAGCCGTTTACCACGTGGCGAGTGCGCCTTCTATTGTGAATGTCGGATAGCTCTGAAACGACTCCAACGGGCGACGGATGGTCTCTCCGACGTCCAGGCGTTGTCGAGGAAGGCATTATATCAAATTTTATTTCGGGAAGCCGCTCGGGATGATTTGATTGGCGACCTCGGTCTTACGAAGCAGGAGGCTCGCTCATTATGGCTTTGAACGCCCGGGTTGAAATGTCTCAGTAATGATGAGGCATCACTCACCTGGCTGGTGATACGTAGATCGCTCTGAGTTGGCAAGAGGCTTTGTGCAGCGGGCTTGGAGAAGTCTCCAAACTGCGTGCGATGTACTGGGGAGGTGGAGTCTTCTTTCAGTGCAGAGTCGTAGTACCGTTGTGCAAGTTTGTTGAAGGCATCATGGTCCGCATTCTGCGCGGAAAGTTCTTTGTCCTCGAGGCTATTTCTGTCTGTAGCAATGTGTTACCGCCACTGACGAAGGCTGAGCACTATGTGTTCTTTTGCTTGCTAGGAGTTATGAGTGTCGTGATATGGAGGACGCGTCAGAAGGAGCTCTATGGGTACGAGAAGTTCACCTCTTCCCAACTAATCTTGTTCTTTAAGCATCAGCTTAAAGTCAAGATTAGGACGGAAAGGCGGCGGCTCCCTCCATCAGAGTTTGGCAAAAGGTGGGTACACCTTGCGCGATTGTGCCAAGTGAGAGGAGCTGACTTATAGTGGCATATTGATGCCAGTTTGGCATGAGGATATTGTTCTCTCCATTTTGAACTTTAGCACCCCTGCCCTCATGTAGACTAGTTTAGGATTGATTTTTGTCTTGAGTTGTCTTTTATAGTTTATTCTTAGCTAGGATTTGGTTACTCATCGGCCCCTTTTATTTCTGTCCTATTTTTCTTTTTAGTTTAACTCCGCCGCCCTTTCCTTGTTTAGGTGAATAGATATGTCAGTTCTCTGGTGGGTGCAGGACGTTTTTTTCGTATTTCGAGTGTGAGTTTCGTATTTGTTTTTGTGTTTGAATGTTTGCATACCTGTACGTGGTTGGAGGAATAAATGGTTTAGATTATTTATAGTCCTGCATCGTCCAGTTAACGGATATCACATGATAGAATTTGTTGGGGGTTCATTACTAACACAGTTTTGTTTAGTTTCTTGTATATAGTTTGTTTTGTCTTGCATATATTCATTGTTTTTTTTATATTGTTATCACCCCCCATAGACAAAAATTGTACATATTGGGTTTTTTAGTTAGGACTTCATGGAGACACTGTGGTATTATGGTGGACGTGGAAAGAAAGGTAAGTAAGAAAGCATTGTTTTGGTGAAAGGAATATGGCGGCATACTTGGGTCAGTGATTGTGACTAGCTAAATTTAACGTTAATACTAGATAAAGACCAGCCTTCCCCCATCCCCTATTCGGCCTTGTGCCACATTTTTGTAGTAATACAAAAATAAATATAGTTATAAGCCCGACAGCTTTGAGAAGGATGGAAGCTGTTTACTTTACGACTTCAAAGTGGGCTTATCAGTAGCTGCATCAAGTCGCCGCATATGTCAATCGTTTGGGGAAAGTACTGTGGATGAACGTACCCTCAAGGCGTTGGTTTCGAAAATTCGAGTCGGGAGATTTGTCTCTCCATGATGAGCCACGCAGTGGATAACCACAGGTCTTGAAAGACGGATTCCTGAAGGCGGCCATTGAAGAGGACAGTAGTCTAACGTGTCGTGAACTTGCAAGACAGTTCAACGCTTCCGATGAAACAGTTAGACTTCACCTGCATCGCCTAGGTAAGACGTACAAACTGAGCAAGTGGTTTCCGCTAACGCTGTTGGAGGTTCACAATGGACAACGAGTAGCAGCCTGCGTATCGCTGCTTTCTCGCCACCGTACTGCATCCTTATTTGATCGAGTGCTTACCGGTGATGAAAAGTAGGTTCTGTTCGAAACTTCCAAGCGTTCCAGACATTGGTTGTCTCCTCAGGATGCTGCCGCGCACACCGTAAGACCGCCTATGCACCCACACAAGATTATGCTTTGTGTCTGGTGGACAGGTCCTCAAGTTGTTCATTATGAACTGCTACCAGCGGTCCAAACGGTCACTTGAGACATATACTCGCATCAATTGAAACGTGTGCAACAGGCATTGCGCCAGAAAGAGCCAGCGCTGGTGAATCACAAAGGTGTGCTTTTCCTCCATGACAGCGCCAGGCCGCATGTTGCTCAAGTGGTCAGGGATACCATCCAGCAACTAGGGTGGGAGACTTTGTGCCATCCACCTTATTCACCTGACCTTGCGCCATCCGATTACCACCTCTTCCACTCCCTGGATAATCATCTTCGTGGGAAATCCTTCACCAACGAAGCAGACTTGCGCAAAGCCATCACGGACTTCTTTGTGTCAAACCCCCCGAGTTATATCGCAAGGGCATTGAACAGCTGGAGACACGTTGGCAGAAAGGGCTGGATGCCGATGGCAATTACTTCGAAGACTAAATATAACTTACACATACTGTGAAGTGTTTTTTTTTTTCCCTTTAAAAACGGACAAAACTTTTTTGGTTACCTTGTATAAATCCTAGGGCGTTAGTTTAAGAAGAGGGTACAAATAAAAAAAAATGGCATTACTTTTTTCCATTTCACTGAAACAGCCGTTAAATCTTTTATTTTTTGTTTTTTAAATAATTTCATTCCGAGCAAGGGGTAACCGCCAGTAGTGTGCAGCGGGTTACATACAGTGCGCATTGAAGAAAGGATACAAGATGGATGGGATTAAAGAACTGTTTTTTATCAAAGAAACCATGTTGTGTCCTTTCCCCACTTTTCAACCGATCAAAAGAGAAGAGTCCATTATTTGAAAGGTATTGACAGGCGACATTAAATACTTTTCGCTTCATTTTTTTTATTTCTTTCTTTCTCTAATTGAAACCATGTAGTGTCTTTTCTTCACCTTTCACGCGATCAAAACGGAATAGTTCATTATTTATTAGGTATTGGCAAACCATGTCGTGTCTTTTCCCCTTTTTTCAACCGATCAAAAGAGAATAGTCCATTATTTATAAGGTATTGACAAGATACATTAAACATTTCTCGCTTACCGTCTTTCTTTCTTTCTTTCTTTTTATCTTTCTTTCTTTTTTCTTTCTTTCTTTATCTCATTGAAACCATGTAGTGCCCTTTCTTCATTTTCCACGCGATCAAAACAAGAATAGTTTATTATTTATGAGGTATTGGCAGGAGATATTACTTACGTTCTTTCTTTCTTTCTTTCTTTCTTTCTTTCTTTCTTTCTTTCTTTCTTTGAAATCATGTCTTTTCTCCTTTTTTCAACCAATCAGAATAGAATAGTCCATTATTTATAAGGTATTGACAGGAGACATTAAACATTTTTTTCTTTCTTTTTTTCGTTCTTTCTTTCATTCCTTGTTTCTTTCTTTCTGTATCTCATTGAAACCATGTAGTGTTTTTCTTCCCTGTCTACGCGATCAAAACAAGAATAGTTCATTATTTATGAGGTATCGGCAGGAGATATTAAATACTTTCTTTGTTTCTTTGAAACCATGTCGTGTATTTTCTTCTCATTTCAACCGATCAAAACGGGATAGTTCATTAGTTATGAGGGATTGGCAGGACATAACGGTAGAGCGAATTAACCCAAGAGAAGATGTGACTATATAGCGATTTTCTTCCTTTACAGCGTGTGCCGAAAGAAACATGTCAGCTACTCAAAGAATAGAGGCGGTCAGTGAATCTTTGCTGACGATAAAAATATTTTCTTAATCATAGCTTTTTTTTTTTTCAGTGGACCAACTGTTGAAAAGTCTTTTCTAAACTAAAGTTTTTTCTATGAATCAGTCAGTCAATTAAGTGCAATACGTGATACACGCTTTGGGCGATCATGTCTCGAAAGAGGCATGACTGAATGGGCAGATGATTATCCCGCAATAGGTTGCCATTGCTTTCTGCGGTAGACTGGTTGCCAGCCAAAGCTATAGAACCCAATCTGTCCTACCATTTAACTCATAGCTGGAGGGAGAAGAGATATATTACTGGATATGATAATGTAATATAATCTAAGTAGCGGAACAGTTTATTACCTTATAACAATAGAAAACCGATCTCCCACTTTATGTCCAGTATAGTTTTAATTATGTTTGCAGTTATTATATTCAGTCAGTCAGTTAAGTGCCATACGTGATACACGTTTGTCTCTGGAAAGAGACATGATCGGCAGAAGATTATCCCGCAATGGAATAATAAGCACAAAGAACAAGAACAATTATAACAGGATCATTTAGCCGTTAAAGAGAAACCTATCAGAGATGCGAGAAACTACATTCGTTAATCTGCCTTTTTCGTCCTGAAAAAAAAAAAATGAAAAAAAAAATAAATAAATAAAAAAAGGATCGGCAAAAAATGAAAAAGAAATAAAACATAAATGAAAATATATTCAGTCTCTAACTAACTTTAATCCCGTAAGAAAAAGACTTAAGGAAATTACATCAATACAAAAAAAAAAAAAGAAAGTAAAAACAATACAAAAATCAGGCTCGACCTTTACCAAAAATTTTGTCAAACCCTTTGCACATCATTGAAACCCCCACAACCATCGCAGTCTGGAAACTCCCACCGGCCACTGAAGAAACGATAGACTCTAAACAGAAGAGAGAAATTTCAATCTTTGGCAGTCATGAAAGAAGAAATAGGAAAACCAAAAATTCCGATGGCGAAGATAAAAAAAAAAGAAAAGAAATCAAGAGAAAACGTTAAAAAAAAAGTTGTTTAAGGTCAGACACTTTAGCACGGCTTAAAATGCGGTTTCCTCTACACGTGACATTTGATCAGCGGTGGGAAAAAATACAGTGGCGGTTTTTGTGGGGCAGGGCGAGGAAGTTAGGAAAGGTTGGAATATAAGAGAAGAAAGGATTTTTGCAGAACCGACTTGGGACATTGACACAGCTTCTTCCGGGTAGATCCTCAAAGGTCTGAGTAAACGGCCTTCTTTTTATTCCGTTTTATTTTTTTTTTAAGACTATCCGCAAAAATAATAAGATTATAGTGAAAGACAATAGATATTGAGTTACGTGATCCTGATCACGTCAAACCGCATATATATATATATATATATATATATAATAAAACATAAAACAAATTCCGATGTTCAAATTCGTTGTATGGCTTTTTTTACGAGAATTTCTCGTAGAAATTTCTCGTATCATCAGCAACAAATTTTTATTATAAAAAGCCAAATGACAAAATGGACAAAAATATTTTACCGGAGGAAGTTTAAAAAATATAACATAATAATAATAATATAATAATTATATATATAATAAAACATAAAACAAATTCCGATGTTCAAATTCGTTGTATGGCTTTTTTTACGAGAAATTTCTCGTAGAAATTTCTCGTATCATCAGCAACAAATTTTTATTATAAAAAGCCAAATGACAAAATGAACAAAAATATTTTACCGGAGGAGGTTTAAAAAATATTCATCACGGAAAAAAATAAAAGGGTGGGATTAATAAGAAAGCAGACAGAAATCTATGTCTATTTTATTTTTAGATTTTTTGAAAACCCCAACTCCTTAACTGAGTCGAGAGTTGAAAGTTGAAATTTAGCCTTGTCTGGTTCAAAGAAATGGTAGGGGGAAGAAGTAAAAGGGAGAAAGTAAAAAGTGGGGAGGGGTGGTTGACAGGGAAGTAAGCTAAGAAAGAAAAGAAAAAAGAAAAAAATCTATTTCCATAGAAACTGTTAACAATCGTGTTGAAAAATAAATCATAGCGGTTTTTGGTTTAAATAAATGGGCTGAAATTTATAGAAAAAAATTTTGGGAACCCTTGACATACAATTTAAATTTAAATATAAAACTAGATTTAAATTAAAAATAAAAAATTAATAGAAAATTAATAAAAATTAATAAAATATTAAATTAAAAAATAAAACATAAAATATAAAAAAAAAAAAATAACTTTAGGAGTATATCAATTCAACAAGTGTACACACACACACACACACACACACACACACACACGCGCACACATATATATATATATATATAAATATACATACATATAGTCACATATATATATATAAATATACATACATATAGTCATATATATATATATATATATATTAATTAATGACTTTCTTAAAGAAAAAATGTGGGGCAAATTTAGTCTAAGTATTCTTACTCGTTAGGCTGTTCGTTGTGGTACAGTGGATATCAACTCGGAACGAGAAACCGGGGAGCCGAGTTCGAATTCCAGTTGAATCCATTGTATTCACTTACGCGCAAATACCCTTGGAAAAGGTATTAATCCGTCTCTTCCTTCCAGTTATGGGTTAAATAGCAGGACAGATTGGGTTCTATAGCCTTGGTCGACAACCAGTCTACCGCAGAAAGCAATGGCAACCTACTGCGGGATAATCTTCTGCCCAGTCAGTCATGCCTCTTTCGAGACATGATCACCCAAGCGTGTATCACGTATGGCACTTAACTGACTGACTGATTCTTACTCGTTAAATAGTAGATACTAAACGGGGAAAAATCAAGAAGCAGCATTCTATAAGGCTGGGATCAATCATTGGGAGGGGGGTTCAAAATTACTAGTTAAAATTAAATTAAATTAATTAATTAATTAATCAATTAAAATGAATTTAATTTTCTAAACTAAATTTAAAATTTAATTCTAAGTATAAACGTTCACAAATTTCGCGGTATGGCGGCATTTGCTAATGAATTTTTTTCTTAAATTCAAGAGCAGGTGCTGGTTAGGGTATTTTAAGATTTGCATCTATCGTGAAAATTGGTAGGGATACGAGCTGCGGCTATCAATTTCCAAGTAACTATAGGGTTTAGCCCTTCTTCCTTCATTTTCCAAAATCTTCGTGAAAAGGCTGTTTGGTATTTGTGATTTGGGTTGGAAAAGGAATACATGATTGTAATAACGTTGCTTAAAGACCGCCGCGGATATATATATATATATATATATATATATATATATATATATATATAACGCATCACTGAATATGTCCCAGGACTGACATATAGATGACGCCACTAATAAAAAACTCGATATGACTTTCATGTAGTACATACCTTCAAATAGCACTTGACAAAATTTGGGCTCATTCGGATTATTAGTTTACAATTTACAGTTACTTAAGTGAAGCTAATATTGAAAATTTTTAAAACGATGGAAAAATCTGAATTATCAAGTCATTGCTTTACTTGAACAGTAAAAAAATACTGTTCAAGTAAAGCAATGACTTGATAAGTGGTATTCGGACTCTGATCCGTCGATAACAATGGTAAAGAGGTAGTATACTGACTTTAAACGCCCTCGTACAGACACAAACGATGCTGAACGCTCAAAATCGGCAGTTGTACCGAAGAACACACAGACACACACACACACACACACACACACACACACAAAATCCACAAATTCGTTTTGGTCAATCGTAAATTCAAGTTGTGTGATATAGCAGAAGAATTTAACATATCAGAAGGCAGTGGATTCACCATTTTGTATGAAAATTTGTCAATGAGAATGCTGTGTTCAAAGTAGATGCCGCGTATATTCAGAGTCGACTAAAAAGAACGACGCGTCGACGATTCAGGGCGTTGTTTTAACTGTTTCGACGCAACAAGGAGTTTTTGCGTAAATATCTGACAATGGATGAAACATAGATCCACCCTTTCACATTGAAGTCAAATCGGCAGTCAGCTGTGTGGACAGCAGCAGGTGAAATCCGCCCCAAACGAACAAATATGCAAACATCAGCAGGCAAGGTTTTGGCCACCGTATTTTCGGATGCGCAAGGTATTTTGTTCATCGATCACATTGAGAAAAGGAGAACCATCAATAGCAAATATTATATTGTATTATTGATGCGTTTAAAGGAAGAAATCGCCATAAAACGTCTACAAATGAAGAAGAAAAAGTAATCTTGCACCAAGAGAACACAACGTCACAAATCGATCGCAGTGATGGCAGTACTACAGGAATTGTACTTTGATTTGCTTCCGCATCCACCCTATTCTCCAGCGACTACTGGCTGTTTGAAAATCTCAAAAGGAGGCTCCAGGAAGAAAGATTTGGCTCCATTGAAGAAGTGATATCAAAACTCTGGCGTAATTGGAGGCCAAATACAAATTCTTCTACCAAAAAGGCATCGAAAAGTTGTTGTTTTATCAGTTAGGCCCGAGATTTATTGAGTGATGTGTTATGTAAGGAAGTGTGCAAAAGCGCTTGGTACAATGAACAATACAGACAATTTTTGCACTCCTTTCCTCACTTCAAACGGAAAAATTTAAGAACGCTGGTATAACGAGATAAGGCATTAATATAATTTTCCTTGTCTGTTATATTTAACGAAAGATGTTTAGATTGATGCCGCAATATATATATATATATATATACACGAGCCGTTGTCCGCGGTAGGTCTTGGCGATCTTGCGATTTTTTCTCGTGTGTTTTTGCTCTACGTCACTGCCTCTTGGTTAATCCTTTTTGGTTAGTTTTGTATCGAGCACTTTTCTTTCTTTGTGGTTCGTTCCGTTTGAGGGTTTTTTTTTCTTTGCTGTGAAGTACTGTATGTATTGTCGGTGCTCCGCAGTTTTCTTTTTTTTTCCCCTCATTGTCCAAAGCTTTATAGCGGCGGACAATAACGGAGTTAGATTCTGCCGGTTATTCGTGGTCCTAAAAAATTACTTGTGTAAGATTTTAAGATTTGGATACGTACAGAGTCGATTTTATTATATATATATATATATATATATATATATATTGTAATGGTTGTTACAATGGTTTATAAATTCATAGTATCACTACACAAAAACTTTCGAGTTTCGGAGCTGCTACGTGCGCTTCTCATTAGGTGATAAGATGAAATGAAAATTAAATGGTGAAAACGGTTTATTTAGGAAGATATTATTTTTAAGTGAATGTGGGGTGCGAGTTTAGTCTTAATTAGTCGGACAAAAATTTTTGTGTAGAGATACTGTCAATTTACAAACCATTGTAACAACCATTACAATATAATGCTCTACGTTGTATCGAGTACTCTTTATAAAAGTAAATGTATGAACAGTAGGTAAAAAACCTTACGTGTTCTATAACTTTTTACAATATATATATATATATATATATATATATTGTAACAAAGTATATATATATATATATATATATATATTGTAACAAAGTTATAAAGCCCGTAAGGTTTTTTACCTACTGTTCATACATTTAAATATTATGATACGAATGGGTTTATAAAAACATCCAACTTGCGTTCTCTCTATCTATCTATCTATCTATCTATCTATCTATATATATATATATATATATATATATATATATATATATATACAAATGAATAAGGAACGACGAAAATACTTGCAATGTTCAAAACATTAATTTAAAACAGTGCTCAATATAAAAATAGATCAATGAATATTTATTATTAATTATTACTTTAGAACATATACAAGCTACAAATTGCTAAAAATTGTACATTTTGTATCGACATTGAAAAAGCAATGTCTCATCAGCTAATTAATGATGGTAATTTATATAGATATATAGTGTATCGAGGCAGTCAGAAAAAATTATGGATGACATGAAAACATGTGTGCATGGAAAGTAATATTCTCAAGATTATATTAAACCCGGAAAAGAATAAGACAAGTTATTAAACCTGGAAAAGTAAAGGACAAAATATTCTCGTGAAGTAAAAAATTAGAAATGTTTTACTTTACCCTTTGTTGCATATTGGTTACAATTGTACCCAATATGCAGCAAAGGTTGTATCCAATATGCCGCAAAGGTTAGAGAACGGTTTCAATTGTACCCAATATGCAGCAAAGGTTGTATCCAATATGCAGCAAAGGTTAGAGAACGGTTACAATTATAACCAATATGCAGCATATGTTAGAGAGAGGTTACAATTGTAACCAATATGCAGCAAAGGTTAGAGAACGGTTTCAATTATACCCAATATGCAGCAAAGGTTAGAGAACGGTTACAATTGTAACCAATATGCAGCAAAGGTTAGAGAACGGTTACAATTGTAACCAATATGCAGCAAAGGTTAGAGAAAGTTTAAAATTGTAACCAATATATAGCAAAGGTCTCAGAAAGGTTACAATTGTAACCAATATGCAACAAAGGTTAGAGAAAGGTTACAATTGTAACCAATATGCATCAAAGGTTACAGAATGGTTACAATTGTAACCAATATGCAGCAAAGGTTAGAGAAAGGTTACAATTGTAACCAATATGCATCAAAGGTTACAGAATGGTTACAATTGTAACCAATATGCAGCAAAGGTTAGAGAAAGGTTACAATTGTAACCAATATGCATCAAAGGTTACAGAATGGTTACAATTGTAACCAATATGCAGCAAAGGTTAGAGAAAGGTTACAATTGCAACCAATATGCAGCAAAGGATTAAAATATTGCATTCAAATTTTATTTTTAGCTGCAACATTTTAATTAAGAAATTCCGTATTTTTCGTTTACTTCACTAGAATATCTTTTCCTTCACCCGTCCAGGCTCAATAACTTGTCCTGTTCTTTACCAGGTTTAATATACGCTTCATATTACTTTTCATGCTCACATTTTTCTATCTAATATAACATGCTCACTTTTTAAAATATGTACGACCATTATGCTGGTTTTATGCTTTTGGCTCACGGTATAATAAATAATATCCAAGTGTTGGACAATTCTTGTCTTTAGTTTCACCTGAAACTAAAGCCAAAATACGATGTTTAGAAAGGTTCATGATTAAACGTAATAGACATTCATTGCCTGTTATATTTAACAATATATATATATATATATATATATATAAGAAAAATTAAGGCTGACACGTTATTTCATGGTAAATCGGAAGAATGGCCTATTTCAGGCGAACCATCATCAGCTTCAGTCTTTAATCCTTTGTACAATAAAGACAGAAGCTGATGATGGTTCGCCTGAAATAGGCCCATACTTACGATTTATTATGAAATATCGTGTTTGCCTTAATTTTTATTATATTTGCTCTACATGTATTTATATACATATATATTTAGAGCGCTCTTAGAAAGTTATCCTACTACTATATGTACAGGACACTCCTTTGGATTCTTCTATACTCACACTGCATGCTGATATATATATATATATATATATATATAAATTCAGATAAAATTTAGAGGGGAAATAGCCATTTTCAAGATGTCAGTTTAAGACATGCATTGTCAACCCCGTTTAAACAATGAATGAGGAAAAATTCTAAAGTCTAGTAAAGGAAGGGGTTGGGGAATATTGGCTTTTATAAGGTTAAGCTAGAGGAATCTTAGTAGTAATTTCTTCTATGGTAATGGAAGGTATGTGGCTTGACTATTGGGTTAGTCGTGGTAGGAAAGGAGGAAAGCTAGCTGCTTTTATTTTTAATTTCTGTTGCAATTAAACAGGAGAATAAGATAATTATAGCAATTTATATTTATTTCCATGACGACACCTACTAATGATCACTATATAAGCAGAAACATTCGGAGGAGTAAGGACCTGATAATGGTGTTTTCACGAACCTTCGAAGTTGGCATAACTTTGCTCACATATGTAACAAACTTCTCATATTAATCTTATATATATATATATATATATATATATATATATATATATATGCAGTGCGTAAGAGAGAGAGAGACAGACAGACAGACAGACAGACAGACAGACAGACAGACAGAGAAAGAAAGAGTTGTGCGTATGTGCGTGTGGGTGCGCGTGCAGAGATATCGTCATGGATTGTATTTATTTTGCAGATGAGATATAGTTATTTCCACTTCTTACATTGTTAAACTGTTGTCATAATCTTTGGGGCTTACGGCCTATCACGTTGAATACATCGGTTCTCGCTCGATCACCGAAGTTAAGCAACGTTGAGCCAGGTCAGTACTTAGATGGGTGACCGCTTGGGAATACCAGGTGCTGTAAGCATGTATTGGCTTACGGTCATATCACGTTGACTACACCGGTTCTCGCTCGGTCACCGAAGTTAAGCAACGTTGAGCCTGGTCAGTACTTAGATGGGTAACCGCTTGGGAATACCAGGGCTGTAAGCGTATAGTGACGGATGTGCCTTGTGGTGCAGTGGATGTCGGCTCGGAAAGAGAAATCGGTTAACCGAGTTCGAATTCCAGTTGAATACCCTGCATTCACTTAAGCACTGGTACACTTGGGAAAGGTATTAATCTGTCCCTTCCCTCCAGTTATGGGTTAAATAACAAGGGTGGGACTTGGGGACCCTGCCCTTAAAACAAATCCCAAATGAATCTTGATACACACAAAATCAAATAAACTAAATAAAGCAAATCAAAACTATTTTCAGCATTAAATGACCTAATGAAGGTTAATATGCTGATTAAATGAATCAACCAACCTAATCTTTGTTACCATATTCACGACGACTTCTGTTCGAAATTCAAATCACCGGGAAAAAAATCGGGCCGTATCGGGCACCAAGACAAAGACAACAATCCGAACAATGTAAATAAATATTTTATTTCAGAAATACTGACAAATTTTAATAACTTTATAGGATCGGAGCGTACAACGGCCGAAACGTTGTGAATATCGCAACAAAGATGAGTACAACAACCTGAACAATGCAAATAGTGTAAATATTGTATTAGGGTTTTGCAAAGAAGCAATTGCCAAGGACATTTTTCGTAACCATCAGTCAGTTAAGTGCCACACGTGATACACGCTTGGGCGATCATGTCTCGAAAGAGACATAACTGACTGGGCAGAAGATTATCCCCAGTAGGTTGCCATTGCTTTCTGCGGTAGACTGGTTGCCGACCAAGGCTACAGAACCAAATCCGTCCTATTATTTAACCCATAACTGGAGGGAATAGACGGATTAATACCTTTCCCAAGGGTATTTGCGCCTAAGTGAATGCAAGGAATTCGACTGGAATTCGAATTCGGCTTACCCGATTTCTCGTTCCGAGCCGATATCCACTGCACCACGACGCACATTCGTAACCATACTCTCAAAAAAAAAAAAAAAAAAAGCTTATCTGAAGTGAGAAGGTTGGCTAAACTGTGTATCCGTAACAGTTAAAAAAGAGTGTTAGAAAGATTATCTAAACTTATTTATAAATAAAACCTTGTCTGTGTGTATGTGTCTCTGTGTGTGTGTGTCTGTCTCTGTGTGTGTCTGTCTGTGTGTATGTGTGTCCGTTAACTTTAGACTCCGAAACGGCTGAACAGATTTTCTTAAAAATTTACAAAGTTGTACTATAAACACCTGTGAATGTTCTTAGCTAGGTTTTGTGTCGAAGTACTCCCGATAAATATCGAAAATCGATAATCGAAAAAATCGGCTTATAGAAGGAATGGTCCAATTTTAATCAAATTTGATACACTCATAGACAAAGACATAAGAAACGATATTCAGAAGTTTCAAGGTTGCAGTTCTTACAATAGTGCAGAAAATCGATAATATATATATAAAAGGCAATATGTTTGTATGTGCCTGTATGTCTGTATTTCTTTCAGACCTTTTATTTTAGTTTTTGTTTCGGGTTTGGCTTTAAGTAGGTATAATTGTAGTTCTTACTCTCAGCCATGATACCATTTACTCAGAGGACTTATTTAGCCTTCAAACTTCAGTTTACGACGAAAAAATCTTATTTGATATCGATACCAGGAAATCAAAATTTGACTTACATCCATTCATTTTTCTTTCAGTCTACGGTTTCACTTTCACTGGAAACAACTATGGCTTTTTAGTCTTTCGTGCCAACGTCCAAAGACTCTGAGCTTCAGGACCATGGATTATACTGCGTGTAGACTTCTAAGTAAAAAAAATAGAAAGGTGTTTTGTAAATCTGAATAAAAAAAATCAAATAAAATTGTCAGATTCTCGAAAATAAATAATTTAATCAAAACGTCTCAAGTGTTTTAACCGTAAAATGAATTTTTTCACTTTTTTTTTTCTGGTCGATGTAGATGACATGGTATAAGACCCCAGATTCATAAATCTTGTCAATAATAAAAGATGAAAAAAAGTTAAAATAAAATAAAAGAAACGAAAAAACATTTGGGGTTATCGAACATTTTATCGATTTTCTCTTTCAATTTTTCCAATAAATACAAACAGATGTACCGTTGTGCAAATTAATTGAAACAAAACGTGTAATGTCTTCCTCTCGCCAGTCGTAGAATCGTCCAGCACTGTTCTGAGATTGACACCCAAACACGTTAAAATAATCGTACTGGGGCGTCGGGTGCGAATGCTGAGCAGAACTGTATGCTGTTTTAAAAAAAATTCTGGCATAGTGAATTACATTATGATGCCCAACTGACCCTACTATACTCTGCAGTCGATAAAATAAAAACAAACAACCTGCATACTGTTTAGGATGTGGTTTCCGGCTTTCTCTTTTCCAATCTTCTCACTTTGTTTGTTTTTTTCAATTGGAGTAGATAGATCTATCTATCGCCCGGTTCACACTCCACCCATATCTATTGAATAGGTTAAGAGGCTCATTCCTTGTTCCCAGTTTAGGATGTGGTTTGTGGCTTTCTCTTTTCCAATCTTCTCACTGTTTTTTTTCAATTGGATTAGATAGATCTATCTATCGCCCGGTTCACTCTCCACCCATATCTATTGAATAGGTTAAGAGGCTCATCCCTTGTTCCCTGTTTAGGATGTGGTTTCCGGCTTTCTCTTTTCCAATCTTCTCACTTTGTTTGTTTTTTTCAATTGGAGTAGATAGATCTATCTATCGCTCGGTTCACACTCCACCCATATCTATTGAATAGGTTAAGAGGCTCATCCCTTGTTCCCAGTTTAGGATGTGGTTTGTGGCTTTCTCTTTTCCAATCTTCTCACTGTTTTTTTCAATTGGAGTAGATAGATCTATCTATCGCCCGGTTCAGTCTCCACCCATGTCTATTGAACAGTTTAAGAGGCTCATCCCTTGTTCCCTGTTTAGGATGTGCTTTTCGGCTTTCTCTTTTCCAATCTTCTCACTTTGTTTGTTTTTTTCAATTGGAGTAGATAGATCTATCTATCGCCCGGTTCACACTCCACCCATATCTATTGAATAGGTTAAGAGGCTCATCCCTTGTTCCCAGTTTAGGATGTGGTTTGTGGCTTTCTCTTTTCCAATCTTCTCACTGTTTTTTTCAATTGGAGTAGATAGATCTATCTATCGCCCGGTTCACTCTCCACCCATATCTATTGAATAGGTTAAGAGGCTCATCCCTTGTTCCCTGTTTAGGATGTGGTTTCTGGCTTTCTCTTTTCCAATCTTCTCACTGTTTTTTTTTCAATTGGAGTAGATAGATCTATCTATCGCCCGGTTCACACTCCACCCATATCTATTGAATAGGTTAAGAGGCTCATCCCTTGTTCCCAGTTTAGGATGTGGTTTGTGGCTTTCTCTTTTCCAATCTTCTCACTGTTTTTTTTCAATTGGAGTAGATAGATCTATCTATCGCCCGGTTCACTCTCCACCGACGTCTATTGAACAGGTTAAGAGGCTCATCCCTTGTTCCCAGTTTAGGATGTGGTTTGTGGCTTTCTCTTTTCCAATCTTCTCACTGTTTTTTTTCAATTGGAGTAGATAGATCTATCTATCGCCCGGTTCACTCTCCACCGACGTCTATTGAACAGGTTAAGAGGCTCATCCCTTGATCCCTGTTTAGGATGTGCTTTTCGGCTTTATCTTTTCCAATCTTTTCACTATTACGTAGCCCCCTGCACATCAGTGGAGTTACCGCCTTGCTCGGGGTGATAAAAAAAAAATCCTGAAAATAGATTCATATTACTACACCCCACTGACAATTGCTTAATTTGAGGTAAAAATAGAAGTCGATTACACCATGTCACTCCAGTGGGTCTAAAACTGACCGTTTGATGAAAGAAAGAAAACTAAAGCAGTTGCTTTTATTAATTTGCACAAAGTTGCATAATTAAAAGGGGGGCAAGCGGAAAACTTCTAGACTTGCTAAGTATATCTCAACTTGGTGCCAGACAATATTCTTTTCTCGGCTATTTCCCGAATCATCTTCTCTTGTCGACTCTTGTCGAAATTAGTCCATTGATGATACAGAAACAAAAACTTGTGAACCTCTTAGAAGAAAGAGAGAAAAAAGTTTTACCATCGACTGCAAGACGACAGGAACCCTCGTCATCAACAAGAGAAAAATCTGAAGATGCGAGTTGCAAATTTGAAATGTCGACGTGAAGTAAGTACAGAATTTTAAATTTCTGCTATTGTGTTCCTACAAAAATACATAAAAAAAAAAAATTATTCATACTGTCGCTTTTTCGTGTCTATGAAAAAAATATCTAAACTTATTTATATATGGAACTTTGTCTATATGTGTGTGTGTGTGTGTGTGTGTGTGTGTGTGTGTGTGTCTGTCTGTCTGTCCATTACCTATAGACCCCGAAACGGCTGAACCAATTTTCTTGAAAATTTACACAGTTGTACTATAAGAGTCTGCGAGTATTCTTAGCTAGGTTTTGCGTCGAGGTAAACCCGATAAGTATCGAAAATCGATAATCGAAAAAGTCGGGTTATAGATGGAGTGGTCCGATTTTAATCAGATTTGATTCACTCATAGACAAAGACATAAGAAACGATATCCAGAAGCTTCAAGGTTGCAGTTCTTACAATAGTGCAGAAAATTTGATATCGATACCAGGAAATCAAAATTTGACTTACATCCATTCGTTTTTCTTTCAGTCTACGGTTTCGCTTTAACTGGAAACAACTATTGCTTTTTAGTCTTTCGTGCCAACGTCCAAAGAGTCTGAGTTCCAGGATCATGGATTTGTTTTAAAGCTTTCATTACACCCGAGAAACTCCAGGCTATACTGCTAGTATATATATATATATATATATATATATATATATATGTGTGTGTGTGTGTGTGTGTGTGTGTGTGTGTGTGTATGCGCGCGAGCGCGCGCATGCGATTGGTAAATTGTCGTAATTATTTTATTAGGTGCGATTGGTGAATTGTCACAATTATTTTATTATTTCAAATATTCTTTAGGCTAAGTCTGAGCTGCTGGACCATGGATTAGTTTTAAAGCTTTCATTACGCCCGAGAAACGCCAGGCTATACTGCTAGTTAACTATAATGTCAAAAATAATGTTAATAAATTAATTTTGATAATAAATATAAAACTGGAGAAAAAAAACGAGTCAGACTTTTTATAATCGTTTCACCCCAAGCAAGGTAGTACTGTCACTGGTGCGCAAGGGGCAACACAAGAGAAGAATGATGAGAAAGTGGGATAGGTTACAGGGAGTGTCGGAGAATGGATAAGATAGGAATGAAAATACTCCTTTGGAAAGAGTTACGTGAGAGGAGATTTAAAAGAGGAAAGAACAAGATACAGGGGGTGTCAGTGGAAAAGATGGGAGACAAGGAGATATGTGATGGCAACTTACGTTTAAACTCCTGCAGATTTTAGCTATCAGGAAAGCAAATATACCGAAGAGAGTTCCACAAGCGTGAAAATGATAGAGTAGAAGGGGTGGTTACATTGGACTGCTTTGGCTGTAAATGGGTAGGACCTTGTAAATTCGTTGGAGGGGTAATCAGGGAGCTAAGTTTATGGGATGAGAAGCCGTGAAAATATTTGTAAAAGAGACAGAGGGAAGCCATATCTCCTCGGTGAGAAAGTGACTTGAGCCGAGCTGTCCGGTCGGGATCGATTACATTGCAGATTCTCCTTTGGATTTTGTCATATATCCCGCTAGTCTCAAATGGGGTGGAATGTGGCTACTATTTCTTTGTTTCTTGGAACCGGTACGCGTACCATACTTTGAGTTGTACAAAGTAACACTATCCTTCGTCTATTCAAATAATCTTTATTTTATAACAATAACTAGTAAGAGCATCTCCAGACAGCAAAATACCATTTAGGTCTTTCTTGGCCTGGCAAGCAAGATTAAAGTGTAGTATCTGTTCTCAGATGCTCTCTTCCTGCTTGCCGGCATGGGAACAATGACCAGCTAAGACTAGCTTTTGACAAGCAATGACCGGCTTTGTGCCCAGTTACCGCGTAAGTGGGGGCTGGGTAATATTTGACCAATGGCCAAAGCGTACGCGCTCAAATTCCTTACATTAAAAACTGACCTTGTGTCACAACTCGCTCCAGTATCTGCGTTTCTAATATCTATTTTCGAGTCACAGATATTTTGAAGTGACAGAAAATATTCTTGTTTTCTGCTTTCTTTTCCTTTTCTGTTTAATGTCAAGCTAAATGTCTCTTCGCTGAATCACTAATCCAGTCTTCAACTCGGAATTTGATATGTGTTATCTATTTCTTTTTACAATTCACGCGAGCAAGACAATGCCTTTGAGTCCAATAATAAAAAACAAAATCTCCTTTCGGTTTTGAACCCGCTTCTCCCTTCAACACTTGTCTAGTACCATGTGGTTTGTTTTATGTATCACATTACTAATGTCCAGCGAAAATAACAATGGAATTTTTTTTCTCTTCTCTTTCTCCTCTCTCTCTCCCTTTCAGGTTTAGAATGACAACAGAGAGAAAAACTTGTTAGCTTTCATGGGTAGCCCAAAACCAACGTCTATTGTTCGTTGTACTCTATGACATTAAAAACAAATCTATTTCTCTTTTCTTTCTCTTATTTCTCTCTCTCCTTCTCAGGTTTAAAATAACAACAGAAAGACACTGCTTGTTATCTTTTGTTTCTTTTCCTTCGCTCATATTCGGAGAATAAAGAAAAATTCTTTTAGTACGTTTTCTTCTGATCTATAACAGTAACTAAAAGATTTTCCAGTTATAGTTAATAATTATTTAGTAAAATTAATTACCTCCGTTCCGCTAAATATTGTTGCAAAGGACGTGCGGGTGGTGAAAACGATACTGGCTCGGAACAAAAGATTGACAAAAGCATGCTGCAGATATCATGGACCGAGCTTGTGAGCAATGATGAGATTTTTAGAAAGGATAGAAACGAAAAGGAAATTAATACTGAGCATCAAGAAGGGACAGCTAAAGTTAATGGGACATTTTTTTTAATCATTTCACCCCGAGTAAGGCGGAAATGCCACTGATGTGCAGGGGGCTACATAAATGTAAAAAGATTAATTAGAAAAGAGTGAGGAGTACAAACTAGTTAGAAAGAAACAATAGAAAACTGAGAAAGAAGGTGCGATGACAGATACATAGGTGGAGAGAAAGGGAAGGTTATACAGGGGAGGGGAGAGAGCTAGAGGCCAGTGGTTAGTAGATGAGTATTGACTTTGCATTTAAATTTCTGGGGGTTGTAGCCGTTAGGAAAGCAAGAATATGGGAGCGAGTTCCACAGGCGGGAAGTGCGAGAGAAGAAGCTGCAGGAGTAGAATTGTCGTCTGCATTTGGTTAACCTGACTGTGAATGGGTGGGACCCAGTTGCCAGTATGGTTGCACGAGTAAACACCTGTTGAGGAGGCATCAGTGACTTAAGTTCGTCTGAGCAGAAGCCATGAAAGTATTTATAGAACAGACAAAGGGAGGCCACCTTTCAACGATGGGGAAGTGATGCTGCGGATAACATAAGTTAAGGGCCTGAGCAGGTGGATGACAGATCGGGGTTTCGGTGGAGTAACACGAGAAAGCGTGCTAAAAAGCTAACAGGAATAGGGAGACGTGGAAGGCCATGACCGCTTACCTCCTAAAGGACAATGACACGTAGAAGAAGAAGAAGGTGTTACTGTAAGTTCTATTGTAACATATTTCCTTTTCGTTTCTGGAGACAGTAAGAAATTAAATGCAATATCAACTGCTATCTACTGTCTTTCTGATGACTCTTCGTCTGTTATCGTTATTTACTAATGTTCTTATTTGTAACTCGTCTGTCCCTAGAAAACCCCGTGTGTTTTACTGCTTTATATGGAGTGAACTCAAGTACAAAAAAACAAAAACAAAAAACAAAAAAAAAAACAAAAAAAACGGGGGTGTATTACGGATGGCACTTAACTGAATGACTGAATTGCTGTCAACTTAGATTGGTGGGTGACGTAACGGATAACCGATGTTCAATTTCCCGACCCTCAGAGTTCCAAATTACATCAACCCCGACTGAGGTCGGATTACTTCAAAAAGGCCTTCAAATAAAACCTGTCAGGATTTCGTTTCCCATTCAAAAAAAAAAAAAAAGAAGAAAACCCCGTGTATTTTACTGCTTTATATGGAGTGAACTCAATTACAAAAAAAAAAAAAAAAAAAAACGGGGGTGGGATATATCGAACTGGAATTGAACATCGGTTATCCGTTACGTCACCCACCAATCTAAGTTTACAGCAATTCAGTAAGTCAGTTAAGTGCCATACGTAATACACGCTTGGGCGATCATGTCTCGAAAGAGACATGACTGACTGGGCAGAAGATTATCCCGCAGTAGGTTGCCATTATTTTCTTTGATAGACTGGCTGCCAGCCAGGGATATAGAAACAATTTCTCCCGTTATTTAATTCATAACTGGGGTGAAGAGACGGATTTGTATATTTCCCAAGAGTATTTGCGAGTAAGTGAATGCAAAGAATTCAACTGGAATTCGAACTCGGCTCCTCGTTTTCTTGTTCCGAGCCGATATCCACTGCATCACAACGCACATCCGATATCCACTGGAGGCACAACAGACAGCAATTGGTATTGCCAAATTGTCACCTATCCTGTTACTGTGGAGGCTCGAGTTTGCTTAACTTTGTGGCCACACAAATTTAGCTGTTTCAACGTGACATGGCCGTAAGATAAACGGAGTTGGACTGTCCGGATGTGAAACAATAAATGAATAAATAAATAAATAAAATATTGTTTGCCTGTTGATGACCGCCAACGAGACACTGCGGTCATTTTGGGAATTAAATTACCACAACTTGTACACTTAGAAAAAGGAAGAAGTAAGCTAACCATTATCTAAGATAACAATTTTTTAAAAAAAGGAAAAGAAAAGAGAAGGCTTAGATGTTTTATTTTCTTAATAATGTAAACAGGAACTGATACCAAAGTGTTAAAACAATTTCCGTTAGTTTTTGAAACAAGCGAGTTTCCTATGAAAATCCCAGTTTCTCTCCCCTCGCTTTACACAAATAACAATTCTCTATTTCTCTCCCTAAGCATATTTTTTACTTCACCCTGTCTCTTCTTCCCATGAAAGCAATAACCGACCTTGAAAGCAACTATATTCCGTCTTTCCTTCTCTCGTATAAAACGCCCAGTAAAAGAGCCAGCGATCTTTACGGTGGACCCCTGCCCAAATCTTAAACACCCTTTTCCCGACCCTCAGAGTTCCAAATTACATCAACCCCGACTGAGGTCGGATTACTTCAAAAAGGCCTTCAAATAAAACCTGTCAGGATTTCGTTTCCCATTAAAAAGAACAAAAAAAAAAAAAAAAAAAAAAAAAAAAAAACAAAGATATCGCACCTACTTTTTATCTGAAAAGGGAACAAATATTTGGCATTTATATACATACACATGGCATAGAATTTGGTGTACATATGAATGCCTACAAATATGTTTTCAACTTCCAGTCTATTTTTTTTATATATGTTGGAGGAATTCTAACACACACACACACACACACACACAAACACACACACACACATATATATATATATATATATATATATATATATAAATTGGAGTAGATAGACTTTTCAATTGGAGTAGATAGACTAAACTATCGCCCGGTTCACACTCCACCCACGTCTATTGAACAGGTGAAGAGGCTCATCACTTCTTTCCTGTTTAGGATGTGGTTTCCGGCTTTCTCTCTTCCAATCTTTTCACTGTTACATAGCCCCTTGCACATCAGTGGCGTTACCGCCTTGCTCGGGGTGATATGATTAAAAATATATATATATATATATATATATATATATATATAGTCTATTGAGGCAGCAAATAATTTTCTAAACATATACTGTTAAATATAAGAGACAATGAATGTCAAATATGTTTAATCATGAGCCGTTCTAAACGTCGTATTTTGGCTTTAATTTCAGTTTAAAATGAAGACAAAAATTCTCCAACATTTGGATAATTTTTTATTAATTTGTTTCTAATCTGGCCATAAGATATTACATTGCATTTGAATACATGGTTCTATTGTCATTTCGCGCTATCACGCGGTGTGACGTCATAGAACAGCATTGCAAATTTGAGAACTGCGTTTGTTATTTTGGTAACTATTGCCGTTGCTTAGCGGAGTTTTATGTCAACACAAGATAAAATCGTCGCTGATGGTCGATGTTATTGTGTTACCGTCTTGGTGACCTCTCTGAAGATGGTTCATGTGAGCCGAAAGCTTAGAAACAAATTAATAAAAAATTATCCAAATGTTGGAGAATTTTTGTTTTTATTTTCAACTGAAATTAAAGCCAAAATACGACGTTTAGAACAGCTCATGATTAAACATCATAGACATTCATTGTCTCCTATATTTAACAATATATATATATATATATATATATATGATCATTTCATCCAGAGCAAGGCTGGACAACCACTGGGGCGCAAGGGGATACAGTGAGAGAAAAAAAAAACAAGCTATAGGGGATGTCGAAGAAAGGATAAGAGATGGATGGAAATAAAGTAGATAACTAACTTGTAATTTGAATTTTTAAAAAAATAAAGCTGTCTTGAAACGTTTATTTTAGTTTTAATTGAAAGCTTAAATGATTAAATTTACTATTTCCAGTAAGTAAAATACTCTGGTGTATTTCAAACAGAAATCATATTGACTGGAATCTAAAAATTTTCAATTTTATTTAATCATTCAATTTTTCGACTAGTTTTGAGCAATCGACACATTTGTAAACAAAAGTTAATTCTCGTTTTTAAAAAGCTTGCAAAAAGAAAATATACATCTGTGACACATTATTTTACAAAAGTTATCAAACTTAATGCTAAATTAATCAGATTTACATAATTATTTCTTATTTATAGCATGAAATTTAGAATAAAACTATTTCTTAAACTCAGAGTCGAACTTCCTAACCTTTACACCGTATTTAGACATGCGAGGTAAGATAAATGTATAGCGATTACAAGTGACATAATAGTACATTTTTTTCCTGTAAGGGGAAGAAACCGAGAAGCACATAACCTTTTAATGTACACATAGAAATTACCATACAAAAAAAAATCTTCAAATACACAGAAAAATAAATAAATAAAAATAATTTTAAAAATACGGAGGCACGACGATTTGTATTAAACTTTTCAATTTTCGATTAGTAAATATAATTTTCACTGAATAAATTTATAAATTAATCACAAGAGATTTTTGGGTATTTTAAAAATATTTTGAAACTTCATTAATAATTATAATAAAAAAATGAATACAATTCTTTAAAATTTAATTATTAATCGATTTTTTTCAGACTATAATGTCCTTAATATATATTATTTATTAAAGCAATTAAAAGCCTATAAAATTAAATGATGTTATAGTTTAATTACATTTTTATTTTAATCCTCGGTGCAGATTTTCGAAAATAAAGGCAAAATGTTTTAAAAAAATAACAGATGATTTTTATTTCCCAATGAGTTCTGTAATTAACTAATAAAACCAATTTTCACAATATAATTTAATTTCTTAAAATTTCATGAATTTACATGGAGATGTAAAAAATAAATATTTTTACGAAGAATTTTAAAAAATAATCAGTTTTTTTTTACATCTCCACGGAAATTCATGAAATTTTCCGAAGGTGAATTGGAATGGCGAAGGACGCGTTCCAGAAGTTGGGTAGAGTATTAAGAGACAGGAAACTTTCACTAGAAACAAAGAAAAGAGTACTGGGTTGCGATGTAATGTCAGTTGAAGCAATGAAATGTGGTTCTACAGAAGGATACTGCAGATATAATGAGCATGAGAGCAATGATAATGTTTTGGAAAAGATGGAAACAAAAAGGAAATTAATACTGAGCATCAGGTAGAGGCAGCTAAAGTTACTGGAACATGCAATGAGGAAGGAGGGCTTGGAGAACCTGATACTAACAGGTCAAATAGAGGGAAAAAGAGACAGAGGAAAGCAAAGGATAACATATTTGAAGGGCCTGAGCAGCTGGATGACAGAATGGGGGTTGTGTGGTGTTACAGAAGAAAGCGTGTTAAGAGCAACCAGGGATATGAAGACGTGGAAGGCTATGATCGCCTACGTCCTGAAAGGACAGGGCACAAAGAAGAAAAAGAAGAAGAAGGGTTCAAAGCCGGTAAGGTCTCGTCAGCGATGGGAGGAAAAACTGACAAATATGAAACAACTCTTTTTATTTATTATACACCCTCTGTGTCTTCTTTTTCTTCTATGTGTCGTGTTTCTTTTTTCTGTTGTTTTTTTTTTCTTTTTACAATGTCATTGTCGGTCGGCTGCCAGGTAAGTAAACATATTAATTTTTAAAATAAAGACTTCTTTTTTTTTTTACTAAGTTTGGGACATTTTTTCTTCATGTTATGCTAATTTTTTAGCGAATCAGGGCTGTTATCTACTGATTGGAACTGTAGTGATGTTCTTATTTTGAAACAGTTTCAAATTCCAGTTGAATTCGTTGCAGTCACGCAGAAATACCCTTAAGAAAGGTACACTCCCGGCCGTAATTATTAGGCAACCCCAGCTTTTTTTTAAAAAAATGATGTACTTTATACTATTTTTAGTATTTATTGCCTAGTGGATAATTCTAAATAAAAATAGAATCGTTCTTTTGTCATTGTTACTTTGCAAAATTTTACAAGACAGCCAGGAAGCCTTTACTTCGGCCAGCCAGGAAGCCTTTCCTTCGGCCAGCCAATAAGAAGAAGAGACTAGCATGGGGAAGAGAGCACAAAAACTGGACACCAGAACAGTTTATTTGATGTACATGTACATTCGATTTTCATTTAGAATTATCCACTTGGCAATAAATACTAAAAATAATATGAAATACATTATGTTTTTAAAACTGGTGTGGCCTAATAATTATGGCCGGTAGTCTATGAATCCATCTCTTCTCCGTCCAGCTATGGGTCGAATAGCAGGACAGATTGGGCTCTATAGCCTTGGCTGAGAACTAGTCAACCGCAGAATACTCTTACCATTTATGGTCAGGTGCACTACTGTTAATCTCGGGGTTCTCGACAAAATCCAAAGGAGGAACTGCAATGGAATGGGTCCCGATTTGGCGGCTCGCTTTCAGCTACTTTCTCGGAGATTTTGTCGAAATATATGCAATTGCCATTTCTACTCCTTCAGTTTCTTTTCTCTCACTTTCCGCCTGTGGAACTCCCTTCTCCATGCTTACTTCCCTGATAGCTACAATCTCCAAAAGTTTAAATGCAACGTCAATTACCATCTTCTATCTCTGTGACTCCCACCTCCCACATCACATTTACTATTTTCATTTGTCATCTGTCTCCTCTCATTGTAATCTTCAGCGCACCAGTGGCAGTATCGCCTTGTTTGGGGTAAAACAATTATATATATATATATATATGAAAAAGGAATAGAGCTGTTCCAACGAGAGAAATTGGTATAGAATAAAAAGTGTGAGAGGCTGTGAACGTTTTCTTTAAAGTGTATATTTATTGTTGTTGTTGTTATTATTATACATGATATGATACATTCAGTCAGTTAAGTGTCATACGCGATACACGCTTGGGCGATCATGTCTCGAAAAAGACATGACTGACTGGGCAGAAGATTATCCCACTGTAGGTTGCCATTGCTTTCTGCGGTAGACTGGTTGCCGACTAAGGCTATAGAACCCAATCTGTTCTGTTATTTAGCCCATAACTGGAAGGAAGAGACGGATTAATACCTTTCCCAGGGGTATTTGCGCGTAAGTGAATACAATGGATTCAACTGGAATTCGAACTCGGCTCCCCGGCTTCTCATTCCGAGCCGATATCCACTGGACCACAACGATACAATAAGTGTCCATAATGGTATTTGGGATGCTACACGTGTTTCGAGTCTAAGATTGACTCATTCACTCACTCACTCACTCACTCTCTCTCTCTCTCTCTCTCTCTCTCTCTCTCTCTCTCTCTCTCTCCCCCATATATATATATATATATATATATAACACTGTGGGAAACTCTTCTGCGTAGTCGGTTATGGAACGATGACGACATGAGTGCCTAAGTGTGTATCACTTACGGCATTTAACTAACTGATACTCCAGCCGCATTTTTGGACCGTACTCGAGCGTACACCCACGGGTTCCCCACTACAAACTCGACCTTATGTCACATCACGTCTCAGTGGAGAAACGAGGTAAATAACAGTAACTCCAGTCGGATTTGCTAATGTCCACGTTGACAACTTTATGACCACTCCGTCTCCAGGGAGCCTGATAAACTAACCAATGGTCAGCCGTATAATCCTGTTCTCGTCAGTCGACCAATATCTTCCCCACTCCCCATCTTCATATCTTCAACGAAGTAGTTTATAACGTCAAGACGATTTCAATTCATGCTTCTCATAGATTTATGAACTTGAAGACTAACCCAGGAGCTATTAACGTTTCTAATCACGGCCAGAGGCTGGGGACTATTTTCAGCTACGAATTATTAATGTTCAATTGAAAACATGGCTAACTTCGTCACTTCCTTTTTTAAGCCGAAGGGAAGCAAATTTTGGCAAGTTAGTCGCGTGGAAAACAATAAAAACACTTGACTCTGTTCTTTTTTGAAAAAAAGATAATAAAATTAAAGTGCTGAAATTTTGCAAGGCCATTAACGTAAAAGTTTTGAGAAGACACAGAATATACAGAAGAAAAATTCTAGATCGCGAATATATTTTTTTCTATTAAATTTTATGAAGTTTAATAAGAAAATCCATTTAACTGAGTACATCCATAGTAAATAGACGGACTACGAAAGGCAAAACAAAATAAACTCATACAACGGGAATTCTTAAAAAGTAATAAATAAAATCAGTAATAAAAACATACTTGCGTCGGATATTTTCTTCTTTTTCTTCTATTTTCTTCTTTTTTTCTTTTTCTTTTTTCTTCCACTTCTATTTCCTCTTTCTTTTCCTTCTTTCTTCTTCTTCTTTCTTTATCTTCTTTCTTTATCTTCTTTTTTCTTTTTTCTTCTTCGTTTTTCTTTTTCTTATTTTTGTTTTTGTTTTTTCTTCCATTTTCTTCTTTTTCTTTTTCCTTCTTTCTTTTTCTCCTTCTTCTTTCTTTATCTTCTTTTTTCTTTTTTTCTTCTTCGTTTTTCTTTTTCTTATTTTTCTTTTTTCTTCGTCTTTTTCTTCTTCTTCATTTTTCTTTTTCTTCTTTTCTTTTTTTCTTCCACGTCTATTTTCTCTTTCTTTTTCTTCTTCTTCTTTCTTTATCTTCTTTTTTCTTTTTTCTTCTTCGCTTTTGTTTTTCTTATTTTTGTTTTCCTTTTTTCTTCCATCTTCTTCTTTTTTCTTTTTCTTTTTTCTTCTTTTTCTTTTTTCTTCTTTCTTCTTCTTCTTTCTTTATCTTCTTCTTCTTTATCTTGTTTTTTCTTTTTTCTACTTCATTTTTCTTTTTTTTATTTTTGTCTTCTTCTTTTTCTTCTTCTTCATTTTTTTCTTTTTTCTTCTTTTTATTTTTTCTTCCACTTCTATTTCCTCTTTCTTTTTCTTCTTTCTTTATCTTGTTCTTCCTTCTTTATCTTCTTTTTTCTTTTTTCTTTTCGTTTTTCTTTTTATTATTTTTCTTTTTCTTTTATCTTCTTTTTCTTTTTTCTTTCTTTTTCTTTTTTCTTCTGTTTCTTTTTTCTTCTTTTTCTTCTTCTTCTATTTCTTCTTTATTTTTTCTTCTTCTTTCTTTATCTTCTTCTTCTTTCTTTATCTTTTTTCTTCTTCGTTTTTCTTTTTATTATTTTTCTTTTCCTTTTTTCTTCTTTTTTTCTTCTTTTTCTTTTCCTTTTTTCTTCTTTTTCTTTTTTCTTCCTCTTCTATTTCCTCTTTCTTTATCTTCTTCTTTTTTATCTTCTTTTTTTCTTTTTTCTTCTTTCTTCTTCTTCTTTCTTTATCTTCTTCTTTATCTTATTTTTTCTTTTTTTTCTACTTCATTTTTCTTTTTCTTATTTTTGTCTTCTTCTTTTTCTTCTTCTTCTTCATTTTTTTCTTTTTTCTTCTTTTTATTTTTTCTTCCACTTCTATTTTTTCTTTCTTTTTCTTCTTTCTTTATCTTGTTCTTCCTTCTTTATCTTCTTTTTTCTTTTTTCTTTTCGTTTTTCTTTTTATTATTTTTCTTTTTCTTTTTTTTCTTTTTTCTTTTTCTTTTTTCTTCTGTTTCTTTTTTCTTCTTTTTCTTCTTCTTCTATTTCTTCTTTATTTTTTCTTCTTCTTTCTTTATCTTCTTCTTCTTTCTTTATCTTTTTTCTTCTTCGTTTTTCTTTTTCTTATTTTTCTTTTCCTTTTTTCTTCTTTTTCTTTTTTCTTCCTCTTCTATTTCCTCTTTTTTTATCTTCTTTTTCTTTTTTATCTTCTTTTTTCTTTTTTTCTTCTTTGTTTTTGTTTTTCTTATTTTTGTTTTTCTTTTTTCTACTTCTTTTTCTTCTTCTTCATTTTTCTTTTTTCTTCTTTTTCTTTTTCTTTTCTTCTTTCTTCTTCCTTCTTTTCTTCTTTTTTCTATTTCTTTTTTCTTCTTTTTCTTCTTTTTCTTCTTCTTCTTTTTCTTCTTCTATGCGCCATGTCCCTTTAAGCATTCATAGCACCCCCACCCCTACTCCTTGTAGATCTTAACCCCATTTTTCTTGTTATTTCTCTCAAACCCTCCTTTGCCATCCACTTGTTTAAGCTCATCAAGTGCGTCACGCTTTGCTTTCTCCTGTTTCTCTTTTTTTCTACCCGTCCTGTGAGCATCAAATTCTCCAAGACCTTCTTCCTCATTACGTGTTCCAGAAACTTCAGCTGTCTCTTCCTGGTGTTAAGTATACGTTTTCTTTTCGTTTCAGTCCTCTCCAAAACCTCGTCGTTGTTTCCATGTTCAGTCCATAGTATCCTCAGCATCCTTCGGTAAAGCCATATTTCGGTTGCTTCAATCATCTTTGATGAGATTATCGAGCATTCGCTGTCATGTTGAAGGAGAATAATCACATAACAATCCAGTACATTTCTCTTTGTTTCTAGCGAAATTTTCCAGTCTCTCAATACACTCCTCAGATTTTAGAATGCATCCTTGGCCATCGAAATACGCCTTCGGATCTCAGTGTCATACTTTCCGCCCTCAGTTAGAAAGTAAAATTATTAACCTCCCCCCTGTTATCTTACATAATTTTCTTTTAGTTCATGACCTGGACTAAGTTATCTATAGCCAGTCAAGTGTCATATGTGATACACGCTTGGGCAATCATGTCTCGAAAGAGACATGACTGACTTGGCAGAAGATTATCCCGCAGTAGTTTGCAGTTACTTTCTGGTTACCAGTGAAGGCCATAGAACCCTACCTGTCTTGTTGCTTAATCCATAACTAGAGGTAAGAGACGGATTAATACCTTTCCCAAGGATATTTGCTCATAATGCAATGAATTCAACTGGAATTCCGAGCCGATATTCACTGCACCACAACGCACATCCTTAGTAATAAGAATAAATATATTTAAGGTTGATCTGTCTACTTGTAATATACAATCGTGTTTTTTAATAGCTTTTGGAGTTTTCAGATGCCTGATTGGGTAAAGAATAAAGAGCTGAGAAAATATCGAAGTCATTAAAATCTCTTCAAAATCAGGTAACAAAAAAAAAGGCATCGGTGTGAACCTTTGCAACCTGCCTGCTATCTTAGGTTATGGACAATTTGCTCTGGTTTCTGAGTTTTATTTTTAATTATTTTCTCACACCACATCCTTTTAATATTTGACGAGCAGTATAGCCCGGCGTTGCTCGGGTGTAATGAAAGCTTTAAAACTAATCAATGGTCCTGTAGCTCAGACTCTTTCGACGTTGGCACGAAAGACTAAAAAGTAATAGTTGTTTCCAATTAAAGCGAAACCGTAGATTGAAAGAAATATGAATGGATGTAAGTCAAATTTTGATTTCCTGCTATCGATATCAAATAAGTTGTTTTCGTCGTAAACTGAATTTTAAAGACTAAATAAGTCCTCTGAGTAAATGGTATCATGGCTGAGACTAATAACTACAATTATACCTACTTAGAGCAAAATCCGAAGCAAAAACTAAAAGAAAAGGGCTGAAAAAAATACAGACATACAGGCAGATAAACAGACACACACACAAACATCTTGCATTTTATATATATATATATATATATATATATATATATATATATATATATTATCGATTTTCTAGACTGTTGTAAGAACTGCAACCTTGAAACTTCTGAATATCGTTTCTTATGTCTTTGTCTATGAGGGTATCAAATATGATTAAAATCAGAACAATCCTTTTGTAACCCGATTTTTTCGATTATCGATTTTCGATATTTATCTGAGGTACCTCGACACAAAATCCAGCTAGGAACACTCGCAGACGGTTATAGTATAACTGTGTAAATTTTCAAGAAAATCAGTTCAGCCGTTTCGGAGTCTATAGGTAACGGACACACACACACACACACACACACATACACACACATACACACACACAAAGTTCCATTTATAAATAAGTTTAGATATGGTAAATATTAGCGCATTTTGTGTGTTTTGTTAGAGTGGTTTGACGTGACCAGTCGGTTGATTAGATCGGGTCTCTCCAATCGATCGTCTAGCTCAAGTAGGAATCCAAAGTTGTGTGTCAGAGTTAAGTGTATGGTATAGCTGGACAATTGTTTGAACTAATCCAGTCATTCCTATCTAACCGCACATTTAAAGTGGTACTAAACGGACATGTTTCCCAGAACTACCATACGAACGCGGGTGTCCCTCAAGGCTCTATCCTAGGTCCTACGCTCTTTCTGATCTACATTAATGATCTCCATGATACCATAAGATCCCACGTAGGTATGTACGCCGATGACACCACAGTTTATTCTCGCCTCAATCAAAAATCTGGCGTGGGCGACAAAGCTAACCTTGCAGCCGAGCTTGGAAAGGACCTCCAATCCGTCGTAGACTGGGGTAAGAAATGGCTCGTAAATTTTAATGTTTCTAAAACGAAGCTACTATCAATTAATCATCATAGACAATCGCACCTACCTCCTATTAGCATGGACCAGGCTTGCCTCCCAGAGAGTAAAACACTACGCCTCCTTGTTTCACACTCTCAGCGGACCTCAGGTGGAATGACTATATCGAATCCATTGCTAAATCCGCTGCTATGAAAGTCGGTTCTCTGTGCAGGGCCCGGTGTTTTTTTCCCTCTGAATCTATCCTGCACATTTATAAATCTACCATTCGCCCGTGCATTGAATACTGTTGCTATATCTGGTCGGGTGCCCCTGCTATTCTCCTTGGGCTTCTCGACAAGGTACAGCGGAGGGTCAGTAATGTGAGCGATACAGACTTAGCAGACCACCTACAGTCTCTCTCTCACCGGCGCGACGTGGCTTCCCTGTGTCTCTTCTATAAATACTTTCACGGCTTCAGCTCCGATGAACTTAGATCACTGGTGCCCCCTAGGTTCGAATTTGCACGAGATACTAGATTAACAACTAGATCCCACCCTTTTGCAGTGAAACCGATAAAATGCAACCGCAACTTCTACTCCAACAGTTTCTTTTCTCGCACTTCCCGACTGTGGAATTCCCTTCCACAAGATTGCTTCCTCGACGGCTACAATCTCCAGGAGTTTAAATGTAAGGTCAATAGACACCTCCTAACAAACTAACTCGCTTCCATTCTTTCAAACACTCTTCCCACCCACTCAACTATCTATCACCCCCTTCGGACATTTCCTATATCTACCCACTCTTTCTATTTACCTTCCTCTATGTAGCCTCAAGCGCAATAGTGGCAGTGGAATGCTTTGCTTGGGGTGAAATGATTAAAAAAAAATGTAGAGCCTAACTCCTAGAACATTTGAGCACGTGGATCCACAAGTATCAGGGGCCGTCACCCACGGCAAACACGTGCATCCCCTTGAGAAACATGTATCTTTTGGACAGTTGCAGTCGGCATATTCTAAATCCCTGCCCACAGGGCAAGATACATAGACATGAACAGAATGAGAATAAGATAGATAGATAGATAGATAGATAGATAGATAGATAGATATGAGCAGAATGAGATAGATAGATAGATAGATAGATAGATAGATAGATAGATAGATAGATAGATATGAACAGAATGGGATAGATAGATAGCTAGATAGATAGATAGATAGATAGATAGATAGATAGATATGAACAGAATGGGATAGATAGATAGATAGATAGATAGATAGATAGATAGATAGATAGATATAAACAGACTGAGATAAATAGATAGATGTGAACAGACTCAGATAGATAGATAGATAGATAGATAGATAGATAGATAGATAGATAGATAGATAGATATGAACAGAATGGGATAGATAGATAGATAGATAGATAGATAGATAGATAGATAGATAGATAGATAGATAGATAGATAGATATGCACAGAATGAGAAAAAAGAAAGAAATAGGAAAGACAAGGAAAGAAGGCAAGAAGAAATGAACGAAGGAACGAGAGAGAATGAGAGTGAGAGAGAGAGAAAAAGTAAATTAGATGCATTTTTGTCTTCATTATAAAATATAACTTCTGAACTTTCAACTAAATTTTTAAGTGAATTTATCAAAATGACAATGAAAAATGTTAATCTCAAAAGTCAAGTCTTCCGTTAGAATGTTAATGACTTTTTACTGAAGTTTTTCTTCCCCCACTTCTTGAATTTTTCCCCGAAACAAAAACATCTTCAAGAGCCTTGGAAAATTAAAGAATCGTGCTTTTACGTGTGATTTTTTTTCTTCTTCCGTTCTTTCGTTAATATTAGATTTTACTTTAGTGAAAAAGCTAAAAAAATGACTTTGCGTTTAATTAACATTGTTTTTTCTTGCATGCTTTACAAACCTTTCACTGGCCCCGTTGTCTGGCTTATTTTGAGTCAAAGTAAAAAAAAAATATCGTGTTCTTTAACAACGGCTGCATCTGGCAGGAAAGCGAATAAAACGTGGAATGGAAGAAGAATTAAAAAGAAGTATACACAATATCCATTACCCAATTCTTAGAGGCCAGCCATTTTGAATATTTGTCTGAAAAAGACGGAAATTTTAAGACTTCGAATCATCGAGTCACGTCTAAGCCACAAAAATTGTTTTTACTTTTTTTTATTTGGATGATTTTGATTTATTTAATTTTCAGGAATATAATGGTGCTGATTGCGAATTTACAAGGTCTGTTAAAAAATATCCATACTGATGCTATAAAAAGAAAACTACAGCACATATCAGTCCGACATTTATTCGAAGTAGTCCTCTGCTGCAACCACAAACTTTACCCAGCGCTGTTTTCTTTAATGGGGGCATTTCTAGAACTTCTTTTGTGAAGATATGGAGCAACAGAGTCGACGCATTTTTTTTTTTTTTTGATTTTCTTTACGTCTGAAATTCTCTTTATTTAAGTGGGATCTGATTTTTGGAAACAGAAACTCGCAAGGAGACGAGATATGATTTTTATCGGACCTGGGTAATGTTTTACTGCTGCATTTAATATGGTCACTGATGTAAGACCTCTGTAATGTGGTGAGACGACCACACTCTACACACTCTCCTTCCACGTTATGCTATAACCTGGCCAAAAAGAAAGAAAGTGAGAGTTAACGTTATAACCTAGTGTGTATGCGCGACAAATCTCAAAGGCATCTGTGCTAAGTTGCTTCACTCTGCATACTCGGCAGGGTTAGGGTTCAATATCATAGCAACAGTCCCTTTACATTTTCAGCCCTCATACGATAAGTTATGTCAGATTTGCAATTAAATCGGCTGAATGAAAATTTGAGACTTGGTATAATTTCCGCATTATTAACTATTAATCTTTTTTCCTTCATATAAATTCTGTCTCTTTTTAAAGATATAAAGTCGCTTTTTACATTCTACCACTGTTGAGTAATCATTACTCATAGGAAATTAAACAAAGAAAAAGGTAAGCAAAAATTGTATATAAAACATATGTATTTATATATTGATTTGATAATGAGCGCTTTCAAATAAGTACCGCGCATATTTTTTTTTTTTAATCATATCACCCCAAGCAAGGCGGTGACGCCACTGATGCGCAAGGGGCTACTTAAGAGTAGAATGATTGGAAAAGAGAAAGCCGGGAACCACATCCTAAACAGGAAACAAGGGATGAGCCTCTTCACCTGTTCAATATATGTGGGTGGAGTGTGAACCGGGCGATAGTTAAGTCTATCTACTCCAATTGAGAACAAAAAAAAAGAGAAAAGAAAAAAAAGTGAAAGAAGACTGGGGAAAAAAAAAAGAAAAGAAAGCCGGGAACCACATCCTAAACAGGAAACAAGGGATGAGCCTCTTCACCTGTTCAATAGATGTGGGTGGAGTGTGAACCGGGCGATAGTTATATATATAATATATAAATAATATAATATATATAATATATATATAATATATAAATAATATAATATATATAACAAATTCTATCTATCTATCTATCTATAGTACACATGTCATATATATGTATCTATATAAGTATTTTAATGCTATGTTTTCCATCAGGGCTAGGTCAAGATGACTTATAAATGGTCAGCAAGTCTTGCCTCACCAAACATTCACCAAGAGAGAAGCGTTATTTGTGAGTTCCGTTAGTCTGTCCGTGACATCTTCTAGAATAGCCATACATTGACCGATCGAAACCAAATTTTTGGGAAGAAGTGCAAGAAGGTAAAGTGTTGCAAAGTAGAGTGGATCTTACTAGAATACGTAGCTTAGTACAATAAATTTTCATTAATTTTTTAAAAGCATCAAAATTTTTATCATTTTACATACAAAATACTCTCACTATTTTAAAAGGTGTTGTGGATCCGGGTGAGGAACCACACAAAATAATGAACATGAACAACAAAAACAGATATTGAGATAGAAAAATAGGTTATATTGAACGTAAATATACAAACTGGAACGCAGGTTAGTAATCCAGGAATACGATTAGTAAGGAATATATACGAAAAATTTAGAATCGCAGGCCGGATGATACAACCACAGCAACTTTAAAAACAAGAATGTTTTTTGCAACACGATGACGTGTGTTGCAATACTAAATCCTCACAGTATACAAGTCTTGAGGTGAAGCCGTGTTGAAATAGTATATCCGTATAATATTATTCTGGGTGAGTGGAGCTCAGAGCTACTATGCCAACCGACGCGGTATTGTCTGTGTAACTTCGGTATCGTTCGGAAACTTAGGGATCAGTCCCGATATCTCTCCAATAACTCTCTCGGATCTCATTATGGCAGGATTATATATATACTCAAGTCGAGTCCATTATCATAGAAAAAGGGGAAATCCCACAACAAAAAGAAATAATGATTAAAATGCTAAATACTTATTTAATAAAAATGCAATATTGTTTTCGGCAGATCATTTCTTTAAATTTTATATATGCAAGAATCCAGTTTCTAGTTCGTCGTGTTTTGCGAGAACTTTCAACAAATCACAGGAACATCCGTTTTAAACCGTAGGAGTTTGACTCCAGAAAGAAATATTTACGCATGGCCAGTTTTATGTTGCAAGCTCAAGAGTAAGAAATCCGAAGAAATTACATTTTCGCTGTTAAAAAGGAAAACAAATATTCTTACCCTGATGTCCTATAAAATTAAATTAAATATTATTGTGTCAAAATATTTTTCGAAACAAATTAGCTAATCGATTGGTTTGCGAAATTGAACGAAGTGTAGAGTTTGTAAATGTCGACAAAACATGTTAGCCATAATGTCAACAATACTAAATACCGTGAGGATATTCCAACACGCGTCATCGTGTTGCAAAAAACATTCTTGTTTTTAAAGTTGCTGTGGTTGTATCATCCGGCCTGCGATTCTAAATTTTTCGTCCGCGAATTTTACTGAGATGTAATGGAAATCAAATACTAAAAGAATGTGGTGTGAGAAAATAATTAAAAACTCATTACCGCAAACCAGAAAAAAATTTGTCTATGACCTATGCGAAATAACCGAGATTATCAAAGCGTAACTTAGATGTGGTACAATGTCGAATGTGTGGAGCCCCCAGTGCGGATCGAAATCACTACTCAGTCGTAATTGATCATAGCAAGACAAGTGTGCTAACATTGCACCAAGTCTTGGTGTCCAAAATACGTGAAATAAGGAAATGCTTTATAGCGGAGTTACAGACAGTGATAAAAAGGTTAAACAAAGCATTTACATTATTTACATACCGATTGTTATCTCCATCTTTGTTGGTATTATTACAGCGTTTCGGCCGCTGTACACTCCGAGCTTTTTCAAGTGACTGTCGATTTGGTTTACATTCATAACATTTCGAACAGAAGGGCTTGAAATGAGTTATTGTCCACGGAAAAATAACCTCGTGATTGAAATCGTTGGTCCGTGAATTTTGTGACATAGTAATTGTGATTTCAATAACTTGAAGAAGAGTCGAGCCATGACTAGACAAGATATCTCTAGATAAGGTTGACAGAACTAAAACAATCTATCCTCATTATCCGTGTCGACAAATATCTGTCGATTGTCGAAGAGCAAAATGGCTGAAACAAATCCGCTAATTCAATTTATCGACTGGTTTGTGAAGTTGAACGAAGCGTAGAATTTATAAATGGCGACAAAACATGTTAGCCATGAGTTTAACTACAATAAATACAGTGAGTATTTCAACACGCGTCATCGTGTTGCAAAAACATTCTAGTTTCTAAAGTGCTGTGGCTGTATCATCCGCCCTGCTATTCTAAACCTTTCGTCCGCGAAGTTTACTGAGATGTAATGGTAATCTAAACTTATTTATAAATGGAACTTTGTCTATGTGTGTATGTTTGTGTGTGTGTCTGTGTGTGTATCCGTTACCTATAGACTCCGAAACGGCCGAACCGATTTTCTTGAATATTTACACAGTTGTACTATAAGCGTCTGCGAGTGTTCTTAGAGGTTTTGTGTCGAGGTACCCCCGATAAATATCGAAAATCGATAATCGAAAAAATCGGGTTACAGGAGTGGTCCGATTATAATCAAATTTGATACACTCATAGACAAAGACATAAGAAACGATATTTAGAAGTTTTAAGGTTGCAGTTCTTACAATAGTGCAGAAAATTGATAATATATATATAAAATGCAAGATGTTTGTGTGTTTGTCTGTTTATCTGCCTGTATGTCTGTATTTTTTTCAGCCCTTTTCTTTTAGTTTTTGCTTCGGATTTTGCTCTAAGTAGGTATAATTGTAGTTCTTAGTCTCAGCCATGATACCATTTACTCAGAGGACCTATTTAATATCGATGCCAGGAAATCAAAATTTGACTTGCATCCATTCATATTTCTTTCAATCTACGGTTTCGCTTTAATTGG